>OY856413.1:861835255-862340255 GCA_963693085.1 Alisma plantago-aquatica
GCATATAAATGAGTATCACATATCTAGAATCCATAAAGATGGTTATGTGGACTCTTTTTATTTGAAATCAAGAGTCATGTGAATCTTATTTGTTGGGCAAGATGACTAAGACCCCTTTTAATAGTAACAATGTGAGGGTTGGTGATCTATTAGGACTAATTCATACTTATGTGTGTGGGTCTTTTAGAATAATCGCTAGAGGTGGATATCAATACTTTTTTACCTTCACTGATGACTTTAGTAGGTTTTATGCTTCCTGATGAAATATAAATGAGAAACTCTAGACAAGTTCAAGGAGTTTATGAATGAAGTACAATTGCAACTTTAGAAAAGTATTAAGTCATTTTTTTCTGATCGAGGTGGAGAATACTTAAGCCAAGACTTTGAGGACCTTCTACAAGCCCGTGGTATTGTAGCACAATGGACATCGCCTAGAACACCACAACATGATAGTGTATTAGGAAAAAGGAATCACATATTACAATATATGGAGTGATCAATGATGAATTTAGTTGAGCTTTTGACTACCTTCTAGGGTTATGCTCTTGAAACCACCGTGTTTACACTAAACCAAGTACCGTTGAAATCGGTTAAAAGATGCCATATGAGATATTGACTGGGAAGTGTCCTAGTGTCTTTTATGAAGATTTGGGAATGTGAAGCTTATGTGAGGGAAATGTTTCCTGAAGACCCTGGCCCTAACTATGATACATGTTATGTTGTTGGATATCTAAAGAGACAAGAGGATATTTTTCTATTCCATATCTACAAACAAAGTGTCTATTACCAATGATGTTGCATTCCTAGAGTTTGACTTTATTTCCAAAGGAATCTGTGGGAGGAAAGTGGAACTCGAAGAGGTGTGAGACCAACAAGAAAGCATTGAACCAATAGATGTATAAGAGGAACAAAGAGAATCACAAAGTATTGTAGAATATAAAATTCCTTCAGTATTATAGGTATCTTATAGATCTAATAGTACATGCCTTGAACCTGAGAGATTAGGATATTTTGTGAGTTACGAAGGTGGTGAGTTGGTCATGGATGATGAGCCAACAACCTATCTAGAAGCTACTGAGGGATCAGAGTCTGAGAAATGGCTTGAGGTCATGAGATCTGAGATGGAATCCATGTATACCAACAAGGTATGGACTTCGGTGGATCCACCTAAAGGGGTAAAACCCATAGGGTGGAAGTGGGTCTTCAAGAAGAATAGTGACATGGATGGTAAAGTACAAACATATAAGGGAATATTGAATGCAAAGGGTTTTAGACAAGATCAAGGTATTGACTACAAAAAGACTATTTCACCAGTGGCCATGGTTAAGTCCATTAGGATCATGCATGCTATTGCATATTATCATGACTATGATATTTGGTAGATGGATGTCAAAACCACATTGCTTAATGGGTATCTTCAAAAGGATGCGTACATGTCACAACTTGAGGGTTTTATAAATCCAAAGTAAGCAAATAAAGTTTGTAATCTACAAAGATCAATCTATGGATTGAAGTAAGCATTTTAGAGGTGGAATCTTCATTTTGATGAGATAGTCATAGTTTGGCTTTAGTCAAAATGAAGATAAACTGTGTGTATACAAGAAGGTTAGTGGGAACATAGTAAAATTCCCCATATTGTATGTAAATGGCATACTATAGATGAGGAATGACATCCCTACTTTACAAATGGTAAATGCATGGCTAAATTATATGTTTTCTATGAAAGACATAGGAGAAGCATCCTACATCTTGGGGATCAAGATCTATAGAGATAGATCTAGAAGGATTCCTAGACTAAATCAGAGCACATACATTGACAACGTGTTGAAATGGTTCTGCATGGAGAGCTCAAGGAGAGGAAACCTGCCCATAGTACATGGAGTTACCATCTCTAGAGCTCAAAGTCCCAGTTCTTGTGAAGAAAGGGAATGTATGAGTATGACTCCATATGCATTAGCAATTGGATCAATCATGTATGCAATGTTATGTGCCCGTCTGGATGTCTCATACACCTTGAGCATGACAAGCAGATATCAGTCAGATCATGGTGATGCTCACTAGAGAGCCATCAAGAATATCCTAAAGTACTTGAGAAGAACTATGGATCTATTTCTTGTCTACGATGGAGAGGAAGAGTTTGTGATAAAGGGTTACACCGATGCAAGCTTCCAAACTAACAAAGATGATTATAGATTGAAATAGGATTTGTGTTTTGCATAAACAACAAATCTATGAACTAGAAGAATACCAAGCAAGAGATAGTTGTTGATTCTACAATAGATGTCGAGTATATTGCTGCATCGAATGTAGAAAAGGAGTTTGTATGGATCAAGAAGTCCATCTTTAAGCTTAGCATTGTTCCAAGCATCAATGACACAATTGAGCTACATTGTGACAACAATGGAGCTACTGCATAAGCTAAGGAACTGAGAACACATCAACGCTTAAAGAATATACAAAGGTGGTTCCATATCATACGAGACATCATACAATGAAGAGATTTAAAGGTTTCTGTAGAACCAAGAGAGATTAATATCGCTCACCTCATGACAAAAGCACTTTCACAACAAAAGCATGATGGACATGTTAGATCACTTGGAATAAGATTCGTGGGTGATTGTCTATAATTGCAAGTGGGAATTTGTTGACATATAGGCCTAGAGATCCAATCATATAATGATTTTAATGGTATAATATGTAAATGATTTGATTATTAATAAAAGTAAAGCTTCCAATTTATTTGTTTTTGTCCAGTTATGAGATAATGATGTAAAATAATAAATGTCTATGGAATGATATTACTCAATGACATATGTCTTCAAGTATGTGACTTGAACAATGAGATCATACAGATGTTAAGAATGTATACATTCTCATTATTTCCCTATTCAAATGTAATTGTCGAAGGTAGATAAACAAAAAAATGCATAAGACTAGAGTGTGTGTTGGTTGATTACAAAATCTCATTAGTTATAATATGTGATATCAAACCAAGCACACCTATACATGTTAGAGAATAGTGTATTGGGCAGAACCACCATGAGCCTAACACTTGGAAACCATTACTATGGTAGTCATAGTCAAATTTCATAGTATTGGTGGTGATTGTGATTCTTAGACCTAAAATCATTACACTTATCACATGTCGTTTGGTGTCCTTTAACATTATCCACAATAAATCTGAATAAGGATTATCATAAAGGTAATGATTAAGTACATTGTGACACATGGGGATGATTGTGTGTGATGTACATGGGATTTGACCCTCCTGTAGGATTGTGATATCAATGACCTCTTGATTGGAGAGACTGAGAAATGCATGGTCGTGCACATCTGAGTCAATATGCAATATTGAGCTTACATATATCTCAGACAGTCTGCTCCGGTTAAACGAACAAGATTGAATGGTGAAGATGATGACTACTCCATGCCTTGAGTTCAATCTAGAGTATTAGTGACAAAGGAACTATAAAAATACTATAACACCATACAAAGATTGTAGGTTGAACCTTTTATCGAAAATTCCATTCACTTGGGTAACACGGATGTGTGACTAGGCACCACTCTTTGCTTGTGATGTCATAAACTAGTTATGGACATTCTCTACCAATGTGATATGGAAGCTATAGGGTCACACACATAGGAATTCACCTAGAAAAGGATTTTATCCACGTATTATGCTTAAGTTGAATACTAAAGATGTTTAGGTAGTCAATTAAATAATCAATTAACTAACTGGACTCAGAATCATCATGTTCAAGTGTTGGATTGACTGGTTAGTTGATTTGAAATTGAAATGGATAAATTTTGCATGAGTCAAGACACCAACTGATCAGCTCACTGGGTGAACCGATTGGCTCACTGGGTGAACCGATCGGCTCAGGGTTGGTGAGACGTCGAGTTCACCTAGTGAACCAATTGGCTCAGTCATGTCAATTGAAGATTCTAGTGTCTTTCCCAGTTCATGAGAATAGTTGATCATTGCACTTGTTATACTTTATTGATACAAGGAATTAATGTAGAATATTAATTGAAAACAAATTGTCAATTCAAATTGTAATTGGGAAACATGTTAAATGACCGGTTTAGTGAGTGAACCGATTGACTCACTGTTCCATCCAATCAATTCACCTATCATAGGGCAATTAATTCATGGAATTCTTGTCCTTTCCACTCCCACACAGATTGGGAACACATATGCTAGACCCTCCAATAAATAGAGGGGTATTGGGGGCTTCTCAGACACATAAATTGCCTTTGAGAATTGTTTATCTTCTCTAGTTGTGGTAACCGAGAGAACCTGAGCATATCCTACCCAAAAAAGTGAGGGATAGCAAGGGAGAACAATTGTGGGAGAGAAACTTGGTGACTAGTACTTCAACATGAGGGAAAACTCCTTACTATCTATTCTAGTAGGATGACATGTGTTCTAGGAAGTCTATGTGGAATATCATAGAGGTGTGGTGGCCTTTTCCCGTCACTAGGAGGACAACATCATCCCGAAGTCTGTGGAAGAGACCAAGGAGTTTCCATAGGTGTCGTTCGAGTCTGTTGTCAATGGTGGTGACTAGGAGCTACTATAGAAAAGTCCCAATGCAACTAGGAGTGTTGCATGACTACAATGACGAGGAGATGTTGCTGGACTTGCTCCAGGGCCAGGTATATCCTCGAAACCATTCTTTCCATTATATATTTATTGATGCTATGCACTGGTTTATGGGAAATATTGCAGTAAAATTATTGTTTTTGCTTCCTATTTTTTCACCATATCTACTAATATTGGTGGTACTGACTTTTTGCATACTTTGACCTAATAAGGACTCAATACCACTGAATTTTCAATCGGTGGTATCGACTTTTTAGGAAATACATGTTGAACATTTTTAAGTAGGTCAATGGTATTGACAGTAGTGTCGATAGTGTCAAATTTTACTCTACTTGCACATCAAACAAAAGCATCAAGGTACCTTTTAACATCAATTTAAAATTTAACAAGACAAATAAGAAATATAAACAACACAAATTCTTAATTGAAATGTAAATAACAAAAATAAAATTGGGTTGCCTCCCATAAGTGCCCTTATTTAATGTACTAGACTCCACATGGTGATTTTCTTTAGCTTGGGTTGTCATGGGATGGTTGTGAAGACTCATCCAACAATCTAAACTTCACTATATCATCATTTATCCTGGGTGTCAAGTAGCATCTACCCATGGAAATGATCACATCGACTATATCTTGCAACAACCTTCCTAACAAGATATTAGTTCCCCACATCTCATTCATATCCATGACCCAAAAATCATTATGATAGATGAATTTGTCCACATTGACTAGCACATACTCACATATCCCATACAACCTCACAATCAATCTTTCTGCCATCTTGGTTGTCATGGATGTCTTGTTTGGTTTCTTCAATCCCACCTTTGAGAAGGTAGAGAGAGGCATGCGATTTATGCTTTCCTAAAAGTCACATTGTGCTCGTTGGAAATGCTTGTTGTACATCGAAAAAGGGATGTAGAAACATCATGGGTGTTTTCTCTTCATCGGAAATCTTCCCTAGATGATTTCACTCGCTACTTCATCCACACATAATATATAGGAACCTTGTATCTGTCTCTTCTTATTTATGATGTCATTTCAAAATCTTCCTATCACAGAACTTTGTATTTCCCTTAAGTCCACACTCCTAATGGCTACATAACCAAAGGCGATTCGACGCGGGAGTCCATTCCTAGAATGACACATAGTTTCACACAAGAAATATATATGAAAAGGCAATAAAAACTAAGAGAAAACAAGATATTAAACATGGAGATAAGAGATATGTAGCCATTTTTATATCAAGAATACCCATTGGTGTTTCATTTCAGATCTTGGAGTCTTGAGTGAAGACGATCTTCATTTGGCAACTATAAATTCGATAAAAAAAATATATCAATGTGAGTGCATTGAGTATGCTATGAAAAATATGTAACCACAATGTAAGAGTAATATAAAAGTTGCTTGCCAAGAAACATCATAATATGAAAGTAGTCGAAATAAGGTGAGAACACATAACGACATTCTTTTTTACAATGCATGTTTTAGTTTTATTTAGCCATTATATCAAGCATAGGCCTTTTGACTAACTTCATGTTGCAAGAGTCCATCAGGATTCTCAAGATTAGCTAACCCTTTTGTACATAATGGGCCTCAAGGAAGTCTCTAACCGTTAACCCTTTTATTGACATGGTCTGCCTTCTCTTGACATCTCAAGTAAGATGCCCAACCTTGTGCCTTTACCCCAAAACATTAGGAAGGTGCACAAGGATATATAATGGATTTCTCTATATAACATTTAAGGTTTGTCAACATAGTACGAACAAGCATGAAATAAGTATTCATAGGAACAATAGCTCAAACAAGTAATTACCTAGCCAAGTATTCATACCAACATATTTACAAACTGACCAATATCATAGTAGGGTCATGAGATTAACGCTACCTTGCGAGTAGAGTACAAGTCATAAACCATGAGTAGATTCTAGAAAAGTTCCAATCCAAAGGGGATCTAAGATATAAGAAGACATAATATAGGTTCTTATATCAATGGGGCATTGATAATTTAATCATCATATGATTCATGTGGATGTTTCCCTAGATCTAGGTTGTACTCAGTTCAACCATAGTTTCCAATGTTTCAATCATGCATATAATTATCCAACATAGTTCAAGGGTCAACATTAAGCTCCACATTTAGGTGAACCATCCAAATTATGAGTAATACAATATTAAGATAAAATCTAATTTGGAAAGTCAGGAAGCTTGAGAGATAGATTATGACCAATGTCTAATCATGCAACGTTACATTTAGTTATGCGACATCAATTTAATGCAACATAGTCTCATTTCTGTATCATATGATTATGAAAGAACATATGATAGGTTTAGGAGGATTTAGTGCTACATCATGCTAAGTAATATTGATTTGAACAAGATAGGGCATGAGATAAACACAAAAGTTACATTTCATCAAATATAGAATAAACTATGTCAACTAGATCATTTTAATGCCCAAATGGGTACTTGAGGTCCCATGAGTCAACCATGGAGTACATATCATGATATCTTTGATTACCATGTCACAAAGCATGACAAGGGTCACTAATTTCCAAATTACAATATTAAATGATATCAAAACAATCCAAAGCCCTAAACTTGATCATATACACACATAAAAGAACATTTTTAGGTCAATTGTAGACTTTGAAGGTTAAGATGATGATTAGGGTACATATAGATAGTACATGACCAAAATCATATAAAGAGTGGATTAAAGTTACTAATATAGGGATTTGAAAGGTTAGATATCATTAGTTATACATTGAGTGCATGATTGAGATTGATTAAGAAGCAGAAGATCACAATGGCATCATTTTTACCAAAACAAAGACAAAACTTGCAAAATTAGAAACAAAGTTTAATCTCATTAGAGGGGTGATGATTTTCTGATCAAATGATATATAACATTGTGGGGTTTTCTTTACGGACCAAGGAGATAAAGGAATTGGATGTTTAATCCTTAATTAGTCTTTGTGAGAGGAACTTTAACTCATGTGGGCTAGAAACCAACTGAGTGGGAGCTAGGCTTCTGAGTCTTGGACCCTAAGAGAGGATAATCAGTGAGGATGGGCTCGTAGTCATTGTTGGTCTGCAGTGGTCAGCGGTGCATGCGAATAGCCTGAGGCATCTGCAGTTGATGGCCATAGGCTGGGCACACACCACCTCTTGTGGTTGTGGGGCCGACTTTGGTGCACTCAGTGGCTGAGACACTGGTATGGCGGGCCCAGGGAAAAGCAAGCTGGAGGGAAGGAGCTAGTAAGAGAGTGAGCAAGCAAGAAGAGGATGTGGTATCTAAACATGTGGCGATAGGTGAGAGGGGAATGAGGCAGAGAGAGAGAGATAAAGTAACGAAGAGAACGTCAGTGGGATTGGGGGGATCTTGCTTGTTGATGCCTAATACAACATCTCCCCTGTCGTCACCTAGCTTGAGACTAGGGTTTCAAAACCCTGCTAGAGAAAGATAGAGATAGATGGGTGGGTTATAGTGGCAGCTGGCTATCAAGAGGGTTGTGGAGCAACAAGGACAGTTGGAAGTTTAGGAAAGGGGTTTTATAAGTGGCGAGTCCATTGGAGTGGCTGGTTAGGGTCGAGGAGTAGAGTTGTTTGCCAAGGGTAAAAGGGGTTGCGGCCAACATGTTTTCTACCCCACTCATGCCTCATTGACGTGGGCAATGGGTCAAGTGGCCAAAAGGTGGATGTAGAACTCCTAAGAGAGAGAGTGAGGACATCAAAGAGAGGCCATAACTGGGGGTCAGATGACATGCACGACTACTGTATAGCAACACCAAAGCCAAGGAAAGGGGATGATCCCAATGCCATTTCATCCTGGATGGATATGAGGCATCATAGGATCATGGTCCACGTTCCCCCAGGCATGAGCTCAGATGAGCAGGAAAAGTATGGGCGACACACGCATGTTGGGACAAACCCAAGGCCAACATTAGGTTAAAATATTTAGCAAAATTTCTAATGTTCAATAAATATAAAAATGGTATAACTTACTCATCATAGATACAAATTGACCAAAGAAGATACACTGTAAACGTGATATTGTCCTTTACAAAATGAACACAAGAAAATAGTATATATTTATACAAGGATATGATAAAAATTCAAGGGAAAGATGATGATGTTTTACATGAAGGAAAAATAGATTTTTGTCAACTTGACTATCACTAAGGTGATACATGCACACTATATGGGCCAGATGTGCACTAAAATGGATAACAACATGAAATTGATAGTGAGAAAAAGTGTGAGGTCAAAATTTTGAAGTCATATTTAAAGTGTGAAGTTCCAGGTTATCACACTTCCATGTGTGGGAATCTATTCAATTGCCTCCATGAGTGGGATGTTGATGTGAAGCTTTCAGAAGATGTCCAAGGATTTCATAACTTGGTTTTTCTCCTTCATCAATTTCAAAATATCTCAAGAATTGTAAATGTGACTTCTTTATATGCTTTTGTGGAGGAATGTATGGCACATTAGGGATCTCCTCTTATAGGCTTGCTTCAATTGTGGGCGCCTCCTTGTTGACCATGATTGCCCCACTAGGAAGTAGAATCTTAACTTGTTCTCTTTGAAAGGGCAAATTTTCTAGAACTAGAGATGTGAACATAGAAATGGTAGGACTTTGTAGTTCCTTTTCCTAAAAATCTGGTGAAGAAGGGATGTCCTTGTCACCTGCTGCTGAACTTGTATCCATACTAAGGTGCATGTGTGAGCATAATGCACTGGAATTCTATATCCTCCTAGTCTTCCATATATGTTGTGAGGGAATGGAACTTCTAATACAAGCAACCATATGACTCTGGAATGTGATGTTCTGGTAATTCCTCAATAACCTATTCTGGTTCCTTAAGAAAAGAGATGAAGTTTACTAAATGATGTTGATGAGTTGTCTTTGTGTTCTCAAGAAATCCCTACTGAATGGGCTTCTTAAGGAATGCCACCTTTGTTGCTAGTTAAGAAATTTGATTTTCAATATTGTGGATTTAATCCTCTTGATTTTGCTGCAACCTTTTTGTTTGGTCCAGATAGGCCTTATTTTGCATCACCAACCTACCCAACATGTCTTCCATTCGGTCTATCTTACTAGGACCCCTATCATGTTAATATTTGTAATGACCTCACTTTTTAGCAACCCCAAATTTAGGAAGGCCAAAAAGACGAGATCCACTACCTAAATTTTTCCCAAGAACCCAAATTTAGCAAATAATAAATAATATTAAATAGTTTCCATAATTCAAATATATTTTTTACAAGATGTTCCTCTGAAACTTACATAACTTTCCATCATCAGAATTGTACATATAAGAACTATATCAGAAGAAGTATCCATCTAATCCTGCATACAAGTTAACTCTAATGACTTCAAGTAATTTCATTTGTTCATCAGATCTAAATATCATTTTATCTAGCATGTACCTAAAACACTGTGAAACAAAATAACAGATTACAATATTGAAATATGTTGTGTACTTGGGGTGCATACAAAAGTGTGCGAGTAAACTAAAAATATATATTCCATCACATACTTGCATATAAGAACTGACATTTTCTTCACATATTATTTCTTTATGTGATATTCATAGAGGCATTATAATTGAATAGAATGCAAATAAACATCCAATAGTTTAGTTGATCAATCCTCAAGAAATACTCAGAAAATACCGACAGAATGATGTTGGTAGTCATAAGCATAACCATGTACCTCGATGGTGACCCATGAACATATGAAATTATTCTTCACACATATTCAATCAATTCAACATACAAATCCAAGAAATTCAATAGTTAATCTGCATGTATGTAAATCCTAAAGTGTCACCATCACATTAATTATATTACACCCTATTCGATCATAATCTAGGGTTTTAGGGTTTGGTTATGGAATAAGGGTTCAAGCCTTATTTCCATCACTTAATTCTTTATCAAGGTAATTAATCATCATTAGACATCATGCAAAGTCCTAATTGCTATATCCCTTCATTATGATCACTCAGATTCATTTATGTTCATTAACAACATATTAAGTCATGATTTTAATTCCTGAATATTTAGATGCATAATTATTCACATCAGAAACCCTAACTATTCTTCATTATTATCATGATCATCTTGATTTTTCATCTTGTCAAATATTATTAGTTATTATTACAAAGAAACCATTTTTATCATATTCAAACATCTTATTACACAAAATTAGGGTTTAAATACATTAATTACCACTTACCAATATTTTCACTACTTTTAAAATTGGAAGCATAATCAGATTATGAAACTATTTTATTTTTATTCATCTCGCTTTTCTCATCAATTTCCATATATTATTTGTTTCAATCCAACTAATCAATATGTAGTTATGATTTTTCAATGTCAAGCCCCCCTACACCAATGGAACCACGCCATAAAGCCCCCCTAAACCAATGGCACCATGTTGTGTCAGCATTTATTGTTCAGGTCCAGCTGTAGCCAATCAATGGTGTCCTACCTAGCTAAGCACTTCTAGTGCGACTGCCAATTATATTCCTAAGAATGACTTAACTAGCCTCATGTTTTAATCAAGTTTGATCACACATGTTGTGGTAGCTTGGTCTTTCACCCAACAGTCATCTTCATCCTCTTCCTATCTCTATAGCGAATGAGCCAGACCCGACAAGGTCAACACCATAGTTGACTCTCACCCTTAGGCCCTAGGAGCACCATCACCTAGTATAGATGGATTCTGTTGAAGTTGGCGAGGTGGCTAGCACTATGATCAAGTCGAAGGGTTATCAGAATAGTAAGATAGAGTCTCAATTTCAAGCAGATTTAGGGAAATTACCATAATCTTAAGTATCTTGAGTGTCAAATCTACTTTATGGATCCAATAGGATCATCTGCTACCCCTTAGGATGGCTGACAATGATCTCTCATGAATTCCAGATAAATTGTTTCAGGCATCTGATGTTAGCAATTGGGAATATGTCTTAGATGTTTCTCTTACCCTCCTGACAATTGAAAGCCACTTTCTAACATCCCTCAGTGATCTAGGCCCACATAATTATCCTGAGGCTCTACAGGTGGATGTAGGGTTGAGGTTGTCAACAATGATACTGGGCTAGGTGGTGAGGCACAAAGTCTTAGCAAGGAGATTGAGAGGAGATGGTTACTTTGAGACTCATGGTGAATAACTCGATGCTTTATATAGACTTAGGAAGTTGTCTAGAACGAATAGTTGTTTAGTCCTACCTCTCTCACGTGATGGAGATTTTGGTTCTTTGGGTACATAGTGAGATAGCATCCATTCAATCACTTTCCAAACTCATCTTTCTCTCCAGATTTCAGAAAGTGAAGAAGAATGCTAAAAATTGGAGAGGAAAGAGAGATTCGATCTAGAGAGGGTTGTGATTATGTTAGCACCGGTTTCCTATTATGTCTTGAGGTAGGTGACAAAAGGAGGTTTATCAAAACTTGATCATGTGGCCACAAATTCATGCATTACTTAAGAGCGACGTCTCGATATATTCCTAATTTGGAAAAATAAATATGAAATTAACAAATCAATAAGTTAACACCTCCACTTTAGGAAAAACCAATTCATTCGTTTCTCTACCTCCTTTTATCCAAATAACTCCCAATTTGAAGGGAAGTCATTAATACTTTAATCTTGGTGTGGGAAAGATTTGAAGCCAAAATACAAAATTTAAATACAATTTTCTTGCCCCTTAAGCAAAGTCTATATTGGATTCATTTAAGGCATCAATGGATTCCTTTTTCCATCAATATCTTACTCTTTGATTTTACATGTTCATTTCTTTTTCTTCTTCTTTTATTTTATTTGTTTCAATTTGTTTCTTTGCTCAAGTCTTATCCTTCTGTAAGGAACACAAAGCTTTATCCCACTATTGGGTTGGTGTAACTAAGCCAAGTCTCTGCATTTTTAATACATACCACCTTTGTCCCTATGGATCGACCCTAATTTACTACATCGAACCACATGTCATATTTGTGGGGGCCTTAGTTTCAAATGGTAAATTTAAGAGTCTGACTACTCTAGAATCACTCCCTTTTGGATGTGCGATTTAGGCCTTTCATTTATCTCTACTTGTCGGTGAATTGTGGTGTCCACAAGTTATCCGGTATTCCTACAATTACTTTCCCTCACCCAGGAACCCCTGCGATGGCCCAAGACCTGAACATGCAGAGGCACTCCAACTAGTACGAGCTTGGAGAAGGTATCTTCACCACATGACTTCTCACTACAGGAGACAACTTTCCACTTCTAAAGTTGCCATTTTAAAGCCTTTAGGAAGAACTTAGCCAAGGGAATTGGACAGTGGTGGTCTATAGGAACGGGTAAAGGGATTGTTTGTGGGTGTTCGTGGTGAACCCCAGTGATGTGGTTCAAAGGATTTCAAGAGCAATTAAGAGGAGAGGTGTGTCTTTGGGGTCAAGGGGAAACACTACCATACCTTATATAGGCATGGGAGGTAGGGAATCAATGGATTCAATGCTGCCCTAGAATCCTAGTTTAGAAGGTATTTCGATACTCTCTACATTTAATGAATCAACAACTGTAGGATTTGATATATTTCTCTCTCTCTCCCAATTCTTTTATGATAGAAAACATAGAAAATAGAAAGAGAGGAGAGAGAATGAGTCAAGGAATGATCACGACACTGATCACCATATTTCCTTTTAAGATGTGAGTTAGGAGATAACCCCTACATCGTTCTCTCTTAGATCCAACGGATGAACCCAGTTTGACACATTAAAAGGGGATCTGTTAACTAGAAATAAAGTGGGATTCTTAAATTGATTTTTAAATATTGAATCATATGTATTTATTGCAACCAAGTTCCTCTCTCTTCACAATTTCCTATAGGCCACTAGGAAACTCCTCTCACTATGAAATTTGGAGGGAAACCCGCTAATACTTTTACAAACTTATATCTAGTTTATTGGATTTATTTGGATAACTCTTGTATATGAAACTTACTCTCCAAGTATTTCTTTAAATTAATTATCCATGTCATATTGGAAATCCTCTTTATCTCAAATTCTAGAATTCTCTTATTTTTCTCATTATCTTTACGTGTTACAAAAGTTAAATTGGAATATCCTTATTTGATATCCAAAACTTGTACTACATGTCAAGATTAGTTAATTACTCCCTTATTATCTAGATCACAAATTATCTTAGAATATTTTGGAAACTTGCCCATTATCTCATATTTGAATTATCTAAAAAACCATAAAGCCATTACCTTTCCTTTATGCACAAATTCCTTTTATTTCTTAAACTTGTGCAACAAGGACCTATTTGCCTCTTCACCTATGCTTCCAATCTATCATTCCTCTATTCTCATATAAGAGTGATGTAAAGGGTGATATAACACATCAAACCCCTAAATTATATCATTAAATCTCAACTTAGGTTATTCATTCTCATGTGTCCAATGTAAGCATTACATGTGTCTACCCAACCTCTCTCACTCATAACAAGGTGAAATAATCATTTGACGGCAGCCCAAAAACAAAGTTCATTTCCTTCCAAGAGAAGATATGGTGTATCCCACAATATCTTAAAATTTCGAATTTTAGGTTGAGTCACTTGGATAATGACTCCAAACCAAAATTACTTTTAGTCCCACGATTTTCTTAACTTTCATGCCCTCACATGGAAAGTAATTTTCGCATAATCCTTGGGTTTATGCACTAATTCCTTCATGATATTATCAATATTATTACAAATCTCTTATATTATTTACATCTACATCTGTATGTATCATTAGACTTAGTGACCTGCTTAAGGTCCCTAGGGTCATAGGTACCTTTGGGTGATCCCCTCTTGACCACTTGATCCTTATGCACTTACGGAGTGCCTCTCATATTTACCCCTTGGGACCCATGAACTCATGAAGGTGACCAATCTCCTAACCCCATGGGCCCCAGGCCAGTATGAATGGCTATATCCTGACCGCATCATCATATGTACTTACGACATGATCACCTCCAAATATCATTGATATTATGTACCTTTAATCCTTCCTACTTGATCCTATAATGTATTAAGATATCAAAACTTTAAATTTTTTATTAGCAAATTATTTTCTTATGTAATTCTTTAACCTAGAATTTCTTGATATCTTAGGGTACATATTATTTACACCATGTTCCTACATTGGGATCATGGCAACCATCCCTCCTAGGCTGGGTCTTCATGGTGGCCTTCCCTCCTGGGCTTGGCCTATAAATGACCTTCGTCTCCCGGTTTGATCACCAATCATCACAATGACTTCCTTTTATATCAGTCTTCATTTATCAGCTTGGACAATTAGTGACCTTCCTTTCCCAACTAGACCGACCAATCTTCACAATGACTTCCTTCTATATCAACCTTCCTTCCTAGATTGGCCTATTAGTGACCTTCATTTCCCAAATTGATCACTAGTCATCACAATGGTTTCCTTTTGTATCAGCCTTCCTTTCCCAGATTGGCCTATTAGGGATCTTCCTTTCCTAGATTGGCCTATTAGGGACCTTCCTTTCCTGGCTTGATCAAATACTTTCAACCACTTCCTTAGTGACTTTTCCTTGTGTCCCTTTGAGATGGCATAGCTGGGTTCAAAGAATGTGTTTTATTTCATATTTTTTATACATTATCCTTCACACTTTAGGTGACATTCAAGGTTACCTCAATTCATAAAATGATGGGTCAACTCTCCTTTCTCGGTATGGTCCTAACCTAGGGTGCCATCTTGGCTCATCGGCAGAAGTTAGGCTCTCTAGAAACAACCTGACCCCACGAGTTTAGGATTTTTTCTCCCCCATAGGTCCTTTTCCCATTCATAAGAGGACCCACCCCAGGTTGGTACACCATTACTAAATGTGAGTTTAGGGTCTTCATTCATATTTTCTTTTTCATTTAACTATTGATTGCCTATGTTTAATATGTATATTCCAAAACCATACACATGCATTATGTATTAATTTCTTCATGCATATGGATGCACCGGAGACTAGGTCACCTAAAATCAATTAGATTTTTCATTAGTACTTTTACCCGAATTAGGATCCATATGGAAAGGTTTACTATTTCACCCACACTACTCCCATTTCCTAGGATTAGGACTTTGGGTTAGGGTTAGGGACTACACCCTGCATATTTGGGTTTCTATATCCCTTGATCTACTTAGGGGTTTTCCAAATCCAACACTAGCTCCATCTAGGGTTTACCCTTGCAAGAAAAAACCCACTAAACATTTTCAATAATTTTGTCATTATTCCATTTTGAAATATACATTAATTGGCGTAGGATGCCTTAGTCTCACTTCTTCTAAAAAACCAAAATTTGATATAATGAGGAAAGTATCTTTTAGGGTTTATTAAGATAGAGGACTATAAGTAGATGAAATTGGAGATGAAAAGCCTTAGAGGAAACATTACTTCAGGAAAACCCAAGGTTCAAACTACACATGTATCACCATGGCTAGGGGAGTTTTGTATACCAACTTAATGGTGTGGAGGAAAATGTTGACAACCCCCAAAGCATGTTCCTTTCTAGACATAATTATTAGGAAATTCCCTAAGAATTCTTCTTATATTTCAAAAGATTACTTGAAATTATCAACTATTGAATATTATTTGAAAATTTTGGGGCGTTGATATTAAAATGTAATGACCTTGATTTTGAGTGTCCCCTAATTATGAAAGGATGTTAAAGTTGAGTGTCATTACTTAAAATTCTTAAGATCTGGATTTAAGAAACAACAAATCATAGAAAATAATTCTCATTATTTCACAAATATTTTTTGTAGAAGTGTAACATTTCTTGTATGAGAAATTACATGAGTTTCTAACATGAGAACTATTACATATTTGTAGAAGTATCTAACTAATCCCCCTTTACTTATCTTTAATATCTCTAATTGTGTTCATTTGGTTCATCATGATTTGATATCTTCATATATAGCATTTACCTAGAACAAAATGAAACAAAATATGGATCAGTATATTGCTATAATGTGTATGTGGTGTGCATGAAAAAGGGTGTAAGTAATAATAAAACATAAAATCAATCAATTTCTTGCAAAAAGGAAATGGAAATTTTATTACATATTCTAACCACACATGATATTGTATTTGTCTTAATCATTGTCTCTTTGAGGGCCCATGTACATCACCCTTTGATTAAGGTCATCCTACTGTTCATAATATTATATCCATCTTTATGTGATACTCATAGTGGCATTATAATTGAAAAGAATGTAAATAAACATCCAATGGTTTATTTCAACAACCCTCGAGAAATCCTCATCAAACATCGATAGTTGATCATGTGAATTTTCATAATCATAACCATGTACATAATTTCCTTGTATAAACCATGAAACATGAACTTCAATCATATATCCAAACACCCAATCATTCAACATAATAAACCAACATTGTCTGCATGTATGTATACCCCAAAGTCTCACCAATCATATTCAAAATACTAATCATGATTTAGTGTAATGTATAGGTTTCCTTGATATAGTTATTTCTATTTTCATCAATCGAAGGCCTCAAGAACCCTAATTAATATTATGTGTAATCATATCATTAAATCTTCTGCTTATATCAGATTATGTGCATTAAGGTTATGGGAAGTTATGACCTTTGGTTGTAAGACCCTAACTATACGTATGTATGCTCATTCACTTTAGAAACCCTAATTATTTATCATTATTATCATGATCATCTTGAATTATAATTATATTTAAGATATCATATGATAACATGAACTGAAAAAATATAACACATTTAACACTTTCGTAACCAACACTATGTTTTCCATGTATTTATTACTTCATATTCATGCACTGACCATAATTTTGAAAGTACAATTGGATTCTGGATTCTAAAGAATTTTATTTCAATTCTACTCATTTCTAATTAAAATTCCTGTATAACTTGTTTTAATGCTATCATCCTAGAAATTATTACAATTATTCACTAGATCATCATTTTCGTACCAATAGAGATGCGCCATGTTGGTGGTTACAAACTTTAACCACTAACCACACACCACCAGCTCAACCAATCACCTCGGGCCATCTCATCCAAGCACTACATGTAGGATGGGATACTGAGTGGACTAAAAGCCACTATTCACCTTCCCTACAGACTGAGATCAGTCACACAGGTCAGGGAACCATAGTGAATCTTGCAAGGCATTCCTCCCATGTCCTTCCATGCATGACTTGTCTAGAAGCTCCATGAGTCAACTATGGAGTTGACTTTGGGCTACATGCATCGAGAGCTATGACTTGAGGTTGTGTTACCTTTATCCAGGCCTCACGAAGCTAGAACTCTGCTAAACACATGCCAAGGTGCTCAGAGACCAGAGTTTCAAGGTTAGTCTACATACTAGTGTGATCAGAGATCAAGAGTAGGGGTTTATCTCTTCCTTTTGGTGATTTATAGTGTCCAAAATGTTTTGGCATTCCTAGGAGCACTTTCACTCACCCAAGAGCCCCACTGATGGCCCAAGACCCAAACTTGTTGAGGCACTCCTACTAACAAAAGATTGGAGGAGGCAGCTTCACCGTAAGACTCCAAGTTGTAGGAGATGACTATCCAGTGCAATGGTTACCTCTGTGAAGTCCTTAGGAAGATATGAGACAAGGTAATTGGCTACAGGTGGTCTACAAAAATGGGTAGAGGGGTTTTTAATAGGTGTTCATGGTGAACCTTGATGGTGTGGTTCATAGGGATTAAACAAAAATTGAGAGGAGAGGAGTGTCATGGGGGTCAAGGAGAAACTCCCCAATGGCTTATATAGCTATGGGAGGCAAGGAACCGATGTCTTCAATATTGCCCTAGAATTTCAATGTACAAGGGATTTGGGTACTTTCAACATTTTGCGAATTAATAATTGAATTAGGGTTTGATAGTTTTGTCTCTCTCCCCTAATTCTTTTGGGATCGAAAACTCAAAAATTGGTCAACGGTGGAGAGAAAATGAGGGAAGGAAGGATAACAACATTGTTCACCTAGTTCACTTTTAAGATGCGGGGTATGGGATAACCCATGCCTCGTTCGATCCCAGATCCAAAAAATGAGCCCACATCATTGGATGACCCTTCTTCTAACCAGTGATAAAAGGGGATTATTGAATTGTTTTATAATATAGAATCATATTTATTTGTTGCAACCAAGTCCCTCTCTCTACATAATTTTTTATTGGCCACTAGGAAACTCCTTCCACTATGAAATTTGGAGGGAAAGCCATTAATAATTTTCCCAATATATATCTAATTTATGGGATTTCTTGGGTTAACACTTGGACATCAAACATATTATTCAAATATTTATTTAAACTAATTACCCACCTCAAATGGAAATTTGTTTTTATCTCAAATTTTTTAATTCTCCTAGTTTCCTCATTATCTAGAAGTGTTCCAAAATTCATATCGACATATCCTTATTTGATACTCAACACATGAACTACAAGTTAGGATTATATAATTACTCCATTAATTATCTGGATCACGAATTATCTTATAATATTTTGAAAACTTGCCCATAATCTCATTTTTCAATTATCTAACAAACAAAAAAGCCATTATCTTTCCTTTATACACGAATTCCTTTTATTTCTTAAACTTATGCCCATGGACCTCACTTGTCCCATGGGTTACACCCATGCTATAAAGTGGATAACTTTATTTTTTATTCAGGTTATAGTTAAGGATTTTTCCTTTCAAATCACGTCTTATATACATATAATTTAGATTCACCAAATTTGAGGATGTTACACAACTCCTCTAAAAACCTTATCTAAAACTAAATTTAAATCAAACAACCTTTTTCCTATCTCTCAATTTTCCTAGAACTCCTCGAACTAGTACCTTGGAAGGATTTCATCCCTACCACTCAACACAATTGTATTGGAGTAGTGAGTGATTCTTCTACATATAGATGCTCTAGATTTGTCATGTCCAATGAGGTATCCTGGGGTGATTTGTTTTGTAATATTCTTGAATTTTATGAGTATATAGGTGATTTTTATCATCTTAATTGTCAAACATGCTTAATCTTAATAGAATTGCATACATGCATTAACTAAGTAGTGAGGGATGTATTAAGTGCAATCTCATATTGTATTAAGCAAAATTTCGTGAAATTGATGTATGTTTGTTTTGAGAAACAATGCATTTTAAAACATAAACTTAATTCCCTCATTTTCTCAATTCTAGGGTGTTGTTTTGAACAATCAACAATATTAAAAATAGGTCCCCATGATAGATGAATAAATGTAGATAATTCGGCCTTGACATGAATGAGAAATATGGAAATCAACTAGTCAATATTAGATTTAGTGCAATTTCCTAAGTCTAATATATCAGATTAATCTTAATATTGAACCTAGAATGATATTGGAAGCAATGTAAAAATACAAAAAATACAAAACATGAGTGAAATATGCAATGTAAAAATACAAAGATAACATACCATCTCTACTCCAAGACTTGGAATTTTAGACATGTCAAGTAAATAAAATTGAGGATGAATGGAAACATCTTATATGTAGAGTAAGGTAATTGGTAGGTCATGATGCAATATATTTAGTGGAGAACAATGCAAGTCATTTGCAAGTGTGTGAACATAATGAGATAGGCCTCTTTAGTAAGACCAAAGCTCTCCATCACTTTAACGACTTAGAATTTTAGATATTGATGTCCAAAATCAAGAGTGATTATCCCAACTTCATAATCAATAAGACATTTTTTATGGATAAGAATGTACACCCATATCAATGTATATATAGGGTTCTAATTGATAACCATGATGAATAATTTCTTGGAATTGAGAATGTCCCTATTGGGATAGGTACATATTTAACAAGTTTCATGAGGTCGGTCATGAAGAGATCTACAAGTTGTATTGTCATTCCTGTGTGCTTTATGTTAGTGAGTCCTCAAATTTTGAAGAAGGATAATATAGTGATGATTATGCTAGATATAAGGTCTAATAGTCCAATATGACATGCAAAATCTCCAATATCGCATAGCATACCGAAGAGACATTGATCATTAAGCCTCTAGGGTATCTTATCTTGCACTATTTCATTGTCTGCACATCCAAGCTTTAACAACTTATAGTCGTAAGTCATTTATTATGTACTTACTTTTGAAGACACACTTGGGTACCTTTTAGTATGTGGGCATCTCTGAAATATATTCTAGGAAGGGAATGTTGATAAAAAGTTTGTTTAGGGAGTCAATGAACTTTATTAACCTAGTTGTTAATGCAAGACTTCACTAGATGCTTGTAGAAAAGAATGCATGTCCGGTAGGAATGTGTTGGAGAGGACTTCACTCATTGGTTTTTGTATTGATTTGTGTCAAATATTATAGGAGAGTCATTCCCTCTATCTTGCATTAGAATGGACTTGTCTTTAGTGCATGGTTCCTTCCCTTTGTCAGTTGACACCAACAAAAGTTGTGATTCTTGTACTCATGGATTTGCACTGCTCTTATTGATTGTTGTCTTATTTTAGTGAAAGATGGGCTTGAACATGTTTAAATGATGAACAAATTTGAATGGCCTGGGATGGACAATGGACACCCAACTCCTGATAACGGCTGCTAGTGAAAGGGTGGCTACATCACCGTGGACAGTCTTATCCAACATGCCTAGACCGCACAATTGAAGACTATCATGCAACATTCCCATGTGGGCGTCACCTACTAGAGGGTTATTTCTTTGATAACATTTTTAATGCACAACCCTATTGCCCAATGCTCAAGTAGAGTTTTAGGAATGATGAATGGTCCCAATGACCACCACTAGCATTAACTATGTGCTTTCTCCTCATTCATGCATAAATCAGGATCAAATTTCCTATATGTATCCCATCCTTGTACTAATACAAGTTTAGCAACATTAACTTTAGAGTTATTAGTGATAGGCTCCCTAAAAAGGAGGTGCACCTTAGTGATATGAGTAGTCAATTTAGTCCTTTTGGGAGCATTTTTTCTGAGGCCTGAAATCCTAGGATGTTACAATCTCCCTCACTTAGACTCTTGAAGTACTCGTCTAGGCTCAATCACATGGACTCATATTATTTCCTCATTTAATTGCAGATCCATAACGGCCCATGGACACTCAACTTTCAATTATAGCTACCAGTGCAAGGGTGGCTACATCACCATGAACAGTCCTTTCCAACATGCCTATATTACACAACTCAAGACTAGCATGCCACACGTCCATGTGGGCCCTACCTACTAGAGGGTTAATTTTTTTATACCATTTGTAATGCATGACCCTACTACCCAAGGCATAGTAGAGTTTTATGAATGATGAATGATCCTAGATACTACCACTAGCATTAACTGTGCACTTTCTCCTAACTCATGTATAAGTCAGGATCAAATTTTCAATTTGTAACCCATCCTTGTACTATTACAAGTTGAGCAAGATTAATTTTAGAGTTCTTAGTGATGGGATCCCTAAAAAGGAGGTGCACCTTAGTGAAATGAGTAGTCAAATTAGTACTTTTAAAATCAGTTTGACTTTGGCCTCAAATCTTGGGATGTTACAATCTCCCTCGCTTAGACTCTTGACGTCCTCGTCTAGGCTCAACTATATGGCGTCATTATATTTCCACATTTCAGTGTAGATCTAGAATGGCCCATGGACACTCATCTTCCGATCACAACTACCAGTTCCAGGGTGGCTACATCACCATGCTCAGTCCTTTCCAACATGCCTATATTACAAGACTTAAGACTAGCATGTCACATTCCCAAGTGGGCCACACCTATTAGTGGTGTTTTGACTCCGATAACATTTGTAGTGCACATGACCACTTCCTAAGTCTCTAGTATAGATTCATGAATGATGACTGGCCCTAGATACCACCACAAGCATATGCGCTTTGTCCTCACACACAAGTTAGGATCAACATCCCAACTGTTCACCCATCCTAGTACCAATCGCAGTTGAGCATGCTTATCTTTGGAGTTTTTAATGATGGGCCTCCTGAAGATGTGGTGCACCTTGGAGATATATGTATTCAAATCTTTCTTTTAAGATCATTTATTTGAGGCCTCAAATCTTGGGATGTTACAATTTTGTAATGCATGGACCCACTGCCCAAGGCTCCAATAGAGTTTTAGGAATGATGATTGCCCTAGAGACAAACACCATCCTTATATGTGCATTTTTGTTAGAACCTGTTACACTAAACAACATTACTCTAAACATAAACCATGATTACTCAGTAATTAAACACAAACCCCAAAAAATTTCTTAAATTAAAATCGATTTCAACATAACCAACATGCTCTAAAATATTACACAAGAGCCCAACAACTTGCTTGTACTCATATTATGCCAAGAATCTTTTACAATTGTTCCATGGCCTTAGCCACCACATATACATTTTACATATAAAACATTTCCACCGTTATTACTTGAACACGAATATAACATGCTACCAAAACCTGATTCGATTAAAACACATATACAAACTTTTCTACCGAGGCCTTAGAATACATGGAAGACTCTAGGACACACTAGAAATCTAACAACCTTCTCAAAGGTCTAACACCAAAGCTCCTCATTGATTCCAAGGGCCTATTTTTGCTTCTACTGATAACCTAAAAAGATATGGTGACCCAAAAAGTGAGATCCATGTCCCTGTAAGAGATATAACCTCCAACAACACTGAATGATTACAATAGTTTAAGTAATTAAACAGTTTAATCTAAATGAGTATGCCAATTAAATAGACATAGCAAGGATATACTCAACAAGATATGTAAGGGAGCAAATAAAAACTATCATCATTAGCCAGACTATTCTTATATCCCTATTAATAGTATAAGGAATCTAATAGAATGGGCATTTCTAACATCATGAATAAGATCAGAAGCATAAGCATTGATAATAGAATTAGCATTTCTATCAGGTTGAGAAGATCTACATCTAAGTAGAACTAACAATATAAGAACCTCTATTTGCATAAACATGATTGACAATTTAA
Source organism: Alisma plantago-aquatica (assembly GCA_963693085.1). NCBI lineage: Eukaryota > Viridiplantae > Streptophyta > Magnoliopsida > Alismatales > Alismataceae > Alisma > Alisma plantago-aquatica. The sequence continues at coordinate 861,858,891 of OY856413.1, forward strand.
ACATCTCTAGTTACAGAGGAATAGATAAAAATTACAACATCTCTAAATATATAGGCATAACTATCAGTTTAACATCTCTAACTAACAGAAGGATAGCTTTCAATTTAACATCTCTAACTAATTGAGGTATGGATTACAATATAAATATAGTTAACAATATGTGGTAATTATCATTATAAGCATATCCAACAATAGCAATATATCTATTAACATTAGCTTGACTATTGTATGTCCTCAACTACAACATAAGTATATTTATTACATAAACATATCTATTATCTCTTAATGCACTAAATACCATCTCTATGTAAAGAGAATTAAACAATGATTATCATCCAATATGAACCATTGTGTAACTCTACACAGATATGCTACTCAACTATATTACATCTTTTATTAAACCCTGAAGATTTGAGTCATACCTCCCTATTCCATCTGACCACTTCTAAGTCAAAATAAGTGCCATACAAGATCTAGGAAGGCTCATAATCCAAGATCTTTTTTTCCTACTCAATCAATATGAGTTTGGACCATAGTGACATATCAGTCAAACTGCAAAATAGTGACAAATAGTCTTGTAACTAGCCAGCCATGGTACATGTCACAACACTAGAGAACAACTCATGCATTGCCATTCTATAATAGGAAACATGTAGTTATACTGCTACCTACCACATATTATAATTTAAAAATATCTGAGGCATGAGCGCAACCATCCTTCATAAACACCTGGCGATTAGGATGACAAGCACCCCACATACTCACAATATGTGTTCCAAGTTTCCCTTCAGAATACTTGTTTCACCATCCAACAAGTTCTGACAGTAAAAAAGGATCTATGGTACATGGTTTCACTTGATTAATTATGCCACTTGGGTGAAATAAGGTTGCATCAAACAAGTGGACATACAAACCCTAATTCATCTCTAGCAGACATTAGCATATAACAACTTTATAAGATACATAACATATGTAACTTATTGTCCCTCATCTCATCCTCACATGGTATTATTCACTTGTCAATAATGAGACTACACTTGTCATCATATTCTCACATGATATAAATCCTTTTCACGATATCATAGAGTATCAACCTTTGTCAACATAAGAGGATTACACCTCATTCACGGCTCAAATATGCCCAAAGGTCATTAAGACCCTCACATCACTCCCTGCAAGTTCATCGTTATCTTTCTATGCCTTATAACAAGGCTCAACAAACATCACCACACATGTGTTGCACAGGCTCAACATGATATTGTATTAAATAACTAAAAATGTTTACATGATAACATTGCATGGTTATCTTAACATTAAGAGCATTCCTTTATTATTTTAGCATATAAGAAAGCTATATGATTGTCCATCATTACAATGATAGTGTACACGTTTAGCATATGAAAGCATAAATCATAAAGTTACTGTGACTACTAGTTAACCCACTAGAGTTATAATAAATCTTTTGGAATGATAATCCCTCACTATATTAACCATTCAAGGAAGGGTAGCATAACTAACTACCATCATCTATTATCATTAAGGTTAGGTTCAACAATATAGGGTGCTTTGATTGTTAAATATAAGCACTCATACCCAAACCCTACTTATGACATCCCCATTAGATCATGAGTACATAAGGTGAAGCATAACCACCACATTCCATACCATCCTCAAGTATGGATTCACACATAACTTAAGTTGTAACCATCAAGTTATAACATAATAGGGACCAAATACAACAAGAGAGACTCCATTGTCCTATTAATCATCCAAGGAAGGTTGATCATGAGTAATCACCATCCCCTATTTGCATCTGAATTAGAATGTAGCAAGATGTGTCCTATTAGGGTTACATATCGTACAATATGATCCTTATCAATTCTATTTAGGTGAGGGCAAAGGTAAGACTATATTATTAAGGAAAACCTTCTAACCCTAGATTTGTCTATGAAACTACTCACTCGAACTCCTACCCTCTTTTTCTTGGTTGTTTCGGTGCCCCAACACCCTAGTTTTGTCTTCCTACTCCTACCTTCTTCGTGTGGCACCACCGCCTCCCCATTTTTGGGTGTTCATGCTCAAATCCACTATGGTAAGGAAAATAAATGGCTTTAGCTCTGGTAGGCCCTCACGATCTAGGGTGGCTACTCCACGCAGCCCTGCACCCTCTACACCCCTCCTACCATCTTCTTCTTCCCCCTCAGCCCCATCTGAGGGGTGCACTAGAACCACAAGGCCAAGGCCAATGCAGCTGGCACCATAGCAGGCCATCTTGACCACCATTTGTGGTCTTGGTTAGGTTCTCTGGTGAACCCAACCACAAAGGCATTTCCACAGTATCGAGCATCGCTAGTGTTAAGAGCTAATGGTTCATCCTAATGTGGGCAACCAATAATCGCTAGTGACTCAAAACCACTGGTGAGCAATCCGCTCGTTGATGGGCAACCAATAATCACTAGTGCAGGATAGCATGCAATTTCCAATAGTTGGATGGCCATGGTGGGGTGGGTCACCACCCAGCCTATTGCAGAAAAGATAGTAAACAAATTGCAGCCCATGGAAGCCCAAGATGGGCAGATCATAGTCCTGTGACAACTCTAGCCCTTGGATTAAAATCCAAGGGTCCATATTATCACAAATTATGTAAGCTTTGGATCAACTATATCTAATTACTCCTTGATCCATTTTTGACATACCATATATAATTTTTTATCCTCCCAATGAGATGTGTCCATTAAAACTAATTGTGGAACCTAAATCGACTTGTAGTTCTATTGGTTTCCCTCACATGCTTGGTTAGTGTCTTTTGAAGTTGTTTAATGAAAATAAATATTGCACATTGATCCTATATGTTCCAATACATTATAATACTTTAGTTCAATAACTTTTATCCACCTATTGATATGGATCACAAAATGGATCACCTCGATGTACTCATGCTTACTCATATGACCTAAAACTGACCCCTTTATGTATATGAATGATGTAGCTAGATCAAGAAGGAAACTTTAGCCTAATTTTCTATCTTATGATCATCTAGATTTGAAATATGTATACTTTATGATGCTTAAAGTCATGTTCAACTAAGACCTTATACCTCCTTGCCTTGAGTAACTCATATGACTCATCTTTATAGCCCTAATATGTGATGTTTGAGTACCTCTATCTTTTGGTCCTTAAACTTTATAAAAAAGTTGATCCTAAATTTCTCAAGCCTATATATGTTCATCTTCAAATCAGACTGTATGGTCACTTATGACATTAATTGCCATGTAATACACGCATGTGCCCTATTGACTACATGTAAAATCTAGTGTGATCTAATGCATATATTCAATGTTAGACTTTAATATTCAATGAATGATGCTCTAAATATATCCATGCTACCTTCATGATTTGAAATTAGTAGACTTAACATAATTTTATCCCTAATTCCCAAACCAATATACTTAGTGGTTCTATGACTTAGAACTATGACCCTGTTGCTAAAATGATATTATATGATTAACTATGATCTTGCATGTTGAAACATGATAGTAGTCCAATTCTTATGTTTCCCTTTTTGAAATCATATATTATCCTTATCCAATGTTACTCATGATGTGAATGTGTCACCTAGACCTAAGTGTTCATGGGACCATTTAACAATGTTGAATAATTGCATGCGCATATGGAACTTTGGGCCTAAGTTTATCTTTATGAAACCTACATCTAGAGGAACATCCTCACGACTTATATATGGTTATCTTAATCAAGACCAGTGATCTAAGACTCGATGTTGTATATCTTTACAAATTAGGTCCATGTTGGCTTAAGCCTTCACTAGGAATCTCACCCATGAATTTATAGCTTGTTGTCTATGTGCAACGTACGCTTAATCTTTTGACCCTATTATGATATTTGGCTTGGTCGTATGAATGCTTGGCTAGTTAATTACTAGATTGAGCTAATCTTATGATTACTATTGTGAGGCCCCCAACCTAGCTTAATGCTAATTTGTTCTTACCTTCCTTAATAAGATTCTTAGAACTCTAATATAATCCTTTGAGGTGTTTTGTTATCATGCTTATGTTTTAAGTTTGGTCTTGTTTGAATGTTTTTAAGATATGCTTGCTTATTTTGGATCAATTTGCAATTTATGCAAGTTGAGGGGTTACTTGGCAATTTGTCACATGTTCAATGCACCCCTAGTGCCTTAGCATCATAAGAGAGATAGTTATGCTATGGGGCACCTTATTGAACCTTAGTTGATGAGCTGGCATCATATGACAATGTTAGGGTTTCTAGGGTTTTGATTAGTGTCAACCTTGTTGTGTTACTTGAATGTAGTGACCCTTGTCTCGACCTTATTGTGTGTTTTGGGAGTGTCTCAACCGAGACACCCTCCCTTGATGTTTTTGTCTCAACCTTATGGTGTGTTTTGGGAGTCTCTCGACCGAGACACCCTCCCTTGATGTTGTTGTCTTGACATTGATGGTCTTGGATGAGTTCTGGGTCAAGACAATTGTCTTCTTGTGGTGTGTCTCGACCTAGTGTATTGGTGAACCATTTGTCTCAACCAAGACATGTGTTATGATATCTGTTTTTACCCCTTGATGTGTCTTGACCGCAACCAATGTGTTGGTTATCTAAAGAGGCCAAGACCCAACATTGTTTGCATCACCATAGGTTGAATGCATGCATATTGTGGTTGCATGTTGGCTTGCTTTGAGGAAAAGTGTCCCTTTGGTGTTCTAATATGTTGAAACCTCACATAAACCCTACTTCCCTCCTCATTTGGGTATATAACCCCTTCTTTTCACTTGTAAGCAACTTTTTTTCGGCCTTAATCTCTCCCCTCTCCACTTTAACCGACCTTTGAACTTTGGGAGCAAAGTAGATCTGATCCTAAATCTATGGTCACTGATACCCCTTTCATGAGGAAGGATTTGGGCTAGATCAACTTTTGTGGTGGTGATTCTTGGATATTTTAGCTTGATTAGTGATCCTAAACTCTAATCCCATTTTCCCTCTTCTAAAACCTCCATCAACTTTTTCTTCTTCCGCAGTCATAGACTGTGTACCATACATGGTGGTCGTTTGAGAGGAACTCCTCATCATAAGGGGTCACTAGACTGTGTTTTAACATGGTGAACCTGAGTGAAAGTGTGATTCCTTATCTTCTTCCTTTCTTCTTTGGTTTGTCCTAGGGTTTATTTCCCTCTTTCCTGAGCTATCCCTTAATCATGGTGTTCTTCTTTTGGGAGTTGATATTGTGGCCGAAGTACTCATCAAGTTGGAGTACCTTCTTCTCTCTTAGAGTTTTTGATATTGGAGCTTGGATATTCACATAAGGTGGGTTATAAAACTTCCCCTCTTCTATTTTTTCACTATAATTATACTCATTTTTTGATGTTTCTATCCCTAAAAAGTTCTCTTAACATGCTAAAAAAGTATTATAATGGTTTAGGGTTTTATCTGTGATAATAGCTCTATGAAATTTGCTTTTAATCCAAAACCCTAATTTTCTTATACCCAATTTTGAGAAGAATAATAGATGGATAGTTTTTCTTGTTCCTGATCTATGATTGGGTTTGGGTACCCTAGTGTAACATGGACTTCGGTACTATTTGGTATGTGTTGAACATAAGTAATTACTTCTCTTACCAAGGTTCTTTTAAAGAGACTCCATCATATATGTTTAAAGGATTTTGGAGATCCTCTTTGTAGATAGTTGTCTCCCTGACTTTGATGAGTTTTCATTGAGGATAACCTACTATTTTGATCATGGTACATCTCTTATTTGAGGGTAGAGATTTGTTCTTGTGGTAGTTTGACCTTGGTGGTCATAACACCTTTTGTTTTAGTCTTGGTCGAAACATCTATTTTGTTGATGGTCAACACCCATGATTTGTTAAGCAAGGGTGGAAGTGTTGATTATACAAGTATTAAAATGCTTTGTTTTTTATCATGATATTAAGATGGTAATGAGGTTCTTATGATTTTAGGGTTTATGACTTTGTAGTATTCTCATGTAGATTGCACTCTTTCTTAAACCCTAAATCCATATACTAAATTCTTAATGTGTTCCTGAGAGTATGATATAATTGCATCTTGATCTTTGGTTTTATCACCATGTTCTAAGTATTAGTCTATCATGTTTTCTTTGGAGCATGTATGGTTTCTCACATGTGATAAGATTTGGTTTTTGCTCTCCTATGTGGTTTTTCTTGTTGATCTTCGTGATGTTGTTCCAGGGTTTGATGATCATGAATCCTTAAGTTTTGAGCTTAGTGACTCTTAGTATTTTTGCTATTGAATTTGGTTTTGGTCGAGACTGATGTGCCCTTGATAGTTTAGGTTGAGACATATGTGCTTTTTTATTCCTTGGCTTGAGACACCTTGTTTTGACAAGGTTGAGACATCTTGTGTTGTTTTGGGGTCGAGACATCTTTCTTTGAGTTTGGTTAAGACACCATGATAGGTGGTTGAGACACTTTGTTTTTGTTAGGGTCAAGGCACCATATCGAAGGTGGTCGATACCAATGTTATGTTGCAGTCGAGACACTGTACAAAATGGTGGTCGTGGCATCTGGTTGTTACGGTCGTGACACCTATCTTGAAGGTGGTCGAGACACCTCCTATGTTGACTGGTAGAAACACAAACATGACATAACAATATGATACACATACACATACACATGTATATGATGATGATTTTTAGTGATGTTACATAATAACCAAATCACATTCAAATAATGATGTTTTAACCTTAAATCAGTTCAAAGAATGTGGGAGGTGAATCAATTAGGGTTTAGTGCTATAATCGTGATGTAAACCCTAATCATCTAAGTGTGAGAACCATAACCCTAATCCTAGGGTATGTTATACTTGTTGAATGTGCATATATTAATGGTGTGTGATTGCACTTTCTCTCTCCTACTTGTATAGTTCCAAACATGCATGTTAACTAAGTATCATAGCTTATGAATGCTACTAAGATTTTTAAATGATACTAAGTGATGGTTGTAAGCCTTGATGAAGTGCATTGGAACTATAATAATGTGAATGTGATACTTAATTATAATATATAGTTCTTAACCTTAATACATTCCAAATATATGGGAGGTAATAAAATTAGGGATTGAAACATGAATAATGCTATGGAAACCTATGTGGTTAATCCCGAAATCATAACCCTAATTGAGGGGACATATGATGTATTTGCCTACATTGTTTAAGATGGTTAACATATTGAGATATTGTCTCTCCTATTTGTATAACATTGATGTTGTAGGTGAAATGATTATCATAGATAATGATTGATATGGTGTACATGTGATGTGATATAGGTGATGCTTATATGCTTGATGAGGCATGATGAGATAATAATGAACTACATACATATTGTGATTGGTCTTATGAACTAGTGAAGGCTTAGTGCCTAGTGAGAGGTGATATAATCAAATGATGAGATAAGGGATTGATATTTCCAGTGATACGATGGTGATGTTGGTCATGTAGGGAAGAGATAATATATGATGATATCCTTCATTAAGGAAGTGAGATAGTGATGTCATGAGATTATGTGACAAGTTCACACCTTATATGTTTTATATCTTATGAAATTGCTTCACAGTTATGCTTGTTAGATTGAATTAGGGTTTTGTATGTCCACTTGTATGATGGAGCCTGAATTCACTCAATTGGAATAATTAATAAAGTCAAACCCTAATCATGTAGTTTCCATATACCATAGGTCCATCTTCAGCATCAATATCTTGTTGGATGGTGAAATGAGTAACTCCTACGAGAAACTCGTAGCGCATATTATTAAATATGTGGGGTATAAGTGGAGATACCTCCTTGTATCCTTAAATTTTTGAATTAGTGATATGATGTTTTGTTATAGAACAGACATGTGTGAGCTTATTCTCTAGTGTTGTGACGTGTACCAAGGCAGGCTAGTTGTTGTAAATGACCATATATTTGAATATGAGTTGTTGCCTACTGGACTATAGCATTGACTATAATTTGATATCTTGTAGTATGACTATTATGACACTTCATTGTGGACTCGAATGGAAAGAGTAGTGTTGGTGATGATCATGGAGTCTGGCTCTTCCATTTAACTTGTTTGGTACTAATTTTGACTTAACAGTGGTATGTTGGATTGAGTGGTACACCTCAAATCCTCAAGACATTGTCATAAAAGATGTAATATAGCCAGGTAAGGAATATGCTTTATGGTCAAATGCGAATAACATTGGTTGACCCCTTACCATGAATTTTTTATTGTTTAATTTATAAGAGTTATACATTTTCTTCATATTACTTCTTAAAATCATAAGATGATCTACTATTAGTGTAGATGCCTAAACTTCTTCAATAGTGTTAGTTACCTTGTTTATATCATTTAGTTGAACCTTCTTATTTATTAATAGTATAATCTTTTGTGTTCGTTTATATGTGCTTATAATAGATGTTGGCGGAGTGTTATATCTCTTGCTGGGATGTTTGGTCTCACCCCGTGGGTTTCCACATCTTTTAGGTGGACATTCTGAGATAGAGATCATGTTGTTGATACTAAAAACAAGAGAAGTTGTATATGTTGGATCATGAAAATACAATAGTGTCTAGTAATAGAGTCTTGTGTCTCATCCCTATATACTCAGGTCCTTGGGGGTGTTTTGTGAGTGTTGTAAATCAATTTGGGATTTTGGCTTTATGCCATGATGGTACGGATATGATTTGGGATTTTGTATACATGTAACAGAATGTGGCTATTTAGCCAGTGAACAATGAGATATAATGCCTTTGGCAATGAACGAAATACAAGTGGCGCATGTTAATGGCCTTAACAATGAATTTTCTAGCTTGGGATCTTGTTATGATATCGGTTTGAATTTACCCTATTTTGGGGAAATTTTGTTATTGGAGATAATTTCGAGATATGCTTTATATATGAGGAGTCACTAGTATAAGCTTGACCTATTTTGTACTCCCTTCCTATATCATACAGGTAATATCCAAGTTTGAAATCATGATACGAATGGCTTAGTATATTCTCTTTCCCAATATATTAATCATGAAAGATATAAGTTTGAAATCATGAGATAAAAAAAGTATCATTGGATCATAGCTTACATGATCACAAATTATAGTTATTTACATTGATCTTTCTTAGTGTATGCTTCTAAATTTGAGCATAACTCTCACACAATAGGCTGAAACCCTAATAGGTAAATATGAAAAACTAAGCCCTTCTCTAGTGATGAAATTCTAGTATGATGTGATCGTAAACTGAAATGATGATGTTTAGTGTGTTAAATCTATTATACAATGAAATGAAATCTTACTACCACCTTGCACAAGTTAGTGTGGTGAAAGATTATACCTTGAATAATATCTTCTCAGCCCATATGTGTGTTCAAACCCTATTCTTACAGCAAAGATGGTGTAAATCCTAAAATAAATGTCAAGTTATGAGCAAACTATGTAAATGATGTTTCCATCTACATAAGGTGGGGTGATATACCCTAGATGCTTTAAATCCTAAGATAATAACTTAGGGTACATCTAGAACTATGATATCCTTGACTCCAATAAGATGTTAATATATGAAGGTGGACTCCCTGATATCACCTTAATATGATATTAGTTGAATTTTGAGAACGAAATTCCATTTAAGGTGTGGTGAATGTGATATCCTAGATTTCTAGGATTTTATAACCTTCCTCAATATATATAAATTAATAATGAATAATGGGGATCCAAAAAACTTAGATGATAATGAAAAACATATTTGGAGTTTATGAACACATAATGACGAGTTTTAAAGTATAAAGTTGAAGATCAAGATATTAGGTGGCCAAATAAATCTAAAATACTTAAGGAATCATCTTATTGTTTTGTGCTTATTGAGTAACCAAGACATGTATTGAGGTTTATAATGAGTTTTCATGGCTAACTCCATAATTCTCTTGAATTATATAATCCTTGGATTTAAACTTTTTGAGTAATATATGTGTCTTCTCAAACACCTATAATTTGGAATACGTTCTTTGTGGAATGACATTTTTAATTATGATGTAGATATGGATAAATTTTGATCGTAGTCTAAGCACAGACTTATAAGTTACATTATTTGCAACCTACATTTACACTTTGAATGTAGGATGATATAACTCACATTTACTAATCAATTGAAGCATAGCCTTATTTAAGGATGGTTTAATATATCATGCATGTCTTATATGTTGATGGGGATCAGATTGGCACCCTAATTATCTCCTAGATCCTAAAAGTAAGGAGGAGGTTGTTACGATCCTGTCACTAAGGAATGAGTCCACTACACATTTATTGGGAGTTCTAGATGGAATTGTTGTCCTCGGATGCCAGATCTCATCAAAGCATGGGAAGGGGTGTGGTATGGAGAAATAACTCCTCACCTCCCATGTAATGACACTCGCCATCATTAAGATAACAAGTGTCATTGACAATAATAAAACATGCGGAAACAAATCATTTGCAGTGGAATTACTGAAAATCACTAAAAATTTAAAACTTTTGCAAAGAAATCCATTCATAGGAAAACTCTTTCATTCAGAACCAAAGTAAAACTTTACATCTTGGTTCATAAATATACATCTCATGTACTTTTGCTTCTCGAGGAATACAAACATCAACTACTCTGTCTTAACTGTACACAGGTAGTATAAAACTCTCAAGGCTTAAAGCCAAAACTCAGATTGATACATTAAAAACTGACTAAAAACTCCGAGGACCTAAGAGTATAGAGACGACACATAGGACTTTCTAAACTATATAACTTGACAGACAATATCTGCACCTGAGATCTCACTGTTGTCCCAGATGTTGCTCATGTTCTTCCTCTGCAAGATGTTCTCACTCTCCTCCGTGCTTGTTCACCTAAAAACATTGGATCCCACGGGGGTGAGACAATTGTCAATTGTCCCAGCGGGAGATATAACTCTCCGCCAAAACATTATTATTGCAATTAAGGATATAAACTGGGCAGAGGATAAGCAGTTTAAAACATTCTTAACTTTGAAAGCATTGCAACTATTTATGATAGAGCAATATATCATCTGTTCTTTTAATAAGGAATGGGAATGACATGTATATCATTTATCTATCATATTGTACCACCATATCAAATTTGTCTTGTAACACTCATTAACTTGACATGTCACCCATGAAACATTGTTGTTTCAATCTGTTGGCCTTAGCCAATCTACTAAACAGATATGGAATTACATCTACCATGTACTCATATATCATTAATACAGGCATTGGGTTATTACCAATCATGTTTCATCATTACAGGCATTGAGCCTCTGCCAGGTATTGGACTCTTCCAAACCTGATTACACTGCCAGGCATTGGACTTTAACCAACCCTGATTACAGGCATTACACCTCTTCCAGGTATTGGATTTCTCCAAACCTGATTACACAGCCAGGCATTGGACTCTAACCAATCCTGATGTCATAGCCAGGCATTGGACTTTAACCAACCCTGATTACACAGCCAGGAATTGAGCTTTAACCAATCTTGATTACACAGCCAGGCATTGGACTTTAACCAACCCTTATTTCACAGCCAGACATTGGACTTTAACCAACCCTGATTTCACAGCTAGGCATTGGACTTTAACCAACCCTGATTTCACATCCAGGAATTGGACTTTAACCAATCCTGATTACACAGCCAGGCATTAGATATTAACCAACCCTGATTTCACAGCCATGCATTAGACTTTAACCAATCCTGATTACACAACCAGGCATTGGACTTTAACTAACCCTAATTTCACAGCCAAGCATTGGACTTTAACCAATCCTGATTACACAACCAGGCATTGGACTTTAACCAACCCTGATTTTAGGGATTTTGGGATATTCATCCCTATAATTCATCATTTATTATCACATCCTTCTCTAGGCTTTGAGCCCTGAGGTTAGCCTTCATAGCTTTTCACATTCTTTATTTAATACAATGGTTCCTTTTATTATGTTTACTAAAACATTAACTTTTCTTACAAGAACTTTTATAATCATCTTAGTACCTCTCATTATGCCACAATTATTCTCATGGCTCATAAGGCCCATGAAACATCTGGTCACCTCTTAATAGGCAACATATAACCATTTGGCTCGCTAGGCCACTAAAACATCTTGTCACCTCTCACTAGGTAATAATTAACCTTATGGCTCTCCAGGCCATTAAAAACATCTTGTCACCTATCACTAGGCAACATCTAATCATATGGCTCACAAGGCCATTCAACATCTTGTCACCTATCACTAGGCAACATCTAACCATTTTATCTCTTGTAATATAATAGTAACACCACTATTCCCTTAATAGGGTTAGGGCTTACTATTCACATCACTTTGAGGTTTCTCATGTCCCATTACCCAATTTAGGGTTAGGGTTCCCATCTCTCATAAGGATTTCATAGTTATCAAAGTATATCAACTTTGAGATGCTAACAGTGAAGTCTTTTATATCTTTATGTATCACTTACCTCATTACTTCCAACTTTCTTAAATTATTAGCTTATCTTGGATTAAGGTATTTCCCATCTTAATCCTTTCATCCACTAACCTATCACTCTTGCCATGAAGTGCATAGGTTATACATAAGAATGGTCCAACTATCTTTAATGATATAGACTCATCCTTAAGTTAGGAATTAACAAAAAGACCATATTAGGTTCTTTTTAAAACAACTTTAAGTCAAGCATAGAGTACCACGACCGTGCAGCCAGGAACGGCCGTGCAAGGGAAGTCACCATGACCGTGCTACCTTGCATGGTTGTTCTACAAGAGATAACCTCATGAATCATATTTATATATGAATTCTATACTTTTATCCTTTCAACTTGATTAGGTCACATCCACCCTTCAATCAAAAGTATACAATAATGATAACATAGTATACCAAGTCATTGATCCTATAAGCAATTAGGGATTCATTCCTTAATTGGCACTTAATCACTTGGGTACCATTAGGGTTTCAACCTTTGTACCTTCATTGATTATCATTTCTAATCATAATTGGATTAGTAGAACATTCATAATCTTAATTCTCAAAGATTCAACCACATTGGACCTCCACTACATAAGGTATCCAATTGAATTAGAGTTTCCAATGTTGATTCCTTCATTAATTGAATTCATGGAACAAATCATCAATTGGACTTATACTCATACTTCAATTGAGTTTAATAGGTCAACCTTCAACTGATTTGACCCTCAATTGACCCTCAATTGGTCATCAATTAGGGTTTGATTCAATTGAATTAAGTTTTGGAATCGATGATTCAACAACACTAATCAATGTAAGATTAGTTACTTTGAAACCATTGAACCATCAACCAAATTGGGTATGACCTGACCCCAAACGGTCTTGCGGTCGTTTGGATGACCTCCAAACGGTCTTGAGACCGTTTTCCCATCATATCACTCAAATCCAAGCCATCCAATTAAGGTTTGGATCATTGGATTGATCACCAAAACAGCAATTGATTACACTTCAACTTAGTGACATTGGATCTTCAATTGCTTAACCATACTCAACTCTAGACCTCCAAACGGTCTTGGGTGACCCAAAAATGATCTTGAGACCGTTTGTCTCATCCAAACCTTTGGATTCTAGTGAAATTGCATCAAGGTTTGGTCTATCAAGTTGATCAACAAATCAGCACTTAATTGCAATATGATTTGGTACCTTTAGACCTTCAATTGGTCAACTATACTTGACCCAGACCTCCAAAAGGTCTTTGGGTGACCCCCAAACGGTCTTGAGACCGTTTGGGTGATCCCCAAACGGTCTTGACACCGTTTGGGCTAATCAACCCAAAATCTCCAATTAACTCATTGGAATTTCAGCACTGTTTTCAATTAGGGTTTTCCCAATTGAATAGCCTTCAACTCACTATTCCTTGGGAGTTAATCCCTAAAATTTGGTGAGTCATTAGACCACATAATTAGGAACAGTAATCCCAAACGGTCAACCCTTGTTCAACGCACTCAAATGGTCTTGAGACCGTTTGCCCAAAACGTTCAATTAAATCAGATTGATAATCAGCACTTAATCCAATTAGGTTTCCCTTATTGATTAGCCTTCAACTCACGATTCCTTGGGTGTTAATCCCTCAAATGTGGATGGTAATCAACCCACATAATTATGAACAGGAATCCTAAATGGTCCACGCTTTGTCAACTCACTCAAACGGTCTTGAAACCGTTTTCCCAAACAGGTCAAGTTAATCAGGTTGAAAATCAGCATTTAATTCAATTCGATTTGCCTAATTGATTGGCCTTCAACCTACGATCCCTTTGGATTTAATCCCTAAAATTTGGTGGGTAATCATCCTACATAATTAGGAATAACATTCCCAAACGGTCAACGCTTGGTGAACCATATCAAACGGTTTTGAAACCATTTTCTCCCAAACGGTTTCAAACCGTTTGCCCTTAAACGGTTTGGTGAAACCGCATAACCAATAAAATTAAAACGATTTGGAGTAGCTACCAAAACCGTTTGGCTTGGTAATTTTCTTTGGATAAGCATCAAGGATGATTTCATCATCCCCTTCCTTCGAAAAACCAAGAACAGCAACCGTTATTGATGGAAATTGCAGAAAAGAAGCAAGAGTGTATCAAATTAAAGAAATCAATCAACAAAGCATAGAGAATTGATGCAATAGCAATGTTTAAGGGTTTAAGTTATAAAACCCACCTGCAATTGAGCTCCAAAGATCCAAGATCACTCTATAAATGGTGTATGAAGCTCTTGCATCTCCCTTGAGGCACGTCCTAAAGCTTTTGGATGAAAAAGTTGGCTAGGGTTGAAGAGGAGATCGAAATAAGAAGGAATCCATAATTTATTTTTGATTTCCACCATGAAATCCTGAAGAACAAGGGTCAAGAAGCTTACCAAAAGGTTGGGGCTCGTCCTCCTGTTTCTCCTAGGTCCCCTTGAGCTCACCAAAAGCAAAGGAAGAAGAAAGGGCCGAAAAAGCCTTGGTTTGGGCTTGGAAATGGCACTTTTATAAGGAAATTGATCAGAGAGAAAATGCCTTATAAAAATCCAATTAATCCCAATAATGTGGCCACCTCTTTCCCCTCAACTACCTTGGATACTAGGCACCTTCCTTGCATTTAATTCTACTTCATTATCCTCAATTTAAAGAAAAGCAAATTAACCACCTTAATGATTATAATATAATATCCCACATGTGAGTGGATATTACTTTTCTTTATAAAAAGGTGTGGAATTTCACCTACTTAAGATATTTTTGTTCCTTATCTTGGAAAAGGAACGTCCATCCTTATTAAAAATCAACCCAAAACATTTTGGTTGAAAGCCCTTCAAATTTGTTTATTCATTTTTGCCTGAAATCGAATTAGGGTTTCAATTAGGCATTATTCTTGATTATTTTAATATCAAGATTCTCTCTCCTCCAACTTAATTCAAATGAGATACCCCTCTCATTTTATTTGCTATAAATGATTCCAAGAAACATTATGGACATTATTGAATTGGTAATTTGCATATTGAACCCTATATTTTGGGTAAATTGCACTTTACTCCAAAACTAGGTTTTAATGCACAACATTGTCCAACAAGCTCTATCTTGGTGTCCAGGCTTGTGGAAAGCATACTACTACATCATATTCATCCTTATGATGTCTCAACATCAGAGGAACATCTTATCATATGCAATTTGCAAGTTAACCCCTCAAATTGGGTAATTTGCACTTTAGTCCAAAATAAGCAAACATTGCTTCAACATTGTTCAAACAGGACCAAAATTGAAACATAGGTTCCTCTTGAGACCTAATCACTTTTCAAAAGATTATATTAAGCATATAATCATCTTTCTTAATCAAAACACCTAGGGTTAAATCATAACCCAGGTCAGGGATGTTACAAATTATAAACCCCTAACAAGGATTTCGTCCCCGAAATCCCAGATAAAGGGAACAAATGTTATTCATTCATCATATCATCATGTATCTTTATAATACCTCATTGTTATGGAGAAATCATAGAACTTTTATCAGCACAAAGTTCCTTTTCACAAGATTCTCATAGAGTCAATTGAGAACGTATCTTAAAGACATATTTAGTTGTTATGTTTATGCAAAGCATAAACCCCTAACATATGATGTTCATATCATTTTATATAATCAGACTAATTTCATAGTTGACCACTCCAGGTTGCCAATCTAAACCATCTGATAATTCTCATATACCAGAATCCCTTAACCCAGTATCAGTCACATGTGTTGAAAACACATCATATTCTCATCTTTCTTTTATCATATTTACAACTTTATTGAATAGGAATCACCTCTCTTGTTCTCTTTCTCATCATATGAGGATCATACTTTTACTTCCTTATATACACATACTGATATGAATTCCTATCAGATCATTCTTTCATATGCTTAAGGTATGATACATTTATTCATTCCATATTTCTTATTTCATGATACTCATTAGATTGTCTCAGAATGATTGATTGATCAGGGCAATCATAAATATATCAATCTAAGAGTTTCCATACTCACTTTATCATCAATAGTTGTATACTTGATCAGGGTTTACAAATACTGAGATCAAGTAGTATGCACTTACATGCTATCATATTTCTTGCTTTTCATATTATCATAACATAGGATTTAACATCTGTGGATTTTATCCAGGCATCTCTTCTATACTTCTTCCTCTTTCATAGAGGTAAGATCAATATAGAACATTTAAAAGAATACTGAATGTAATTCAAATTCTAGCTCTCATCATTTCTTCCCTATATAGCAACCAATAGGGAAAACAAAATCAACAATCCTCCTTTTTATAACAAAAATGGTTTAGTGTACTCAAAATGTACACATTTATAACATACCTTGTCCTCACATCATGGTCTTATTAGTCTTATTACTGAAGCAGAAACTAATCCATGGAATCTTACAGGCGAAAGGTTAAGACCTTTGCACTTACTTAGTGGCTACTGCCCTGGTACACTAGGCATTTATTGCACTATTAGTACCAAAAACTTGGCTTTTTAAAACCATTAGGCAAGTCTCTCTAGAATTATAGAGACCATCCCCTACTTCTCAGCTTATTGCCCTTCCTTGAGCACTTGCCATCACAGATTTATAATCTATCTAAACTCATGGAAGAGTCTACTTTCTTGCCATAAGTTAATCTTTTCCATATTTTCCCTTGTTCCAACATGACTAAGTCATTTAGGAACTCTTTTAAAGCTCAAGCTTTCTGTATTAAGGGCTGATAACCTAGGTTATAAGCCTAGCATCCAGTCCACTCATATGCATTACTGTTGCCCTAATCTGCCCAACAAGATCATGACCATAGGATTCTCTATCCTGATAAGGTCTTAATGGGGATTTTCAGGCACTCATTCTATTCTTGCATGATCCCTTGCACCTCTTCTTGTTGCAACATCATTGCCCTTAGCAATGTATTCCTTGTGCTCTCCAGTCATTTTAAAACTATACCCTTTCTTTGCACAAGCATTATAGGGTATATTGGAGGACACTAACACAGACTCAACAACTTAGTCCTATGTCTCTGTAGACTCAGCGAACCTAGAGCTTTGATACCACTAAATTGTAACGACACTCACCATCATTAAGATAACAAGTGTCATTAACAATAATAAAACATGTGGAAACAAATCATTTGCAGTGGAATTACTAAAAATCACTAAAATTTAAAACTTTTGCAAAGAAATCCATTCATAGGAAAACTCTTTCATTCAGAACCAAAGTAAAACTTTACATCTTGGTTCATAAATATACATCTCATGTACTTTTGCTTCTCGAGGAATACAAACATCAACTACTCTGTCTTAACTATACACAGGTAGTATAAAACTCTCAAGGCTTAAAGCCAAAACTCAGATTGATACATTAAAAACTGACTAAAAACTCCGAGGACCTAAGAGTACAGAGACGACACATAGGACTTTCTAAACTATATAACTTGACAGACAGTATCTCCACCTGAGATCTCACTGTTGTCCCAGATGTTGATGATGTTCTTCCTCTGCAAGATGTTCTCACTCTCCTTCGTTCTTGTCCACCTAAAAACATTGGATCCCACGGTGGTGAGACAATTGTAAATTGTCCCAGCGGGAGATATAACTCTCCGCAAAAACATTATTATTGCAATTAAGGATATAAACTGGGCAGAGGATAAGCAGTTTAAAGCATTCTTAACTTTGAAAGCATTGCAACTATTTATGATAGAGCAATATATCATCTATTCTTTTAATAAGGAATGGGAATGACATGTATATCATTTATCTATCATATTGTACCACCATATCAAATCTGTCTTGTAACATTCATTAACTTGACATGTCACCCATGAAACATTCTTGTTTCAATCTGTTGGCCTTAGAGAATCTGCTAAACAGATAAGGAATTACATCTACCATGTACTCATATATCATTAATACAGGCATTGGGTTATTACCAACCATGTGTCATCATTATAGGCATTGAGCCTCTGCCAGGTATTGGACTCTTCCAAACCTGATTACACCGCCAGGCATTGGACTATAACGAACCCTGATTACAGGCATTACACCTCTTCCAGGTATTGGATTTCTCCAAACCTGATTACACAGCCAGGCATTGGACTCTAACCAATCCTGATGTCACAGCCAGGCATTGGACTTTAACCAACCCTGATTACACAGCCAGGCATTGGGCTTTAACCAATCCTGATTACACAGCCAGACATTGGACTTTAACCAACCCTGATTTCACAGCCAGACATTGGACTTTAACCAACCCTGATTTCACAGCCACACATTGGACTTTAACCAACCCTGATTTCACGGCCAGGCATTGGACTTTAACCAATCCTGATTACACATCCAGGCATTGGACTTTAACCAACCCTAATTTCACAGGCAGGCATTGGACTTTAACCAATCCTGATTACACAGCCAGGCATTGGACTTTAACCAACCCTGATTTCACAGCCAGGCATTGGACTTTAACCAATCCTGATTACACAGCCAGGCATTGGACTTTAACCAACCCTGATTTCACAGCCAGGCATTGGACTTTAACCAATCCTGATTACACAGCCAGGCATTGGAATTTAACCAACCCTGATTTCACGGATTTTGGGATATTCATCCCAATAATTCATCATTGATTATCACATCCTTCTCTAGGCTTTGAGCCCTGAGGTTAGCCTTCATAGCTTTTCACATTCTTTATTTAATACAATGGTTCCTTTTATTATGTTTACTAAAACATTAACTTTTCTTACAAGAACTTTTATAATCATCTTAGTACCTCTCATTATGCCAAAATTATTCTCATGGCTCATAAGGCCCATGAAACATCTGGTCACCTCTTAATAGGCAACATATAACCATTTGGCTCGCTAGGCCACTAAAACATCTTGTCACCTCTCACTAGGTAACAATTAACCTTATGGCTCTCCAGGCCATTAAAAACATCTTCTCGCCTATCACTAGGAAACATCTAATCATATGGCTCACAAGGCCATTCAACATCTTGTCACCTATCACTAGGCAACATCTAACCATTTTATCTCTTATAATATAATAGTAACACCATTATTCCCTTAATAGGGTTAGGGCTTACTATTCACATCACTTTGGGGTTTCTCATGTCCCATTACCCAATTTAGGGTTAGGGTTCCCATATCTCATTAGGATTTCATAGTTATCAAAGTATATCAACTTTGAGATGCTAACAGTGAAGTCTTTTATATCTTGATGTATCACTTACCTCATTACTTCCAAATTTCTTAAATTATTAGCTTATCTTGGATTAAGGTATTTCCCATCTTAATCCTTTCATCCACTAACCTATCACTCTTTCCATGAAGTGCATAGGTTATACATAAGAATGGTCCAACTATCTTTAATGATAGAGACTCATCCTTAAGTTAGGAATTAACAAAAAGACCATATTAGGTTCTTTTTAAAACAACTTTAAGTCAAGCATAGAGTACCACTGTCGTGCAGCCAGGAACGGGCGTGCAAGGGAAGTCACCACAGCCATGCTACCTTGCACGGTTGTGCTACAAGAGATAACCTCATGAATCATATTTATATATGAATTCTATACTTTTATCTTTTCAACTTGATTAGGTCACATCCACCCTTCAATCAAAAGTATACAACAATCATTACATAGTATACCAAGTCATTGATCCTATAAGCAATTAGGGATTCATCCCTTAATTGGCACTTAATCACTTGGGTACCATTAGGGTTTCAACCTTTGTACCTTCATTGATTATCATTGCTAATCATCATTGGATTAATAGAACATTCATCATCTTAATTCTTAAAGATTCAATCACATTGGACCTCCACTACATAAGGTATCCAATTGAATTAGGGTTTCCAATGTTGATTCCTTCATTAATTGAATTCATGGAACCAATCATCAATTGGACTTATACTCATACTTCAATTGAGTTTAATAGGTCAACCTTTAACTGATTTGACCCTCAATTGACCCTCAATTGGTCATCAATTAGGGTTTGATTCAATTGAATTAAGGTTTTGAATCGATGATTCAACAACACTAATCAATGTAATACTAGTTACTTTGAAACCATTGAACCATCAACCAAATTGGGTATGACCTGACCCCAAACGGTCTTGAGACCGTTTGCCCATCATATCACTCAAATCCAAGCCATCCAATTAAGGTTTGTATCATTGGATTGATCACCAAAACAACAATTGATTACACTTCAACTTAGTGACATTGGATGTTCAATTGCTTAACCATACTCAACCCTAGACCTCCAAACGGTCTTGGGTGACCCCCAAACGGTCTTGAGACCGTTTGTCTCATCCAAACCTTTGGATTCTAGTGAAATTTCATCAAGGTTTGGTCTATCAAGTTGATCAACAAATCAGCACTTAATTGCAATATGATTTGGTACCTTTAGACCTTCAATTGGTCAAATATACTTGACCCCAGACCTCCAAATGGTCTCAGGGTGACCGCCAAACGGTCTTGAGACCGTGTGTGTGATCCCCAAACGGTCTTGAAACCGTTTGGGCTAATCAACCCAAAACCCCAATTAACTTATTGGAATTTCAACACTGTTTTCAATTAGGGGTTTCCCAATTGAATAGCCTTCAAATCACTATTCCTTGGGAGTTAATCCCTCAAACTTGGTGAGTCATTAGACCACATAATTAGGAACAGTAATCCCAAACGTTCAACCCTTGGTCAATGCACTCAAACGGGCTTGAGACCATTTGCCCAAAAAGTTCAATTAAATCAGATTGATAATCAGCACATAATCCAATTAGGTTTCCCTAATTGATTAGCCTTCAACTCACGATTGCTTGGGAATGAATCCCTAAAATTTGGAGGGTCATCGACCAACATAATTATGAACAGGAATCCTAAACGGTCAATGCTTGGTCAACTCACTCAAACGGTCTTGAAACCGTTTTCCCAAACAGGTCAAGTTAATCAGGTTGAAAATCAGCATTTAATTCAATTCGATTTTCCTAATTGATTGGCCTTCAACCTACGATTCCTTTGGAGTTAACCCATAAATTTTGGTGGGCTATCAGCATACATAATTAGGAACAAAATTGCCAAACGGTCAATGCTTGGTCAACCATCTCAAACGGTTTTGAAACCGTTTTCTCCCAAACGGTTTCAAACCGTTTCCCTTAAACGGTTTGCAGAAACCGCATAACCAATCAAATTAAAACGATTTGGAGTAGCTACCAAAACCGTTTAGCTTGGTAATTTTCTTTGTATAAGCATCTAGGATGATGTCATCATCCCCTTCCTTCGAACAACCAAGAACAGCAACCGTTCTTGATGGAAATTGCAGCAAAGAAACAAGAGTGTATCAAATTAAAGAAATCAATCAACAAAGCATAGAGAATTGATGCAATAGCAATGTTTAAGGGTTTAAGTTATAAAACCCGCCTCCAATTGAGCTCCAAAGCTCCAAGATCACGCTATCAATGGTGGATGAAGCTCTTGCATCTCCCTTGAGGCACGTTCTCAAGATTTTGGATGAAAAAGTTGGCTAGGGTTGAAGAAGAGATCGAAATAAGAAGGAATCCATAATTTATTTTCGATTTCCACCATAAAATCATGAAGAACAAGGGTCAAGAAGCTTACCAACAGGTTGGGGCTCGTCCTCCTGTTTCTCCTAAGTCCCCTTGAGCTCACCAAAAGCAAAGGAAGAAGAAAGGGCCGAAAAAGCCTTGGTTTGGGCTTGGAAATGGCACTTTTATAAGGAAATTGATGAGAGAGAAAATGCCTTATAAAAATCCAATTAATCCCAATAATGTGGCCGCCTCTTTCCCCTCAACTACCTTGGGTACGAGGAACCTTCCTTGCCTTTAATTCTCCTTCATTATCCTCAATTGAAATAAAAGAAAATTAAGCACCTTAATGCTTATAATATAATATCCCACATGTGAGTGGATATTACTTTTCTTTATAAAAAGGTGAGTGGAATTTCACCTACTTAAGATATTTTCGTTCCTTATCTTGGCAAAGGAACGTCAATACTTATTCCAAATCAACCCAAAACAATTTGGTTGAAAGCCCTTCAATTATTTTTATTCATTTTTGCCGTAAATCGGATTAGGGTTTCAATTAGGCATTATTCTTGATTATTTTAATATCAAGATTCTCTCTCCTCCAACTTAATTCAAATGAGATAACCCTATCATTTTTTTTATATACATGATTCCAAGAAACATTAAGTACCTTATTGAATTGGTAATTTGCATATTGAACCCTAGATTTTGGGTAAATTGCACTTTACTCCAAAACTAGGTTTTAATGCACAACATTGTCCAACAAGCTCTATCTTGGTGTCTAGGATTGTGGAAACCATAATACTACATCATATTCATCCTTATGTTGTCTCAACATCAGAGGAACATCTTATCATATGCAATTTGCAAGTTAACCCCTCAAATTGGGTAATTTGCACTTTAGTCCAAAATAAGCAAACATTGCTTCAACATTGTTCAAACAGGACCAAAATTGAAACATAGGTTCCTCTTGAGACCTAATCACTTTTCAAAAGATAAGATTAAGCATATAATCATCTTTCTTAATCAAAACACCTAGGGTTAAAGCATAACCCGGGTCAGGGATGTTACATCCCAACCTCTATGCTACATGTAATAGATGGGTAGACTAGGGAAACTTCAAGGGTAGAGGGTCTTGCGATGAGGTTCACGTTTGGAGATTCACCTCCACATCCATATAATATCAAGGGGAGTTGATCAGGTTACTACCAATCAGAACAAAGATGGTGGTATCCACCTTATAGCCTACCAATTTCCCTCCTATACCCCATCTAGACCCGTCGACTCCATAATCATGTGAGAGTAGTAGACCTTCCCAGAGAATTGAAGCTCGATAGGTGGAATTCGAGATCAGGTCATCATCTCTAGTTCGTGATTGAGACCACGGATCCTGCAATCTTGCCTTGAGGATTCATTATGAGGTGACACTTGCAAGGGAATCACAAAATAGAGAAACATTGATCAACCTTATGATGTTCATATTTGAGAACTTGAAGGAAGAGCGTCACACATCCTCAATAATGGTAAATACCTATCCTAAGTTCAAAATGAGGAGATGGTTTTCTAGTGGTTGTGGGAGGTTGAGTCAAGAAAGGAGGAAAAAACCCAAGATCTCACAACTTGCTCTTCTTCTGCTAATACTAGAATGGAGGTCTAGGAGCTCCATCACCCCTTGGTTTTTACCTGATGATGTTTAGATGCCTTCACAGTCCTGAAAGAGTCTACAGACCTATGTGAGACCTTGGTGGAGCTTTATGTTTTGTTTGGAAAGGAAAGCATAGGTTCGTAGACCCTCATCTTGCATCATCCTCCTCCACCATAGTTGTAATGAGAGAGATATGGATCCCGTTTCTTGGCACTGAGGCTAGCCTCCTTGGAGCATAGAATTTTGGGGGACTCTTTAGTGCTGAAAATTGAGAGACACGAGCGAGGGAGGGATTCGAGGTCCTGATCATCCACTTTTCTCTCAATGAAGGTTGTAAGAGGTGGCGGCACCCAAAAAATCACAAGTGAGGGAGAGAAAGACTGGGAGAGCTAGGTTCAGTAAACAATGAACCAGACGGTTCATGGATCCTAGTATTGACCATTCACCCACACCAAAGAGAAATGTGGAGACCATCTAAAGCTCGACCTAGAAGATATGATGGCTAGAGATTTTGTGACAAAGGTAATGTGATGGAGTGAACTTTTAAGAACTTCAAATATCTAGTGACATATTTGAGTTAATATTGTTTGGTTTGTATTAAGAGTGACAAATACTTGATGATGTTTGAAGAATTCTTGTCATTAATTTTATGATTAATATTCCTAATTTTTATGTCATTTTGAGGTTAGTAATTCATTCATCAAATAGTTGAATTATGACACCAAATTTGAGAATAATGTAACTTGAGTTGTATTAAATCTATGATTAAAATTACATCATGATTGGAGGACCGTAGAGAAAGTTATTTAGGTTTTAAATGTGTGAAATGATGTACATAAATGATGGTTTATAGACCTAAGTTATGATTTCAATGAGTGTCGCACTTCCCTGGGCCTTGGGCTGGGTTGGTGTGACAATCTTCTGCCCTAGATTTCTGATCCAATGAACGTCACCCTTGGGGGTTTAGAAGCCACGAATCAGATGAAGTGGATGATGGTTTTTAACCCTTGGATGCAATCTGATGGTTGTCTACTCATCCTAAACCTTTTAGTTATAGTGAGAATTTGGTGTGTCCAGCCACGATGCCATGATCAGTCTGTTCCTAAGGTGATGGGAAGAAGTAACCAAAAAATTGGACTCACATCCACATTGCAAAATATTCTACCACAGTGGAGGGAGAACATGCCATCTCACACCTTCTATCTCTCCCGCTCGGTAGTAGTAGGAAATGAGGAGCAAATAAACACTAGTATAGAGTGTTTGGAGGCATATGAAGAAGTGAAAATGAAGACAGAGATGTGAGGTTTCAGACTCTATTGTTAGTTGGGACTTTCTTGACAGTCCAATAGGGCACCAAACTCAAAGATGAGGAAGAAGGAGACTAAGGTTGAAGGTGTTTGTGGAGCTTTTCTCGCAGTGTTTTGAAGGTAAGACCAACTTCCTAAAGACTCCACGATCCTATTTAACACCTCACCTGCTTGCCAGTTTCTGAGGGCGTTGAATCCTTCTTTTCCACCGATGCAGTGGTGGCTATTGCCAGCGACCCAACCCAGACAGAGCTTCAGAGGTGCGATGGAGGAAACTTGAAGTCGAGGGAGTCAAGAACTCAAATCTATAGCTAATGGTTGCATTAGGGGATGATGAGGAGTTTACCTGCATAGTAGATTTCACCTCGGAGGAGATCCCACATGGAGGCAGATCTTTGTAGAGGAACAAAGTCCCACGTGGGACTGATCATGTAAGAAAGTGAAGGGGACAGGGAGCCGAACCGGGTCTAGACGCACGAACCGTCCCTAATCCTAGACTAAACCAGCCAAAATCTGCACTGAACCAGATGGTTGATTCATGCCAGACCAGGAGTCGAGCGCTCCGTTAGGAGCCACATGTCAACAATTATGATGTTGATGCACGAAATCATTTAGTTTGTTTCATATGCTTAATTAGGGCTAATAACCCTAAGATAAATGCAATAAATACATTTATGATCTATAAATGATGGAATATTCAATTTAAGATCATATCAGTATATGGAATCTCAGATTTAATTATGAGATCACGATGATACACATAGTCCATGTTATATGATGATGATTGCTCTTACCGTGCTATGAACCCTAATATGCTTAATGAATATGATCTAGTGTTAAGATGTTTACATAATGATATAGAAACTAATGGTCATATAATTGATCCTAATCTAGAAATACAAAATCAGTAAGATCAATCCCATATAACAAATATGGCAAGACAAGTAAGGATGCAAGTATCACTATAAGTAAAACAAACCCTAAAATGGATATAACTAGGGTTAAGATGTTGGGAATCTGATGATGCTATATGTATGATCTTGTCTTAATCAGGTTTGACCAAGTTATAATTGACATGAGGAATATGTGATGATTAGGATATCTCAATTGAAGGTATGCCATTACCTCATACTTGGCTTATTATACAATATGCTCGTATTATATGTGTAGAAAAATACTTGGCATATGGTATTGGATGAAATGATTCTTCTTATATGATATATTGCTTGATTTTCTGTACTTATAAGGCTATGAACACATGAAATATAAGATATCTGATCCATAATATGATAGCACTAAATCTCTTTGGTAGAACAGTGCATTGATGAAAGTACTAAATCTCTTTGGCAGAATAGTACATATGAACCCTAAATCTCATTGGCAGAATAGTGCATTTATGAAAGTACTAAATTTCTTTGGTAGAATAGTACATGTGAGCACTAAATATCTTTGGTAGAATAGTGCATGTATTTGATCAACTTTACATATAATGGAAAATGAGATTAAAATATGTGTTCTCTTTTGTTAATCAACATCTTTGTGCAAGTATATGATTTTTCTTATCTTTCTTTATAACTTCCAAATTATAGTTTTATCTTACTGGCAAGATTTATTAATGAGAGGTATATAAAAAGACACGTAGGCATACTCAGTACAATATTCTTGAATATTGTGCAGACGCGTACCACATGTAATCTTTTTTTTAGGTTGTGGACACATGATCTTGAAGATCGAGGATAGTTGAGAGTTGTGTGGCAAGCTGATGTACAGGTGGACCTGTTGTCTTAAGATCCTATTGTAGATGTAGTATGTGTAATGTTTACTGTTCAATATGTAATATCAAATGTTGTAACAAAAAAATGTTATAATTATATGTTGAATGATGAACATACTATCATGGAACCATTCTTACCCCAATCCCAATCCCACTGCCTAAATAGTAGTAAAAGGATTGAAGCGCCCGTCCCTCAGTGGCATGATAGGATCTGACACACTGGCATATACAATAAGAAACAATAACTCAAAAACTGGATATTTAAAGAACAACTAACCCAATATGGAGATATATTTGATTTATCTTTTTCATTAGAGTATGTAGAATGCGGAAGCGATCTTATTCAATATTCCATTTGTATTGCCTAAAATTAAGAAAATCGAGACACAATCATGCAATTGCACGGTACGCTATCAAAATCAAGTAAAACAATTTATAAGAAAACTAGTATACTTGGCAGGACTTATATGTCAAAAGAATAACAAACGATTTCCAAAACCAATATCATTCGATAAAAAGTTTGTTATTCAACGATTCAATTTTTATTACGATTTCCCATTATGTTGTTATCAAATAAGCATGCTTATATATTTTGTGTGACTCTATTACCCCAACGCGATGGGGAAGGTCACTAGGCTCCTTCTCACCATAGGAAATAGGAGGCCAATGTACAAGTCCCACCTCCAAATGAGGGGGTTGTTGTACTCAATATCAACATTATCAACACTATCAATATCATCTTCATTATCAATATACGGGCAATCATAATGGGCAGGAAATTTATGTTTTCATATTTTTCAAAATATACTATAGAAAAATTGAAGACTAATCATAGGGAACAATAGCTCATCCAAGTAAATAGCCAAGTATATAGTCAAGAGATACATAAAAGTATCTTCAATACAACCAAAGAGGGAGTTATATAATAGCGTACCTTTCACCGAGGATTTCGAGTATGATCAATATCCGAGTCAATAGGTCAACCCTTCGAGTGAGATCCTAAATCATCAATATTGGATCAAGGGTCAAGATCTTGAATTTTAGAATATCATATTTTAATACTCGATATTAGGGTTACACTTTTCCTATGTCAACCTTAGGGTTGGGTGATTCGCTTATAATCAACCATTATGTCAATATGTCCAACATTATTTCAAGTGTCAAGTATTTTTGAGTGTGAATGACTTACCTAGGTTTTCTAGGATCATATGTGTTAACCCTAATGATCAATATTCAAGTCATCATCACATTCCTAAGGCATCACCATGATACTTAGCATAATCGGAAATCAAAGATTAGATTGATGGGTCAAAACTATGTCAAGGGTTTTGCAAGATTAAGATCAATATCGGGATTACTCATTATTCATCAATATTGAATCAAGTAAATAGATCTAGATCACTAATGATTCATTATATATATATTCAAAAGTAGATGTGTCATCTAGATTAGATCTAGGTTTCAAGATAATCATCAGAGTTTAAATCTAGGGTTTCCAAAGATTAAACAACATTATTGAGCCATTTGATAAACTAAATGAGAAAGAGTTCAAATATAAAGATATCAGGAAGATCCATAGAGAATTAGGTTCCAAAAGTATTTTTAATGGGTTCACTGAGTTTTTCTAATCAAAATTGACTATTTACTCAAATTATTTGGAGTCAGGATGCATTTTCTACGATTTAAACAAGATTTGACCATTTTACTAATTTTCTGAGCAAAAAGGAGCAAAAGTACCTTAGTATGGAAAAACGAGGGTCGTTGGATGTGTAAGGAATGGCCCAGATCGAGTCACGTGATCTAGGAGGCTCACATGATCAAATGTTTGGTTCATGCCTTGGCTTCGTCGGTTCAAATCTTGATTTGGGCTGGTTCTTGGCCGGTTCGGTACTGGTTGGACCCCCTCCTGGACCGACAGTTTGGGGCTTTCCCCCTCTCTCGTGCAGAATGACCTCGTGAGCCCAGAACCAGGGTGGAGGTCTTCTCCGACGAGGGGGGAAGCTTAGGAGGAGGAGCATCTGTCAAGAGCAGGGGACGTGCCGCTCGACCTCGTTGCGTCCTCGTGGATGTGTCGATGGTTGCGGATTGATGAGAGGGGGCTAGGAGAAAGAACACCCAAAATGGATGTGCGGTGGAGCTCAGAGAGAGGTAGGAAGAAGGCGAGGTAAATAGGAGGTGCTCAAGGCCGATATGGCATGGAAGGTCATAGCATGAGCGAGGCTTGGTTGCTTCAGACCTTTGGGGATCCTTTTATAGTTAATCGAGGCTAGATTTAGGGCTAGAGGACTAGAGCAGCAACCTTGGCCTCCAGGATGAGAATGGGAGGCGAGGGGGTCATTTTGGCAGCACAACAGAGCACTAATGTTGGTCAAACTAGGGTGGGTTGAGTACGAAATCACGAGGGGATCATTTTGGCTCGCTTATGTTTTTGAACATGAGTCGTGAGCGAGAGATATTGTATCTCGGTCGTCATTACTCCTCCCCGCAATCAATGGGAGGTTGAAGACAGGTCAGTGGCCGTAAGATCGGGCCCTGATCCTTGTGGGGCCAATCCAAGGGCTGGGGTTCGCCCCCAAAGCGAGATCTGGATCGTTGACTTGGAGAAGTCCTAAATAAAGGGCAAATAGATAGATTTTTGATACATTATTTTCAAGCAATCATAGTAAATAGTTGTAAAGTCCAATTGTTCTCAAATTTGGACCACAACTTTACAAAAACGTGGAGAACCTTTAGAAAAAGTTTGAGAATAGAAAGATGAAGTTTGATGGCTCAATTTGCTTCTTTGGACAATGTGATGAATTAATCAAATTTGAGGTGGTACAACGCATATAAAATTTACATTGGTCACCATATTTTGGATTTGAGTCTCAACAATGATTATGAAGCCAAGAAAAATGGTTTGGCACCATGAGTGAGTATAATGAAGTCAAAAGATTAATTACTTTATTATAATGCTAAAATCTTCTGTCACATCCTTCCCTCCTTAAAAAGGAATTTTGACCCCAAAATTCAAAAACATCCTCAAAATTGGGACTACATAATCTACATCTTATCCTCAAATATTGGAATTATCTGAATCCAAAACATATCCTCAAATACTACAATGTTCTCAACTATAAAATCAAAATCATGTCCTCAAAGTTCAAGTAGTACAATAATCATAATAGGATTTCCATGTTCCATATCATAACCAAATTGGTATCAATATCATTTATCATCGAACACTTGAGTATTAAGGTCAATACATAATCGTTCAAAGTCATCATATGAGTCACAAATATGGAAAACATCATATTGATAAAAAATTTGGAGAGTTCATATTTTAGGTCAAACAAATAGGGTCCTTGAATCAAGTGTACAAGGTGACTTTCAATCCTAATAACTCAGGGTCCTAGCCTCTACATTGGCCTAGGTGGGGTTATACAACTATGATTTGAGATTTCATATTTCAACATTTTGAGACAACATCATACTTTCAATATCATGATTTCAAGCTCAAAACCAGTCAGAGGTCCCACCCTAGTCCTAATGTGAGCTAAACCCTAATTCATAAATTGAGAGAGTTGAAATAGTTATCATTTCAAAATTTCAAGATTTGGGATTTTGAAGTCATTAGTCATATATCAAGGGTGATCTCAAGATCCACATGGTTGATCATAATTATGTTTAAAGATTTTGGACAACCATATTGAGAGTTGAAGTTTAGACATTAAGATCATATGTATCAATATTCCAAAGCTAGGGTTTAGATTCCTATTTAGACCTTGGGGGAGATCACTCATCTATATTCAATTTCGAGCAACAATATTCAAACAATATTTGAGCAACATATGAAGATTTCATTATCATTGTATCCAAGGTTGATGAATGATCTAGACCTAGGTCTATCTGGGAAGTCAACCACAAGCTATAGTCAACATTGTCATATATTAAGGTCATTATTAAATCAATATTCAAGATCGAGTATCAACCATGGGTTTAACCTATTACGCTTAGGTCAACCAATCCAAATCGGGTGAAAGGGAATACCTTTCCAAACTCTAAATAATCAACTAGGTGAAAACTTAGAGGTAGTCATAATAGGGATGTGACCTAGGTTAGGGGATTCATGAGTCAACTACCAACCTAATCTAGCACATTACCAACATCAGTCACGATCCATTGAGTTTATTCAAATAGGGATAGTATCAATGATTAAATCATATTCTACAAAGTCATAAGATCAAAATTCAAGATTATAATATGGGAATAATGTCAAGATTTTTCAAGATTGGGGTCATAATTGTATTCTCTTTCTTTCATGATCAAGATAAAATAGGTGCATGATTTAGGTTCATGCTCATCAAAATTGAGATTGCAAAAGGCATCAATAGTCAATAGGGAAAAGTTCTTTTTGCATCATGGTCTTACATCATAGTTTTGTGAGTCTTAGGCTTAGTCACTTGATAGCATGGTCAAGATATGTATAAAATAGGATACGAGTTTGCTTAACTATATTCAAGGTTTAATAAATAATAGGGCAACATGGACATTAATCAAATAGAGACCTCATCAACAATAAGGTATAAGGTATAAGTCCTCCTTATTTCAACATATCACAATTTATATCATTTACCTCAAAAATAGGAAGCATAGAGTCAAGTTTTGGCTAAAATAGGTTTGCATGAAAAGTCAAGTATGATTATTTTATTTCAAGATTCATTGATCAAAATTGAGTTTTCACATTAAGGTCAGATCATGGTATCCACTTTCAAAATTTAGTGATATTCATTTTTCCCATGCATAAGCTACCCATAACCGAGACATCATGTGGTAAAAGGTCACAAGAAAGGACCACATGAGAAGATGAGAAGACTACCTAATCTTCATCTACATGGGTGGCTTAGGATAGTCCTTAAAGAAGAGATGAGATGCTAGAAGACTCTTTAGGGTTTCACAAGAGAACCTTTCGGTCAGTTCTAGATCAATTAAGGCCAGGTAGAGCGGGGGATCTCATCCACTGTGAAAATAGATAGGAAAAATTATGCCAGGACCCTGAGCCTAGACACCTCAATTTTCACCATTATGGACTTTAGGGTTTCTTGGGTTTAAGAGACTTGAGAAATCATTTACTTAAAGTATATGGAAGTGTGTAAGCTCTGATACCAACTGTCACAGAACTGTTCTTACCCCAATCCCAATCCCACTGCCTAAACAATAGTAAAAGGATTAAAGCGCCCGTCCCTGAGTGGCCCGATAGGATCTGACACATTGACATATACAATAAGAAACAATAACTCAAAAACTAGATATTTAAAGAACAACTAACCAAATATGGAGATATATCTGATTTATCTTTGTCATCAGAGTTTGAAGAGCACGGAAGCGATCTTATTCAATATTCCATTTGTATTGCCTAAAATCAAGAAAATCGAGACTCAATCATGCAATTGCAAGGTACGCTATCAAAATCAAGTAAAATAGTTTATAAGAAAACTAGTATACTTTGCAGGACATATATTTCAAAAGAATAACAAATGATTTCCAAAACCAATATCATTCGATAAAAAGTTTTTTATTCAATGATTCAACTTTTATTACGAGTTCCCATTATGCAGTAATCAAATAAGCATGCTTATATATTTTGTGTGACTCTATTACCCCAACGCGATGGGGAAGGTCACTAGGCTCCTTCTCACCATAGGAAATAGGAGGCCAATGTACAAGTCCCACCTCCAAACAAGGGGGTTGTTGTACTCAATATCAACATTATCAACATTATCAATATCATCATCATTATCAATATACGGGCAGTCATAATTGGCATGCAATTTATGTTTTCATGTTTTTCAGAATATGGTATAAAAAAATAGAAGACTAATGCAGGGACGTTACAGGAACAGTTATCTGAGGCCTCAAATCCTGGGATGTTACAGGGACAGTAGCTCATCTAAGTAAATAGCCAAGTATACATTCAAGAGATACATAAAAGTATATTCAATACAACCAAAGAGGGAGTTATTTAATAGAGTACCTTTCACCGAGGATTTCGAGTATGATCAATATCCGAGTCAATAGGTCAACCCTTCGAGTCAGATCCTAAATCATCAAGATTGGATCAAGGGTCAAGATCATGACTTTTAGAATATCATATTTTAATACTCGAGATTAGGGTTACACTTTTCCTATGTCAACCTTAGGGTTGGGTCATTCACTTATAATCAACCAATATGTCAATATGTCCAACATTATTTCAAGTGTCAAGTATTTTCTAGTGTGAATGACTTACCTAGGTTTTCTAGGATCATATGTGTTAACCCAAATGATCAATATTCAAGTCATCATCACATTCCTAAGTCATCATCATGATACTTAGCATAATCGGAAATCAAAGATTAGATTGATGGGTCAAAACTATATCAAGGGTTTTGCAAGATTAAGATCAATATCCAGATTACTCATTATTCATCAATATTGAATCAAGTAAATAGATCTAGATCAATAATGATTCATTATATATATATATATATATATATTCAAGAGTACATGTGTCAATTAGATTAGATCTAGGTTTCAAGATAATCATCAGAGTCTAAAGCTAGGGTTTCCAAAGATTAAACAACATTATTGAGCCATTTGATGAACTAAATGAGAAATAGTTCAAATATTAGGATATCACACATATCCATATAGAATTAGGATCCAAAAGTATTTTTAATGGGTTCATTGAGTTTTTTGGATCAAAATTGACTATTTACTCAAATTATTTTGAGTCAGGATGCATTTTCTACAATTTAAACAATATTTGACCATTTTACTGATTTTCTGAGTAGAGAGGAGCAAAAGTACCCTAGTATGGAAAAACGAGGGTCATCTGATGTGCAAGGAATGGCCCAGATTGAGTCACATTATCTAGGCAGTTCACTTGATCAAATGTTTGGTTCAGGCCTTGGCTTCGCCAGTTCTAATCTTGATTTGGGCTAGTTCTCGGGCGGTTCGGTCCTGGTTGGACCCCCTCCTGGACCGACGGTTTGGGTCTTTCCCCCTCTCTCGCACAGAATGACCTCGCGAGCACAGAACTAGGGCAGAGGTCTTCGGCAATGAGGGGGGAATCTTAAGAGGAGGAGCATCCGTCAAGAGTAGGGGACGTGCCGCCTGACCTCATCGCGTCCTCGCGGATGAGTCGATGGTTGCGGATTGACGAGAGGGGGGTAGGAGAAAGAACACCCAAAATGGCTGTGCGGAGGAGCTCAGAGAGAAGCAGGAAGAAGGCAAGGTAAATAGGGGGTGCTCAAGGTCGATATGGCATGGAAGGCCGTAGCATGAGCAATGCTTGGTTACTTCGGACCTTGGGGGATCCTTTTATAGGTGATCGATGCTAGATTTAGGGCTAGAGGACTAGAGCAGCAGCCATGGCCACCGGGATGTGAATGGTAGGTGAGGGGGTCATTTAGGCGGCACAACAGAGCACTAATGTTGGTCAAACTAGTGTTGGTTGAGTACAAAATTGCAAGGGGATCATTCTGGCTCACTAATATTTTTGAACTTGAGTCGTGAGCGGGAGATACCGTATCTCAGTCATCATTACTCCTCCCTGCAATCAGTGGGAGGTTGAAGATAGGTCACTGGCCATAAGATCATGCCTTGATCCATGTGTGGCTGATCCAAGGACTGGGGTTCACCCCCAAAGTGAGCCCTGGATCGCTGACTTGGAGAAGGCCCAAATAAAAGGCAAATAGATAGATTTTCAATACATTATTTTCAAGAAATCTTAGTAAATAGTAGTAAAGTCCAAATGTTCTCAAATTGGACAACAACTTCACAAAAACGTGGAGAACCTTTAGAGAAAGTTTGAGAACAAAAAAAAGAAGTTTGATGGATCAATTTGCTTCTTTGGAAAATGTGATGAATTAATCAAATTTGAGGTGGTACAAAGCATATAAAATTCACATTGGTCACCATATTTTGGATTTTAGTCTCAACAATGATTATGAAGCCAAGAAAAATGGTTTGGCACCATGAGTGAGTATAATTAGGTCAAAATATTAATTACTTTATTATAATGCCAAAATCCACATTGTCACACATATGTTGTATGGTTTTGTTCTTGTTAATGTGCATGTGCTAATGTTGTTGCCTTCTGACTTCCTCTGATTTTCTTCTTCTTAAACTAGTGTGGGGTGTTGAAATTGAGATTCTCACTGAGATGAGGTTTCAATTTAGATGTCACACATTAGATTAAGTTTTAGAAAATCTAGGGACATCACAGGTGGTATCAGAGCAGGAACAATAGCAA
Source organism: Alisma plantago-aquatica (assembly GCA_963693085.1). Lineage (NCBI taxonomy): Eukaryota > Viridiplantae > Streptophyta > Magnoliopsida > Alismatales > Alismataceae > Alisma > Alisma plantago-aquatica. The sequence goes on from OY856413.1 coordinate 861,894,021, forward strand.
AGCCTGACATTTGCTCATTATGCAACTCAAACGAAAGATCCTTGAACTTTTAAAAATATTTAGGGTTAGATTAGTTGTCTTTTAGAGACTAGATCTGATATAGCCTCTAGGGTAGCACCTACATGTCTGAGAACTAGGTCTATACTAGTGTTTGTTGTATAGAAGGTCCTTAGGTGTTGTTCTTTCCTTATATTGTAGTGGTATGGAACATTACATTATTTGGAAATGACGTACATCACATGAAGAGAAACCTATGACATATGATGCATCTATGATTTGGGTAGCTACACTAGTCTACACCCTATTCTCACCCTTTTGACTAGGTGACATGACATCAGATTCTCTACTATGTGTGGGACAATCATTTTGTGGATTTGGTTTTTGATTACAATATGATCAAACCTCGATACTTTTCTTTGACGCTTATTTTATTGGAAAAAAACTATATAATATTTTATTATATATGTTAGTATTAAAAAAATGTGTCTCCACACATGTATGAGTAGGAGGTGGTCATGCAACCTAAGTGAAAGAGAGTGACATTAGTCTAGAAGTGAATAATACTTTATTATATGTCTAGAGCCTTTTTGGATATGTGATAAAGGGAATAGATGAAACAAGCTTAGATGATGATCTAAGTATTTTATGGATTATATATTATGGGTTATGGTGATACATGTTTTTCCTTAAGGACCTAAGTTCAGATTTGAGGATTTCAGATAAGTTTTGATGTTGCAAGTATGTAGGCTTTTATGAGTTAAAATAAGCTAAGTTGTGAGTTTGCATGAGCCTCAAGCTCTTTTACAAAGGAGGACCTCTAGTGTTAGGACCAATTTTAGGGTTAACTCTAGAGAGAGTTAGACCCAGTGGGAGAAGGTCAGAGAACCTAAACTTCAAGATATTATTATGATGAGAAATATGTGTTATGATATGTCCTAAACAAACCACTCATGTGTGAATGAGTTGAGTTTCTTTATGCATGATTCCTATAGTCTTCTTGAACCCTGGATGTCCTAGGGAAGACCAAACCCTAGAGTTAGATAGAGGTTGGTTATAGATGTATATGTGAACAAGGATATAAACACCTACCATCTGGGTGAGGGAGAGAGTCCCAAGACCCTAGAGGAGGTAGCTATATTGGTATGATGTAAAGCCTCATGCTCGAGTTGGTGGTTCCCCGTGTAGGAATCTAGTGTTTTATATATAGAGAGAGTTTTGGGTAAGCATGCCTCGTGGGTAAAGACCTATGAAGAGAATTTCATAGCATGTTTTGGTTTGTGCTTATGTGGCAAGAGCTTGTAAGGCTATCACCAAAGCCAATGAGGTAATATGAGAACCCTATACTAAGAGAGGAAAGATAAAGTATATGGATATGAGATACTCATAGAGTTGAGTGAGGTCAGAGAGGATGAGCATGACACTACCCTCATGATATGGGTTAGGCGAACCTCAAATGGACTAGTTAAAGTTTTGATACACATTTGCCAAGCCACATGTATAAGTTCCTAGCACAACCATGATATCATATATGTAAGGATGTGATCTAATCTCGAGATATGATTTATATACATGATATGATGGAAACCAAGAGATGGTTTAACAAATATCAATGCATAAATGGTTAACCATATACATGAATAATGATGATGATGTGATATTGTTGGTTAATCTTGTGATGTACTCACTAGAAATGTTGCAATTTATTACGAGCAATGAAATAAAATCATATGAGTGAAACATATTACTTGAGGTGTTAATCTTAGTGCTTAATAAAGATGAAAAATATAGTTTGACAGTTAGAACAACATAACGATTATGAAATCTTTATATGATCTAAATGGATAATGTGGGTTAACTACAGTTAACTCCCTCCTAAAAGGAATATGTTAATGTTGAACATGTTCTAACAACTAACTCAATAAAATGTTGATGACACCTTTATATAATGGGCTAACTTTAGTTAAGTCCTTTAGAACATGGTCATATGATGTGGGAACCCTAAGGCATGGGTAAAGGTAAGGATGAAACCCTAACATATGAGATATGTCATGAAATAACAAGAATTTCTAAGCCAATTTTTTCCATCTTTTATGAAGTGGTTGATTCACCTTAGATTTTTTAAAACCTCCTAGTAGTGTTTTGGATATAGTCATGGATCTTTTGTTTGTATGGATCTGATGCACCTAGATTTGTGTCTTCAATATGAAGGAATACCTTTGATTTCTTTTCAAGTAAGATATGGCTTAATTTTGAGGACAAAATTTATTCTAAGATGTATATGATGTAATGGACTGGATTTCAGGCTTATTTTCGAGGATGAAATTTCTTTTCAGCTATGTAGGATGTGATGGAGTGAATTTTTGAGGCCTTCAAATATTTAGTGACATATTTGCGTTCTATTTTTTAGTTTGTATTAAGAGTACTAAATACTTGATGAAGTTTGAAGAATTCTTATCATTAATTTTATGTCATTTTGTGGTATTTAATTGATTCATCAAATAGTTGAGTTGTGACACAAAAGTTGACAAGAATGTAGTTTCAGTTGTATTAAAGCTATGATCCAAATTACATGATGATTAGAGGACCCTAGATAAAGTTATTTTGGTTTTAAATGTGTGAAATGATGTACATAAATGATGGTTTTTAGACCTAAGCTATGATTTCAAGTGTCACACATACCTGGACCTTGGGCTGGGTTGGTGCGACCAACATCTGGCCCTAGAATCCTGCTCCAGTGGACGTCACCCTGGAGGGTTTAGAAGCCACAAATCAGCTGAATTGAATGTGGGTTTTTAACCCTTGGATGCAATTTGATGGTTGTCTACTCGTTTTCAACCTTTCAGTTAGAGAGAGAGTTTGGTGTGTCCATCCACGATTACACAATCGATCTATTTGTGAGGTGATGGGAAGAAGTAACCAAAGAATTGGACTTGCATCCTCATTACATACTATTCAACCCTTTACATGTACTGTTCGATGAAGAGTGGATGGAGAACAAACCTACCCACACCTTCTGTCTCTCCCGCTCGATAGCAGTATGAAACGAGGAGGAAGGAAAGACTAGTAGAGAGTGTTTGGAGGCATATGAAGAAGTGAAAATGAAGATAGAGATGTGAGGTTTCAAATTCTGATGTTAGTTGGGACTTCAATGATTGTCCATTAGGGCACTGAACTCAGAGATGAGGAAGAAGGAGACTAAGGTCGAAGGTGTGTGTGGATCTCTTCTCGCAGTGTTTTGAAGGTAAGTCCAACTTTTGAAAGACTCAATGATCCTATTTAACACCTCATCTACTAGTCAGTTTCTAAGGGCATTGAATCCCTCTTTTCCACCGCTGCAGCGATGGCTGTGGCCGGCGACGCAACCCGGACAGAGCTTAGGAGGCGCGATGGAGGAAACTTGAAGCCGAGGGAGTCAGGAACTCGAATATGTAGCTAATGGTTGCCTTATGGGATGACGAGGAGTTTTCATGCATAGTAGATTCCACACCAGAGGAGAGCCTAGGCATTAGTAGATCTTTGTGGAGGAAAAGAGTCCCGCTTGGGAGTGATTACGTGAGAAAACAAAGGGGACAGGGAGCCAGACCGGGTCCAGATTCATGAACTATCCCATATCCTAGACTAAACTGGCTAGAATCTGCACTGAACCAGATGGTTCATCCACGCCAAACCAGGAGTCAAGTGCTGCCTTAGAAGCCACGTGTCGATGTCCCATCGCATGAAAAGGTGAATCTTCATTAAATTCTCAAATCTTCAAGAATTCGTAGTAATTAGCTCGATGATCAGAAAAATACAAAAAAGGTATCAAAATCTTTAGAAAAATGTGTAGAACAATATGAGTGAATGGTGTTAGGCTTTTGATGGACTAATCTCAATGATATCATGTAAGTTATGTAATTCTTATTTTTATGGATAACAAATATCAAACAATGGCCTTAAATTATGGTAATATGTCACTGAGTCTATAATTATGTTTAGGATTCATCTGATCTTAGAAATTATGATGTTGATGCATGGAATCATGTAATTTGATCCATACATATAATTAGGGCTAATAACTCTAAGATAAAAGCAATAAATACATTTATGCTCAATAAATGATAGAATATTTTGTATAAGATCATATCATTATATGGAACCTCAGATTTAATTATGAGATCACAATGATACACATAATCCATGTTATATGATGATGATTGCTCTTACTGTGATATAAACTCTAATATGCTTAATGAATATGATCTAGGGTTAATACGTGCACATAATGATATGAAATCTAATGGTCATATAATTGATCCTAATATGGAAATACGACTTCAGTAACACCAATCCTAGATAACAAAGATGACAAGACAAGTAATGATGCATGTATCCCTATAAGTAAAACAATCCCTAAAATAGATATAACTAGGGTTAAGATGATGGGAATCTGATGATGGTATATGTATGATCTTATCTCAATTAGGTTTGACCAAGTTATAGTTGACATGAGGAATATGTGATAATTAGTATATCTCGGTTGAAGGTACACCATTACCTCTTACTTGGCTTATTATATATTATGCTTGTATTATATGTGTAGCAAAATACTTTGCATATGATATTGGATGAAATGATTGTTCTTGTATGATATCTTTATTGATCTTCCATACTTATATGGCTATGAACACATGAAACATAAGATATCTGATCCATTTTATGATAGCACTAAACCTCTTTGGTAGAATAGTGCATTAATGAAAGTACTAAATATCTTTGGCAGAATAGTACATGCGAGCACTAAATCTCTTTGGAAGAATAGTGCATTTATGGAAGTACTAAATCTCTTTGGAAAAATAGTACATGTGAGCACTAAATCTCTTTGGTAGAATAGTGCATGTGGTTAATCAACTTTACATATAATGAAAAATAAAATATGTGTTCTCCTTTGTTAATGAACATCTTTGTGCAAGTATATGTTTTTTCTTATATATCTTTATTACTGCAAAGTAATAGTTTTATCTTATTTCCAATCTTAGTAACTATAGGTATATAAAAAGACAAGTAGGCGTACTTAGTACAATATTCTTGAAAATTGTGCTGACGTGTACCATATATAATCTTTTGTTTAGGTTGTAGACACACGATCTTGAAGATCGAGGATAGTTGAGAGTTGTGTGGCAAGCTGATGTACAGGTGGACTTGTTGTCTTAAGATCCTATTGTAGATGTAGTATGTGCATATGTAAGTGTAGAGTTTACTGTTAAATATGTAATATCAAATGTTGTAACAATTCATGTTGCAATTATATGTTGAATGGTGAACATATGTTGTATGGTTTTGTTCTTGTTCATGTGCATGTGCTACTATTGTTGCCTTCGTACTTCCTCTGATTTTCTTCTTCTTAGCCTAGTATGGGGTATTCAAATTGAGATTATCACTGAGATGAGGTTTCAATTTAGACTCACACATTAGATTAAGTTTTAGAAAATTCGGGGAGGTCTCAGTAAATTAACTTTAAATCCTATAAATAATGATATTGTTAGGAAATAAATTGTAATAAGCTCGATTGTCTGATAAATTCCCACAAAATACCCCTACACTCAAAAAATTGCCCTCTTTATAAGGAAACCATTGGATCAAACATTTGAGGTGTTATTATTAATGATTTTTATCTGAAATATAATACTTCTATTTAGGGTTCACAAAATAAAAGAAACATTATCTAGTTGAGTTTAATTCTTAGGAAATTATTGTAGAACTTTAATGATGATTTAAATCTATCTTTGGACTTGGATATCAGTAATATACCTAAATAATAGGTGTTTTTTTGTTAATGACGAATTAGATGCATTTAGCCTCATATGTAAATATAGAAAATAGATAAAGCATCATAAAATTGTGAAAATCAAACCAGAATTAAATTATGTCACATAGATTAGTATAATAATATCAGATACAAGTTAAGGTCAGTTTGAACCTAGGTTTGAATAAACCCTAGTTTGGATCTAAAATGCCTATAAAATGATGAAGAATTGTTGATGATGATTAATTTCTATTAACTAGATGATGATCAGATAGGTTGACGGTCCAGAATATATATCAAAATCTCTGAACTTAGGTATGTGGGTTTTATTTAAGTATATGACTATGGTTTTCTTGGTTGAAATCATGATATGTATGTATGCTCTCTTATTTGCAAATATTGGATGTAGTATTGATATGTAGTACTTGATGTTTCATCACTTGAAAATATAAACTATGCATAGATGTTTTGTAGTTAATAAGGTGTTCATTATCTCCCTTACAAGGGAATGAAATAATTTTACTAGTATGCCTCCATAGAGCACACGATGTACATGGTTTTCCCTAGAGTATTTGGTACACATGGATGGGCTGAGTATATATGTTTTTGTACTAGTCCACCTTAGTAATGCAACTCATCTAGAAAAATGACTAAAATTGGTGTATTTCACTCATTTAAGAACTGATTTCTATGATCTTTCTTTCTTTCTGCAAATCTTTTCAAATTATGAAAACCATAAATATATTTATCTTTCGACCCACGAACACAACACCTTGTGTGTTGATTTGTTGTTTCATGTATGATTTAGGTTCAAAGCTAGCATGGGATAAAAGACTAGAAGTGAGAAATTGTACAGGTGGTACCTATTGTGTAGATCCTAGTTAGAACACATGTTCATAGACGTGTAAATCTTCATTCAATATGTAATTTTAATTTGTGTTGTAATAACTCATTTTGTAATATACACATGTTGAATGTGGAGAATGTTATGGTTGTATGTTCATGTATGTGTGTGTCACTTCGTCATTGCTCTCTAATAATGTTGCTAACATTTTATGGTTTTTCCTCTCAGACCTTCTAAGTCGTAAGACGGAAAAATCTGTGGGACCTTACAGTTTTTATCAGAGCATGAACAATAGCTACACCTGACAATTGCTCACCATGAAACATAAACCTAAATTTCACCTTTCACTTCAAACACCAAAAATACAGTGAGTTGTTCTATAGGACTTAAGTTTGTCTTAGCCTCTAATTTAGAACCTAGATGTTCAAGAACTAGGTTTAGACAAGTGTGTGAAAACCTTTCCATATAGAGCTCATATGTATTGGGTAGTTACACTGGTCTACACCTTGTTCTCACCATTTCACTAGGTGACATGGCACCAGACTATCTACTATGTGTGGGACACTAGTTTTGCTTATTTGGTTACATTTTCCATTTGGCTCGAGCCTTGATAGTTTTCTCTAACGTCTGCTTTCTCGAAGAAAAACTATAATAATAATAATAATTATTATTATTATTATTATTATTATTATTATTAATATATATATACATAAATATGTAAATATCAAAATGTTTCCCATGAATAGGAGAGTAGGAGGTGTTCATGCAACCTAAGTGAAAGGGAGTGACATCTGCCTAGAATAGAGAATAGATCTAGATTATATGTGTAGAGCCTTATTGCATATATGACATTTAGAGTAGATGATTGATTTATATATGAAATAAGCATGTGTAGTCTTATCGGAGTTTGATATTTGATGATGTAAGTTTCCTTATATAGTTTTAAGTTGTATATAGCTATTCTATATTCCCTTTCGATATCATAGAGGTACTATCCAAGTTTGAAATCATTATAAGATTGGCTTTGTATATTCTCTTTCCCTCCATATCATGGATGAAAGATATAAGTTTGAAACCATGAGCTAAAAAAAAGAGTATCTTTGGATCATAGCTTAAATGATCACAAGATATAGTTCTTAACATTGATCCTTCTCAATCTATGCTTATAAATTTGAGCATAACTCTCACACAATAGGATGAAACCCTAATAGGTAAGTACAAAAAGTGAAGCCCTCCTCTAATGATGAAATTCTGGTATGATGTGATAATAAACTAAAATAATGAAATTTAGCGTGTTAACTCTATTGTACAATGACATGAAATCTTCCTACAACCTTGCACAAGTTAGTGGGGTGAAAGATTAGACCTCACATAATATATTCTCAACCCATATTTGTGATCATACCATAATTCTTAGGGAAATGAGGGTTGTAAATCCTAAAATACAAGAATGTCAAGTTATGACTAAACTACATAAATGACGCTTCCATCTACATAAGGTGGGGTGCGTACACCGTAGGTTCTCTAAATGCTAAAATAATAACTTAGGTTATATCTAGAACTATGATGTCCTTGACACCAATAAGTGGTGACTATATGGACCTGGACTCCCTAATATCACCTTAATATGATAGTAGTGAAATTTCAAGGATGCAATTCCATTTAAGATGGGGTGCATGTGATATCCTAAATTTCTAGGATTTTATAATATTCCTCAATATAGATGGATTAATAATGAATAACATGGATCCAAAGAAAACTTAGATGATAGTGAAGATCATATTTTAAGTTTATGAACACTTAATGATTATTAAAGTATAATGTTGAAGGTCAAGATATTAGGTTACCAAATAACTCTAAGTACACTTGAGGAATCATCTTTTTGTTTTGTGCTTATTGAGTCACCAAGACATGTATTGAGGTTTATATTTTCATGGCTAACTCCATAACTATCTTGAATTATATAATCCCTGGAGTTAGCCTTTTTGAGTAATATACGTGAGTTGTGAAACACCAATAATCTAGAGATCCAACCTTTTTGAGTAATATACATGAGTGGTGAAATACATATAATCTAGAACTCCTTAATTGTGGAATTCTATTTTTAATTATGATGTACCTATGGATAAATTTTCATTGTATCATTATCACAGACTTAGGAGTTACATGATTTGCAACCTAAGGTTACACTTTGGACGTAGGATGATATAACTCACATTCGTTGATTAATTGAAACATAGGTAATGTTGCATCTTTTCATTGTCCCATAAATAATCCTTATGCAAGGATGGTTTACTACATCATGCATGGCTTAGACATTGATGGGGATCAGATGGGAGCCGTCATTATCTCCTAGATCCAAAAAGTGATGAGGAGGTTGCTACAATAATATCACTAAGAAACAAGTCCACTACACATTTATGGGGAGTCTGGATGGAGTTGTTGTCCTCATGTACGATCTCATTAAACCATGGGTGGAGGTGTAGTATGGAGTATCTATGAAGAATTAACTCCTTACCTCCCAAGCTCTCCATGTCCTATAATAGATGGGTAGACTAGAGCAAGTTCAAAGGTAGAGGGGTTTGTGATGAGGTTCAAGTTTGAAGATTCACCCCACATGCACATAATGTCAATGAGAGTCTTTGTCAGGTGGCTACCAATCAAAACCAAGATGGTGTTATAGACCTTCTAGCCTACCTGTTTCTCTCCTACACCTGATCTAGACCCATAGACTCTGTCATCATGTGAGAGAAGCATAGCATTCCAGAGAAGTAAAGCTCTATAGGTTGCAACCTATATTAGGTTATCATCTCTAGATCCTGATGGAGATAATGGCTCCTGCAATCTTTCCTTGAGGGTTCATTATGCAGAGACACTTAAAAGGGAGTCACAAAATAGATAAACAATGATCAACCTAATGACGTTCATGTTCGTGAACCTGAAGGAAGAGAGTCTCACATCCCCACTATTGGTAAATACCTCTCCTAAGTTCAGAATGAGGAGACAGTCTCCTAGAGGTTGTGGAGGTTGAGTCAAGAAAGGAGGAAGAAACCCAAGGTCTTCCAGCCTTCTCCTCTTCTTCTATCACCTACATGGAGGCCCACGAGCTCCATCAAACCTTGGTTTTCACCTGATGAACTTCAGACACCTCCAAGATCCTGAAGGAGTGTATGGACAAGTGTAAGTTCTTTGCAGAGCTTTGCATTTTGTTGGGCAAGGAAAACATAGGGTCATAGACCCTCAGACTGCACCGTTGTCCTCCACAATGGTCGTAGGCGACAGTCATGAGTGAGCTATTGACCCCCTTTCCTGGTGGTGAGGCTATCCTCCTTGGTGGACTGACTTCTGGTGGCCTTTCAAAACTTACAACTAGGATACATGACGGTGGGAGAGATTTGAGGTCCTTATCATCCACGATTCTCTCAACAGAGCCTAAAAGAAGCGATGTTGCCCAATATATCACAAGAGAGGGAGAGAAAGATTGGCCCAAGTAGGTTTAGGAGATAATGAACTAGCTGGTTGATGGATCCTAGTTTGGACCATTTGGCCCAAACCAAAGAGAAACGTGGTAACCATCCAATGCTTGACCAGGAAGATCTAATGGTTGGGGATTTTGTGAAAAATGTAAATCAACTTTAAATTCCAGAAATACCAATATTCTTTGGAAATAGACTGTGATTAGATCTTTCACCTGAGAAATACTCTCAAAAAACCTCTAGACTCAGAAAAATGCCCTCTTTATTATGAAACCAATGGATCACATCTTTGAGGGATTATTGTTGTTAGGTTTCTATCTACATGATAATACTCTTATTTAGGGTTCATTAAATAAAATAAGTAGTATCTAGATGAAATCATCAAAAATTATCCTAGAAGTTTAAAGATGATTTAAATCTATCTTCTGATTTTGATATGAGAATATACCTAAATAATAAGTATTTTTCTATTAATGACTAATTAGATTCTTTTATCCTCATATTAATTCTAGAAAATAGATAAAGTATCAAAAAATGGTTTGAAAATCGAACCAAAACTAATTTATGACACATAGATAAGTAGTATAATTTCAAAGACAAGTTAAGGTCAGTTTGAACCTAGGTTTGGATAAACCCTAGTTTAGAAATAAAATACCTATAAAATGATGAAGAATTATCGATGATGATTAATTTCCATTAATAAGGTGATGATCAGAGATGTATATGGTCCAAAGCATAGATAGGATTCTCTAAAATCCAGTATGTGGGTTTTATTTATGTATATGACTATGATTTTTTCGAAATCATGATATGTATGTATGCTATGTTATTTTCAAATATTTTCTTTAGTATTTCTCTGTAGTAGTCAATGTTTTGTCACTTAAAAATATAAATTATGCATAAATATTTTTGTAGTTATCAAGGTATTCATTATCCCCCTTTCGAGGGAATGGATTAATGTTGACTAGTACACCTCCCAAGAGCACACAGTGTACAAGGAGTTTCCCTAGAGTATTTGTTACATAGGGATTGACCCAATATTTATGTTTTGGTACTAGTCCACCTCAATAATGCAACTACTATAGAAAAATGATTAACGTTGGTGTATTTTACTCATTAAAGAACTATTTTGTATGATCTTTCTTTCTTTTGGAAAATCTTTTCAAATTATGAAAACCATAAATATATGTATATTTCTACCCATGTATAAAACACCTTGTGTGTTGATTCATTATTTCATTTATGTTTCATGTTCAGAGCTAGCATGGGAGAAAAGACTGGAAGTGACCAGTTGTACAAATGGTACCTATTTTGTAGATTCTAGTTAGCATACATGTTGATAGACTTGTAAATCTTCATTGAATATGTAACTGTAATTCGTGTTGTAATAATTGATTTGCAATATACACATGTTGAATGTTGAGAATGTTATGGTGCATGTTATGGTTTTATGTTCATGTACGTGTATGTCACTTCCCCATCACTCTATAATATAGTTGCTAAATTTTTTGGATTTGTGATTTCTATGTCTTGAGAAGGGAAAATTTGTAACACATTACATATAGATCCTTCATTTTCATGGTAAAAAGAGAGATTGGGAGGTTGAGGAAGCGAGAGCCTCAGAAGATATACATGTAGAACTAGCTCTCTTGCAAATCTCCTACTCAGTCTAATGGATGTAGCAAGTGATTAATGTTGAATGTGCAAGAAGGCTCTTGGAAGTACTCAACTATAATATGGGGACCTTCATAGTGCTTTCTAATCATGGGATGACACCTAAGGGGTCCTATTTAAAGTTGAGGATGAGTACTAGCTAGTAGAAATAGTTTAGGACAAATGGGTGTGGTAACAGATACACTGTTGAGTTTTGCAACACTTCAACAATTAGAAACACTTTTTGTACACATTCCATATAATGTGGTTGGTCAAGTTTACTTTTGGGAAACTCTACTGATAGCACTATGTGACAAATTAAATTTGAATTATTGATCGAGTTTATCCTATATGAAACTCAACAAAAGGATTAAATTTTGTTTTCATGTGTAGGGTGTCATTTGAGGTTATCCTGGGGTAAACTCGGCAGACCCTGGTTGTTCCCATGATCCATCAAGGGTGTCATTCAAGATTATCCTAGATGAAACTCCACCTACAAAGGTCCATATGATGAATTTTTGGAAATTGCCATAAAAGTGCTTAAATATTTGATTTAAGTGCTCTTGATATTTTATTAACTTAATTGCCAACTCATACGAATATTATGAGTGATTTAAAACATTATTCTGATGGATTTGAGGCCTTAACTACAAAAGTGCACTTGCATTGATTTTGAGTTATTTTTCTCCAAGTTGGGATGCACAAGTTTAGGCATTCAGAGTGTGTCTATACCTAATTTGAAATCATTCAAGTAGAAGCATTAGAACTAGATATGGGGAATTTTTATTCATCAATTAAACAAGGATTTAGTCAATTAGACTTTGAGTCAACACTTTTAAGGAAGTGCTCTTTGCAAATGTCTTGGCCACTTTTCGAGTCCTCATTTGGTTAGGACTAGTTACCCTCCTTTTCCTTGGTTTATAAACTTCCTGAGAAATTGTGTATTCAGAAGTCTCGGTTCTTGAGTGATCTTCCTTACTAGACTATTCATTAGGGATGGGATCAATTGGTCTCTTGAACCTGTATGCTTCCAAGTTTACTTTGATGCTTCTGGGGTAGCTTCCCCATGCAATTTTATGTATGCCACTACTTATTCTCTCATTCTTTCAATCCTTTCTATCTCCTCCTAAGTTATAGATGCCTTGAATCATTGTGTCTTTGCAGACTGTTTAATAACTTGACCCCTATCATGGTTGTATTTCATCTTTGCTTTGTAGATATTGAAGCATCTCTAGCAAGGTTAGTCCAATAATATGAATGTAGTAGGTATTTTAGACTGATTGTTTATTTGGATAAACTATCAAGCAATGTTTTTTAGGAAATGATCAACAAACGTGGGGCTTCTTGGGAGGATCTCTGTTCTATGAGAATCGACAATTTGTCTCAGGCTAACAATTGATGGTTTTGGCCTAGGGTAAGGTTAAACAACTAATGGTTGTGACTGAGGCATCAACAACCAATGGTGGGGGTGAGGGATCCAAAATTGATGGTTGTGACTGAGGTGTCAACAACTAATAATGGGGGAAACTATAAAGAAGATAGAGGGAATCGAAGATATGGGAAATGATGGACACCAATCGACAAGTTGGGAATCAATGGTTTTTGCTTGAGGGCATAGTTGGGAGAGAAGTGGAAGAAATCAATGGGTGTAAAAGAGTAAAATTCTATGGTAGGTGAAGTGACTTCTATTGGTTTCATAAGAACTACAAAGAAACTGAGCAGACCCCATAAATAAGGTGGTCAAAGAAGGGGAGCTAAAATTACTGGTGAGCTCATAGAATGGAAACAGAAGGAATGGAATCTAGGTATAGTTCTTACCGATCGTATGCGATGATTTCTATGTTTCCCCTTCAAATCACCTCTGCTACTGGTGTTGTCATGGTCTTATCTTGGTGGTTAGGGTAGTATCTTTGGACAAAATTTAGTAAAGTCGATTTGTGCTAGTCCAACAATGATGGCCATCTTGGTAGGTATGCCCTTAGATCAAATCATATGATAATTGTAATGGCATATAGTCTAAATTATTTGATTAATAATAAAGGCAATTCTCCAATTTATTTTGCTTTATTCAGTTATGTGATAATGATGATGTAACATAATAAATGTCTTCAGAAAGATATTACTCAATGACACATGTCTTTGGGTTGATCACCTTAACAATGAGATCATTCAGATGTCAAGAGTAAATATACATTCTTGTTCTATACCTAGTTAGTTTTTATTGTGGAATGTTAATTTTACAACAATAATACATATGACTAGAGTGTGTTTAGGTTGATGACAGAATCTCATCAGTCATGATATGTGATATCAAACCATACACAGATACTTGTTAAAGAAAATTGTATCAGACAAACCCACCATGGGAGTGAGACATGGAAACCATCAATTACATGGTAGTCATAATCATCTTTCATAGTGTTGGTGGTGATAGTGGTTCTTAAACCTAAAATCACTACACTCATCACATGTTGTTTAGTTTACTTTGACATCATCCACAGTGACCTTGAATAAGGGTTGCCATAAAGGTGATGATCGGATGCATTTTGACACATGGGGAAGATTGTGAGTGATGTCAATGGGATTTGTCCCTCCTACAAGAGTATGATATCCTGGTCACTTGATAAGCAATACTTAAAAATGCATGGCCACACACATGTGAGTCAATATGTGATATTGAGCTTGCATATATCTCAGAAAAGTATTCTCTAGTTCAAGGAATAGAGATTGAATGTTGAAGGGGATGACAATGCCACGCCTCGAGTTCAGGCTGCATATCAGTGATAAAGGAACTATACAAACAATGTAACACCAATCACAGATTGTGGGTTGAATTTGTTCTCTAAATTTCAAGTTACTTGGGTAGCAATGACGTGTTGTTAGATACCACTCTTTTCTTGTGATGTCCTAAACATTCACTATCAACATAATATGGAACCTATAGGGTCACATACATAAGAAACACCTAGAATGGGAGTTTATTCATGAATGATGTTTAACTTTATTACTAAAGAGTTTCATAATTTGATTTAAACAACAATTGATTGACTGAATTTTTGAACTGACCAGTTCAAGTGTTGAATTAATCATTTGGAGTGTATGGTTGATTGGAAATTACATTCACTGAATTCCAGATGAACCAGGGCATGACACGATTAGTTCATGTGATGAACAACCAGGTTCATGGATCAACTCAATTGCATCAAGGATTAGTGTTGACACATGTTGGGCATTAATTTAATTATAATTGCCAATACAATTGCATTTGGGAAACATTATGAAATGATTGGTTTAAGGGCTGAACCAATTTAATAACATGCCAACAGATTCGTTCACATGTGAGCTAACCGCTTCACCTCTTGTAGGATGCAAAAAATTGTGAAATTCTAGTCCCTTCCACTCCCGCTCAGACTGGGAACCCTGAATGTAACCCTCATATAAATATAGGAGTACTGGGGGCTTCCTAGACGCATCATCAATTGCCTCTAACAAATGTTGTCTTCTCTGGTTGTGGTAACTGAGAGAACTCGAGCAAGTCCTACCCGATTAAGGGAGGGATAGCAAGGGAGAACAATTGTGGGAGAGCAACTTGGTGCTAGTACACCAACAAGAAGGGACAACTCCTTCTTGTCTATTCTTATAGAACAACAAGGTTTCCAGGTGGTCCGTGTGGAATACTCTAGAGACCAAGAGATTTTCCCTCATAGAGGAAAACGTCAAGGTGTTTTCAGTGTTGATCAAACATGAGTTGTTGTAGATGCTATTTGAGCTCCACTTGAAGAAAGATGCATACTATGACAAGGAGGTTGTCTTTGGACTTGCTCCAGGACCAAGTATATCCTCCAAACCATTCTTCCCATTATATAGTTGTTGATGCAATCTACTATTATAAAGGGGAATATGGCAGTTAATTTTTTGTTTCTACTTCCTGTTCTACCTCCACATTTCTCTAAAGTAGTATGAGAGACACGTTCATTTACTGTGTTTTGGTTTATCAATATGATAGGATTTTGGATTTTGATCATTTTTCTATTGCACGTGATGTGAATATTTAAAATGATTAATGTGCATATCTTAGTAAAACACCACATATGATCCCAATTAATATATATATATATATATATATATATATATATAGTGCAATTTACATGAGTAGCCTTGAAAGTTGGTTTAGATCGTAGATGTGAACCATGGTAATGGACAATAACCCAGATATTTGTGCATGGTGGTTGTGTGGATGTTTATACCTGTTTGATCTCAGTTTGCATAACGAGTATCTACCTTCTCTACCAATTGTAAAAGTATTATTCTCTCCTACCTATGCTTCTCTTGAATATAAATCGAGGTTTCTCTTTTATTATGTAATATGTAATAACATTATGATAGTTTTATTCTTTTTAAATATGACTGGTTGGAGAACAGAGTAGGACAAATGATAGGTGGAGCCTAACCGATCGGTGGGTGGCCTAACTAATTGACTGAGGATCCAGAAGATGGTGGAGTGAAGACCAGACGATCGAGAAGATGACCAACCTGCCATCCAAGAGGCAAGTCGATCGGTTCAAGGGTTGAACCAATCAACCCATAATGGCAGCCACAAGATCTTCATCAGTAACATGTTTCTACATGAGATGTAGACCCTAGGTTGTGGTAATTCCTTATGGCTCCAAGCAATTACAATACAACGGGCATAACCATCACTTATGCTTTAATTGCATGTTTACATTTGTGGGATATAGAAAGTATATGATGCGTACTATAGTATGTGGTGATTGAATATATATATTTATGTATTTATAAATACAAATCCCTAAATAAGATATTAAGTCTAAAATGATTTCCATTAGAAACACACTTAAAAATATTGATCGACAAAGTGTGGGCATGCCAAGGGTGTCTTTTCGTCTATCTCGTTGAAGTGTGATGGTAGTTATGTGGGCCTACCAAGCAGGGTGCATTGCAACCGTGTTGGCTTTGAAGTTAGACTTAAGTAAGTGATCATAATGAAATTCATCACCTAGAAGCAAGAAAATGACTATGGCAAGGAGTTGCGCATATCATCTATCCAAGAATTGTATAAGATACAATTGGAAAATGTTGCCTACTTTAATTATTTGTTATGGGTGCTGGAAATGGACATGCAATATTTCAATTATTTTAGATCTTGGCTCACTAGAAGGTTATACGTTGCAATCTTCTAAATTGAGAGAGAAGGTTATTAATTTAAACAAAATAGTTGGTGCGATAATTAATTAGAAGGCCTATATAAATATCTTCAAATTTTATTGAAATCAAATCAAATCAAAAATAATTTGACAAACACAAATTTTCTCTCGTAGAATAAAATGATAATCAAGTTGTCATTGTGATATGTCCTTAGGAAGGGCAAACTTAACGAGACACATTTCCACATCTGGTTTTGGACTTTGAGAATGGTTCTCAATGATGAGCATAAGCTATATGGACTTTGAGAAGGGTTCTCAATGATGAGAATAAGCTCTATGTCCAAGAAACACGAGTGCCAAAAATACATGCTCATGAAGCACCGAGGGATGAAGTTGGTGCTTATTTTTTTTGGTCGGTCAGAAGTTGATGCTTATTGGAAGAATTCCAATGATTACTTAGACATAAATCACTTTATGTTAAGGTTCCTGAACTATGTGTTGCATTATCAGTGTGAAGACATAGTGATCCTTTAGATGATAACCCATCTTAAGAATGTAAACTATATTCATACAAAGCAAGAGAAGTACAATGTCTCCAAAACACTGTTTGAGTGTAAGATGATAGAGGGAGATCCAAAAGACACCCATGTGCTCAAAATGATTGGACATGTAGAACATCTAGAAGAACCACAATTCTCTTTGAGCCAAGAGTTGGCCACAGGTCGTATTCTATAGTCATTGCCTGAATCAGATATCCATTTCATTGATTGTTACCACTTGAATAACATGGCCAGACCAATGTCAAAATTAATTGACATGCTAATAAATGCCAAAGTAAGAATGAAGAATGAAAAATCAATGATAGAGATCATCGATATGGAGTTCAAGGATGAAAGCAAGGCCATGAAGAGTTCTGAGGCTACACATAAACCCAGATCTTCAACACTCAAAATAAGGAGAAATAAAATTACAAGAGGAGTTTGTCCTTTGTACTTGAAGGGATTTAGGAAGATGAAGATTGGGATTTAGATCTCCACTTTAGGTATATATGATATTGAGATAAATTTATCTACTTCTTCATCATGGTTAATAGATACCGGATGTCGATCTTACATATGCTTGAATATGCATGATCTGAAAAGAAGTAACCTTTAAAAAAGGGCGAGATTGAACTATGAGTTGCAAATGGAGCAAGAGTTGTTTCCACATCATTTGGAACCTTTAAGCATGGCTCTTAGTTCAAAACTCAAATTAGAGTCATTTACAATCACAAAGTGAAATCTAATCAAATCCAACTCATCAATTGAGCATAAATGACTTGAAGTCATCAAATTGAGGGTCAGGAGGGTTATTGAGTACAATAGAGCATCTAATGACTACAGATGTACATAATTTGATTGAGAGAAAAACCAAAATATCACAGTATGGCTATGTTTACCTGATGAAACATTAGTAAGAATCTCTCAAAAAGTTCGGAGAGTTCATGAATGAAGCACAGAACCAGCTCGACAAAAGTATTAAGGCACTTCAATTTGATTGAGGTGGATATTACTTAAGCCATGAGTTTGAGGACCTTTTGTGAGCATTTGGTACTGTATCACAATGGACTTCACCTGGAACACCACATCATAATGGTGTCTCAGAAAGAAGGATTCAGACATTACTAGATATGGTGTGACCAATGATTAGTTTTTTTGATCTTCCAATTTCCTTTTGAGGGTATGCTCTTGAAACCTCTGCATTTACACTAAACCAAGTACCATCTAAGACGGTTCAAAGGACACCAAATGAGATATCACATGGGAAACATCCCAATGTGTCTTTTATGAATATTTGGGGATGTGAAGCTTATGTTAGGAAAATGTTTCCCAAAAAGCTTGGCCGTAAGTCTACTAAATGTTATCTTATTAGATATCCCTAAGAGATAAGGGGATACTACTTATACAACCCATCTAACAACAAAGTAGTTGTTGCCAAAAATGTTGTATTTTTTGAAAAGGAATTTATTTCCAATGGAATCAATGGGAGGAAAGTAGAACTCGAAGAGGTGTAAGACCAATAAGAAAACATTGAACCTGAGGAGGTACATCAGGAATAAAGAGACTCACAAGTTGTTGTGGAATCTCAAATTCCTCAAGTAACACATGAACCTCAAAGATCTGAAAGGACACGCCTTGAACTCGAGAGATATGGATATCTTTTTACTCAGGAAGGAAATGAATTGATCATAGATGATGAGCCAATTACTTATCAAGATGCTATTAAGGGAACAAAGTCTGAGAAATGGCTTGAAGCAATGATATATGAGATGGAATCCGTGTATGCCAAAAAGGTATGGACCTTGGTGGATCCACCTGAAGGGGTAAAACCCATATGGTGCAAGTGGGTCTTCAAGAAGAATGGATGGTAAAGTACAAACCAATAAGGGCAGATTGGTTGGAAAGGGTTATAGACAAGTTCAATGTGTTGACTATGACGAAACCTTTTCTCTAGTGGCCATGGTTAAGTCCATTAGGATCATGCTTGCTATTGCGGCTTATCATGACTATGATATTTGGCAAATGGATGTTAAAACTGCATTCCTTAATGGGAATCTTCTTGAGGATGTGTATATGACACAAACTGAGGGTTTTATATATCCAAAGTTGGAAAATTAACTCTAGTAGCTACAAAGATCAATCTATCGATTGAAGTTTTCATATCAGAACTGAAATCTTCATTTTTTTGAGACAGTCATAGAGTTTGGCTTTGTCCAAAATGAGCATGAATCTTGTATGCACAAGAAGGTTAGCGGGAGAATGGTAGTATACCTCATAATGTATGTAAATGACATACTATTGATGGGGAGTGACATCCCTACTTTACAAAATGTGAAGACATCACATGAAAATACATTTTCTATGAAAGACTTGGGAGAAGCATCATACATCTTGGGAATAAAGATCTATAGAGATAGATCAAGAAGGCTTCATACACTAAGTCAAAGCACATACATTGACAAAGTGTTGAAGCAATTTAGCATGGAGAACTGAGAGAGAGGAAACCAGTCCATGGTTACATGGAGTTACCATCTCTAAAGCTCAATGTCCCCATTCTTGTGAAGAAAGGGAGCACATGAGTATTATTCCATATGTGTCGGTAATTGGATCCATCATGTATGTGATGTTGTGCACCCATCCAGATGTCTCGTATGCTTTGAGTATGACTAGATAATATCAGTCATATCTAGGTGATGCTCACTGGACAGTTGTAAAGAACATCCTCAAGTACTTGAGAAGGACTAAGGATGAGTTCTTAGTCTACGACGGAGAGGAAGAGTTGGTGGTAAAAATTTACACCGATGGAAGCTTCTAGACTGATAAAGATGATTACAACTTGTATTTAGGATTTGTGTTTTTCCTAAACAACAGAGCTCTAAGCTGGAAGAGTTCCAAGCACGAGAGAGTTGTCAATTCTACAACACATGCCAAGTATATTGCTGCATTGAATGCAGTAAAGGAGGTTGTATGGATCAAGAAGTTCATTTAAGAACTTGGGGTCATTCCAAGCATCAACGACGCAATCAAGATATATTGTGAAAACAATGGAGCTATTATACAAGCTATGGAACCGATATCGCATCAATGCTCAAATCATATACAAAGGCAGTATCATCTCATATGAGAGATCATACATTGAGGAGATGTGAAGATTTGTAAAGTACCAGATGAGAACAATATTGTGAATCCCTTGACTAAAGCACTTTCATAGTAGAAGCATGATGGTCATGTTAGGTCACTCGAAATAAGATTCGTTGTTGATTGGCTCTAAGTTCAAGTGGGAGTTTGTTGGTATGTATGCATAGAGAGCCAATCATATGATGATTGTAATGGCATAACTTGTAAATGATTTGATTGTTAATAAAGGAAACTTCCTATTTACTATATTTATTCAATTTTAATATAATGAAATAACATACTAAATGTCTAGAGAATGATATAACTCGATGACGTATGTCTTTAGGTTGAGGAACTAAACAATGAGATCATATGGATGTCAAGAGTATATGCATTCTTTTTATGTCCCTGATTGATTATTATTGTGGAAGCTAAATAGACAACAATGACACATAAGATCAGAGTGTGAGTTGTTGATGACATAATCTCAATAGTTATAATATGGAGATATCAATCCAAGCACACAGATACATGTTAGAGAACAATTTATTGGACATACCCACCATGAGAATGGTACATGGAAACCATTACTATGGTATTCATAGTCAGCTCTCATAGTGATGGTGGTGCTTGTAGTTCTTGGACTGAAATCACTGCACTCATCACTTGTCGTTTGGTATGCTTTGATATCATCAAACACAATCATGAAACATTGGTTGTTATAAAGGTGATGATTGGGTGACTGTGACAAATGGGGAATGACTTTGAGTGATAGAGATGGGATTTGTCCCTCCTAAGGTAGTATGATATCCAATCTTGATTAGAGAGACTAAGAAATGTGTGTCCACACACATGTGAGTCAATATGTGATATTGAGATTACATATATCTCAGATAGTCTGCTCTGGTTCAAGAAACATGATTGAATAATAATGTGGATGATTATTCCATGCCTCTAGTTCAATCTGAATATCAATGACAAAGGAACGACATAAACACTATAACACCATACCCAGATTGTAGGTTGCAGTTGTTCTCCAACTCTCCATGTAATTGGGTAGCAATGATGTGTGACTAGGTACCACTCATTACTTCTAATGTCATAGGTTGTTATGGACATTCACTGCCAACGTAATATGGAACTTATAGGGTCTCACAAAAAAGAATTCATCTAGAAGAGGGTTTTAATCTTGAATGATGATTGGATTGATTACTAAAGTGGTTAGGTATTCAATTCATGCAACAAATCAGTTCACTGGACTGCCAAATGATCGGTTCAAGTGTTCAAAAATTCGTTTGGAGTGTTGGGATGATTATATTTTGCATTGGTTGGAATTTAGCTTGATTCGACTTGTGGGATACCCATTTCAAGTGGTGCAAGACAACCGTCTTGTCTGCACCAAACGGCCGGTTCGGGTGTGCAATTCAGTTGCATATAGAATTGGTGTTAAAGTCATGACATGCACTAATTGGAATTGAATTGTCGACATATGTACAAAACTGGGAAACTACAAAATGACCGTCTAACAATGTGAGACGACCCTCTCATGTGTCACGTACATGACCATCTGGATTGCCAAATAGATGTTTTGGTTGTCACTAGAAGTAGAGTTTTTAGAATTGTTGTGAAAATTCAAGATCATCCGATCCCTTCCACTCCCATACAGACAGGGAGCCCTGATCCAAGCCTCTACTATATATATAGGGGTGTTGAGGGCTTCCTATAACACAACATAGAAAATTGAGAATTAGTTGCTCTGAAAATTATTATCCTCTCTGTTTGTGGTAACCAAGAGAGCTCAAGCAATTCCTACCCAATTAGGGAGGGATAGCTACAATGAGAGAAACAACTGAGGATCATTGTTGTGGGTGAGCAGGATGGTGACTAGTACACCAACGGGAGGGATAACTCCATCCTATCCATTCTAGCAGAACAATAGAAGTTCTAGTTGGTTTGTGTGGACTTCTCAAGAGGCGAGGCAGCCTTTTCCCATCACTAAGGAGGATGACGTGATCAAACAATTTATGACGAGAGGAGCTTATCTAGATGATGACATTTCAGTCTGATGTCCATGAAGGCACAGACAGACGATAGTGTAACTAGGAGCTGCACAGACATTGTCCAAGACAGAATGCACGTCTACATCGATGAGGATTGCCGTTAAACTTGCTCCATGAAGTGGTATATCTTAGTGAAACCATCCTTCCCATTGCATAGTTATTGACGCAATCTGTTGTTTAATGGGAAATATGTCAATAATTTTTTGTTTTTGATGCCTATTTGATGTCATATTTCCCTACAGTGATGTCATAAACTAGTTATGAACATTCACTACCAATGTAGTATGGAACCTATAGGGTCACACACATAGGAAACACTTGGAATATGATTGTATTCATGCATGATGTTTAACTTGATTACTGAGAATTTTGTTAACCAACCAATTCAAGTGTTGAACCGATCAGTTGGAGTGTCATGTTATTTGAAAATTGCATTGAATGAATTCTTGATGAGCCAGGTAATGAACTGACTGACTCACTGAGTGAACTGATTAGCTTAATGTCATCAAATAACCAGTTCATGTGATGAACTTCTTGGTTCCTAGATCAATCTGATTGCATCAAGGATTAATACTGAGATCCATTTGTGCATTAATCAAATTATTTTTCCAATACAATTTTGATTTGGAATCATGAGGAAATGATAGGTTCAAGTCTTGAACTAATTGGATCACATGCCAACTGATCAGTTCACTTGAGAATTGAACATTTTTCCATTCGCACTATGCAAACATTTGTGAAATTCTAGTGCCTTCAATTCCCACTCAGACTGGGTACCCTGACCCTAACCCTCCTATATATAGAGGGATATTGGGGGCTCCCTAGAGACATCATCAATTGCCTCTAACAATCACTGTCTTCTCTATTTGTGGTAACTAAAAGAACCCAAGAAAGTCCCACCGTATAAAGGGAGGGATAGCAAGGAAGAACAATCATGGGAGAGAAAGTTTGTCCTAGTACACCAACAAGAAGGGAGAACTCCTTCTTGTATGGTCTAATAGAATGTAAAGAGTTCTCAGTGGTCTGTGTGGAATTCAACCATTTTAGGAACTTCAACCCATTTTTGTGCCTAAAAGTTGGTTAAAGTGCCTAAGAATGGGGTTAATGCACCCTTATCGTCTGAGTTTCACTTTTAGAAACTCAATCGATGCCTAGCTTGGGTCTTGGAAATTGCTTGGTTCGGTCGAGGTTGTCTTAGTGACAACTTGACCAAAACCCTATAGAGACAAAGTGATTTTAAGTCATTGACTGTTTCATCTAGGATAAACTCGACTGCCAACTCAAAATTAGTTTGTCGAATAGTGCAATTGGTCAAGTTACCTTTATTGAAACTTGATTGACTGCACTATATAGAATGTGTAGAAAAAGTGTGTCAATCCATTGCACTCTTGTAAAAATAAAAAATAGATATTTTGCAACACCCTAAATGACTAGAATTCATCCCCAAGTGCTTAGTGTGGCTAGTGGTCACCCCAAACTATAAATAGGGGTCGTTGCACATCATTCCAAGTTTGCCTACCTTGCACCTACCTATAGTTGAGTGTGTTTTTCCACATACAGACCCATTCTCTCTTTAGCTTAAATGTCATTATGAGTGAGATAGACAATGTGTGAGAGAGCTACTCTATTTTACTCTTGTAAAGCTCTCAAATCTTCCCTTTCCCAATCCCTTTCTCAATAGCAAAGTTAGTTAAAACTACTCCTAGGTGAAGAAGAAGGTGAAGGCCGGAGATCCTTGAGAAGAGTGGGCAATTCCTTCAAGGCAAAAGACTTCTTGCAAGAGAGGAGCATCTTGGTGAAGGTGTCCTGCTCGTTTTAAAATATGGTAATCCCTTGTAGAGATTCAAGACTCTTAATAAAAGGATAGGTAAGACCTTGTAAGGTTTATTGGCTCCTTTTGATTTTAAAAAGGAAGGCTAGGTATCCTTTCCTACAAAAGGAAGGTCTTATTGTATGTCTTATAGTGGAATATAAGTATGCAATGGTTGAAAAATTCTAGGGCTTGACCTCTATAGGTAGTGGATCTACATTCTCCTAGTTTAGAGTTTGGAATCATTCTACATAGCATGTTCTTAATCTCATTCAATCAGTCTCATCCTTGATATGTATGTTTATTTGCACACAAATTCCCTTTTTGCAATCCCATGTCTTGAAGTAATTTGAAGGTATAATCAATTTGGTCTAAGTGATTTTTAGCACTATTGACCCACCCCATCTAGATCCCTTTGATAAAACAAGTGGTATCAGAGCCACAGTCTTCTCTAATAACATCTCCCACGAGGCGAGAATATGGGTGACAAGCTACTAGGTTCTCTCAACTTGGATGGTGGATTCTCCATGAGACCTTCAATTATTGACAACACAAACTTCCTTTATTGGAAGTGAAAGATGTAGTTCTACTTGAAAGGAATGAGCTACGACATGTGGATAGTAGTCATCCTCCCCTATGAGGATCTGGTAGGAGATGTAGTTGTTAGTATGTATGCCCTGAGAGCCAATCATGGGATGATTGGTGGGATACATTAAGATTGATTTGATAAATATCAAAGGCAAGCTTCCAATTCTTTCTAGTTCAGTCATTTCAGATAGTGATAGAACATATTGAATGTCTAGAGAATGACAATACTCAATGACGTATGCCTTCAGGTTAAGGACATGGACAATGAGATCATACAGATGCTAAGAGTTTGTACATTCCTGTTATGTCCCTAGTCGGATGTCATTGTGGAAGGTAGATAGACAACAATGACACACAAGACTACTTTGTGGTGTTGGTTGATGACAAAATCTCATTAGTCATGATATAGAGATATCAAACCAAACACATAGGTACTTGTTAGAGAACAAGTGTACCGGACAGACCCACCGTGAGTTTGACACATGGAACCATGACATGGTAGTCACAGTCAATACTCACAGTGATGGTGGTGAGTGTGATTCTTTGACCTGAAATCACTACACTCAACACATGTCGTTGGGCACACTTTGACATCATCAAACGCAGTCCTGAAACATGGGTTGTTATAAAGGTGATGATTGAGTGGCTTTGACACATGGGGCTTTTGAGGGGTGAGTGATAGATATGGGATTTGTCCCTCCTAAGGGAGTTTGATATCCAAGGCCACTTGATGAGTAGGATTGAAATAGGCGTGCGTACGCATGTGTGAATCAGTATGTTATATTGATGTCATACATATCTCTTCCAATCCACTCTAAGATCAAGAAAGTGAATGAACGTTGACAGGATGATTGTTCCATGCCTCAAGTTCATTCGGGATATCAGTGACAAAGGAATTATGCATTCACTGTAAAACCATTCACGGATTGTAGGATTGAAAGTTGTTCTCCAACTTTATACTTTCACTTGGGTAGCACTGATGTGTGACTAGGCACCGCTCTTTGCTTGTGAAGTCATAAGTGTTATGGACTTTCACTGCCAATGTGAAATGGACCTGCAGGGTCACACACATAGGATTTAACCTGGAAGAGGAGTTTTGTCCACAAACAATGTTTAGATTGATTACTAAAGGAGTTTAGTAGTTCAATTAAACACTCAATCAATTGATAGCTCAATATCATATTGTTCAAGGTGTTGGACACATTGATTGGAGTATCGGATTGATTGAAATCACAATTAACTGATTCCGTACAATCTGCACTCCCAACTGATCGGCTCATGTGATGAACCGATCGACTGAGCTGGCTGAACCGATCGGCTCAGGTGGTGAGTCGATCGGCTCATGGATAGGGTGAAATGACCGGTTCCAGGTTTGAACCGATCGGTTCAACTGGTCCAACTGAGCAAGTTGGGAAAGAAAGATTGGTGAGAAATTCTTGTTGTTTTACTTGTCCAATACGATTGGAATAAGGATTGGTATTTGATACCGATTAGAAACAAAAGATGGAAAGTCAATCGGGAATTGATCAAGACCACGAACCGACCGGTTCAAAAGTGAACCGATCGGCTAATGGGTCCCAACCGATCGGTTGAGGTGTCAACCGACCGGCTCAGGTCCCCAACCGACCATTTCAGTTGTGAAACGATCGGTTCAGGTTTCGAGTTGGTTGTTTTTTGGTGGAAAATCTCAAACCCTTCTACTCCTGCTTTAGTCCCATATTGCCCGGGACGGAGAACCCTGTCCCGTGACCCTCCTATATATAGGGGTATTGGGGGCTTCTCAGACAAAAACTCAGTGCAACCAGTTGCTCTGTAAAGTTGTCGTTCTCTCTGGTTTTGGTAACCGAGAGAGACCGAGCAAGTGCTACCTGAAAAGGGAGTCACATCAAGGGAAAGACAACTGCAGTTGCAACTGGCAGTAGGAGAGTGTGTTGGCGACTAGTATGTCAATAGGAGGGTGCGACTCCTTCCAATTACTTGTGGGACAAGGAGATTGGAGTTCCAGGTGGTCCATGTGGACTACTTTAGAGGGAGGAGGTTTCTACCGCTTGGAGGAAAGATGTCAATCCTGACAGTCCCGGTGAGATCAGGAGTCGTCAGTTCGGGTGCGACCAGGAGCTGCACAGACACCGTCCAAGACCGGAGGTGAAGACCACACAAGGCGTGAGGTATTATCGCCGATCAAGCCTCGGGACAAGGTATGATTCCACAAACCATCCTTTCCTATTGTATAGACGTTGACGCGTTTCCTTGTTCTGGGTTTGGGGGAGAAGAAATTTTTTTGTTTCCGATGCCTTCTCTGCCTCCCCTAAAAACCCAACAGTGGTATCAGAGCCACGTCAACTGCTCTATATTTTAGGAATATCGATATGATCGATTTTGGTTTGTCGCCTTTAATTATTGCATACGATGCAAATAAAATTTGCTTTATGCATGTCCAATCCTAAATCCACAAATCCCAATTACATATATGATATGTATTATTAATGCACTCGATATGCGTCGCCCTTAAATGAGTTTTGTGGTGGATGTATAGCGTGGTTATGGCCAATAAACCCTATTTGTGTATGGTTGTATGTGGTTGCTTGCATCTCGGTCTGCGCACTGATCTTCCTTCTCCTATTCCTGATGTAACTCGAAATAATTCGAGACTTTTTTCCTACCTTTTCTCCCCTCAAATGTAACTCGAGGTTTCTCCTTCTACAATGTAAAATAGGATAGACTTTTATTTCTTGTTATGTCAAAGAACAGAGGACATCAAGACCGCAGCTGAAACGATCGGTTCAAGGAGTGAACCGATCGGTTGACGTTCGAGACGATCGGTTCAAGGAGTGAGCCGATCGGTTGATTACCTGTTCGAGGAGCGAGATGAGCGGGTGGCGGCCATGAAGAGATGCACAACGACCAGGCGAACCGATCGGTTGGAGGAGCCAACCGATCGGCTGGTGGCACCCAGCCGACCAGTCTAATGGTGAGTCGATCGTCTCATGTGATGAGTTGATCAAACCCATAAAGGCAAAGCACAGAGTTCATCTTGTACATGTTGCATGTGATGTAGACCTAGATGACCATGATTCCTCTTGGCTCGAGGAATCACATTAGGATGGCCATAATCATCACTTTTATCATTTTCCATGTTTTATGTGGGATATAGCATGTATATGATACATACTATATATGTGGTGATTGGATATGTATATGTATTTAAAAACCAAATCCCTCATTAAAATATTAAGTCTTATATGCCTTCCATTAGCGGCACACATGAAAAGCTCGATCGACCAAGCATAGGTTACGCCAAAGCATGGTGCGCCGTCTATCTTGTAGAAGTGTGAAGGGTAGACATGTAGGTTCTGCCAAAGCAGGGTGCATGTTTATCATGTCGGCTTTTGGGTTAGACTTAACTGGTGATTCTTAAAGCGTCTAAGCCCAGAGGCAAGGAATGTTCATGGCAAGGTGTTGCGCATGTTCATTCATCAAGAGTTGCATATGATGCAATTGGCATGATGGCCTACCTAAATAGTCAATATTGTGGGCGATCGACCAAAGCTGACTCATGACTTGATGAAATATGGATCTTGCCCACTAGAAGGTTGTACGCTGCAATCTTCCGAATTGATGGTGAGGGCTATCAATTTGAAGTAAAATAGTGGGAGCGATAATTAATTAAAGGCCTAATTTTATCGTCAACTTTTCAAATCAATCAAACAAGTCAAAAGGAGTTTTGGACTAAAATTGCATATATTTCCTTTTGTTAAAATAAATGGTTAATCAACAATAATCACTTTATTTACGATCGGTCTTTGAGACCAACAGATTAAATGGGAACAATTCCACGACTGGCTAGGATGATGAGAAGTGTTCTCAATCAAAGAGCGAAAGCTCTAAGTCCTAGTTATACCAAGACCAGATGAACTCAATCCCACCACATCAATGGCTGAAAGTATGCTTATGGAAGCATACTGAGGATGACATTGATGAGGAGTGCTTGATGTTGTGTTCTCTGAACTATGAGTTGCAGAGACAACATGAGACATATGATGTCTCAAGGACACTGTCCTAGTATGTCATGAAATAAGGAGATCCAGTAAGGTATTCATCCACTCAATATGATTGGGTATGTGGAAAACCTGACTAAGAAGGATTCCCTCTGAGCCAAGAGTTGGCTATTGCTATGATACTGCAAATGTTGTGAGAATCATACAATTCATGGTAAGCTACAACATGAACAACTTTGACAAGCGTTGACAGAGTTGTTGGACATGTTGAGGATAGTAGAGGCAAAGATGAAGAAAGACAAACCATAATATTTGATGTGATCAAAGAAAAGGTAATTCTTAAGGGCAAGGACAAGGGCAAAGCAAAGAAGTGTTCTGATGCTAGCCAGCAATCCAAGCCGTCTTCAGCCTCAAGGCACATGGGAAAGGGTGTATGAGGGAATTGCCCTCTATATCTGGAAGAACAAAAGAAGATGTAGGAGGGGATGGAGATCTCCACCTAAGGTATCATGAAATGAACCGCTTCTTTATCTGAGGTATATGATACCAAGATATGGATATGTCATATATGATATGCAAGATCTACAAAGAAGTGATGGCCTTTGTGAAAGGACTGAGAAAGAAGTACTCATTATTGGAGCAAGTTTTGCTTCCATAGATATGAGTATCTTTCAGTTTATTTCAGCCTAAAGGGCACGAAATAGAGTTGAGAACTGCTATTTCATATATTGCCAATAGATAGAAACACTTTATTTTTTGCATATTGTATGACAATGATGGCAATTAATAAAGTTGATGTTTCAATCTTAAAGATATGATCTTTGTGGCAATGCCTTGTTTATCTTGTGATACATGGTATGCACAAGATAAAATGATACCTAAAGTTATTGATAACTCAAACAATCAAATTAGCATAAATCATAAGAAATTCATTTCTAGTTTCTATGTGATGGATAAATCTAGACTCTTTTGGTTAGAGAACCAGTCAGAGACATGAATCTCTTGTAAATGATTAATCAATCTTCACTAATGGTAGTGGGAGAATGATTATCCAATTAGGTATAATACATGTGATGTATTTACATACCTATTGGAGTAAATGATGATACTTCAAAAGGTGTTTAGAGAAATACCAATATGAATATCTTGAAATGTTCAAGAATATCATAGATGAAGTATGAACTTGGTAAAGTGTTAATTCTTGATGAGATCAATGAATGAAATACTTAGACCAAAATGTTTGAGATCCTTATGAGTGATTATGATAGTGTATCATAGTGAGCTCATGATTAAGGCATAGTGATGTGTAAATCAAAAGGGAGTCATACTCTAAGGAGTTAGAGAATGATTATCAAATAACTAAATTCTTCTTTAAAGAATACCCTACACTAATAAAGGACATTAAGAATCACAAAGGTTGTGAGTTCTTATATCCTTAACAGACACATCTCGATCATCTATATGATGAGTTGGTCATGTGATGAGTCAACTATCTATATGAATGAGAGGAAACGAATTTTGAGTTATGGTAGATGACCATTACATCCTAAATGACTTCCATGTAAGCTATAAGGTATGACCTTGGTGGTAGCACCTATTGGATGAAATCCATAAGTGCGAATAAGTCTTAAGTGTTAAGACACATGGCTAACATTTTGAGAAGGATGATGCTTGTTGATTGCAACTTAATGACTAAGACATTTGGCATATGGATACTAAAATTGCATTTCTATGTGGAATAAAACAAGGATGTGTACGTGACATTACCTATAAGGTTTATGAATCCATGAATGCAAATGAAGTCTATAAGTTACAATGGACTAATCAATGTGATTGAATGAGTACAAGCAACTCAAAATTAAATCTTTACTTTGATGATATAGTCAAAGGGTTTGACTGATATGTTAAAGATAAAGAAGGGATCTGTGATTTCGTGGGAGCGTGTTCACATTCCACATGTTGATGTGAAATGGAAATGTTCTAGAATGGAAACCCAAAAGTGGAAATTATCTTTAAGGAAGATAGAGATGTTTCCTATGTGATAGGAATAGAGATCTATAGAGATAGTTCTCAAAAACCTCTTGACCTGAAAAGAGAGAGCATACATTGGCAATCTGTACTGAAGGGTTCAGTGTACATAGATTCAGTGGGAGAAAACTTGTCCATGTTACATGGAGTTAGTATCCCAAGGACAAGTGTTCAATTCTTATGAAGAATGGGAACACTAAGAATAGATGTGGATCTATCAAGTATGTAATCATCCCATTATCTTGCATGTATGGACATGGCAAGAATAAAATGCATTCATCATCTTGTATGCAGGACATGACAATATGATGTGCTCATCCTGATAACTCGTATGTGGGACATGACGAGTGGATGTCTGTCTACTTCCAGTAAGGGTTACTAGAAACCATAAGAACTTGATAAGTACTTGAGAAGTACTATTTCTATGGAGATAAGGAAGAGTTCGATGTAAAGAGTTACATTGATGCGAACTTCCGAAAAGGACAGAAAATTAATCACAAAATATATATGGGATATATAAAAGTGAAAGTTTGTTGATAATTGGAAATGTTCCAATAAAGACAGTTAAAAGGAAATGCCGAGTATTCGTGTGTTAGAGAACAGTAGTGGATACTATATGGATCTGGAAGTTCATGAGATGAACTTATAGATATTCCGCTCATTGATGACAAGTCTGGAATCCTTGATCATGCAATGTGGCTAAAGGTTAGCAAAGGAATACCAGATTGCATATTACGGCAACTCCATCTCATACGCGTGACGTACAGCGAAGAGATGTGAGACATGCAATTTATACTGACTTTGGCAAGGTGTTGCCATAACTCACTATGTTGGCACTAGAGCACAGTAACATGTGGGACGTGTTTGAAGTTCACTATGAATATGATTCATGGGTGATTGGGTCGCAGTGCAAGTGGGAGTTTGTTGGTATCTATGCCCTGAGAGCCAATCATGGGATGATTGGTGCGATACATTAAGATTGATTTGATAAATATCAAAGGCAAGCTTCCAATTCTTTCTGGTTCAGTCATTTGAGATAGTGATAGAACATATTGAATGTCTAGAGAATGACAATACTCAATGACGTATGCCTTCAGGTTCAGGACCTGGACGATGAGGTCATACAGATGCTAAGAGTTTGTACATTCTTGTTATGTCCCTCTTCGGATGTCATTGTGGAAGGTAGATAGACAACAATGACACAAAAGACTAGATTGTGGTGTTGGTTGATGATAGAATCTCATTAGTCATGATATAGAGATATCAAACCAAACACATAGGTACTTGTTAGAGAACAAGTGTACCGGACAGACCCACCGTGAGTTTGACACATGGAACCATGACATGGTAGTCACAGTCAGTACTCACAGTGATGGTGGTGAGTGTGATTCTTTGACCTAAAATCACTACACTCAACACATGTCGTTGGGCACACTTTGACATCATCAAACACAGTCCTGAAACATGGGTTGTTATAAAGGTGATGATTGGGTGGCTTTGACACATGGGGCTTTTGAGGGGTGAGTGATAGATATGGGATTTGTCCCCCCTGAGGGAGTTTGATATCCAAGGCCACTTGATGAGTAGGATTGAAATAGGCGTGTGCACGCATGTGTGAATCAGTATGTGATATTACTATCATACATATCTCTTCCAATCTACTCTGAGATCAAGAAAGTGAATGAATGTTGACAGGATGACTGTTCCATGCCTCGAGTTCATTCGGGATATCAGTGACAAAGGAATTATACATTCACTGTAACACCATTAACGGATTGTAGGATTGAAAGTTGTTCTCCAACTTTCTACTTTCACTTGGGTAGCACTGATGTGTGACTAGGCACTCCTCTTTTCTTGTGAAGTCATAAGTGTTATGGACTTTCACTGCCAACGTGAAATGGACCTGTAGGGTCACACACATAGGATTTAACCTGGAAGAGGAGTTTTGTCCACAAACAATGTTTAGATTGATTACTAAAGGAGTTTAGTAGTTCAATTAAACACTCTATCAATTCATAGCTCAATATCATATTGTTCAAGGTGTTGGATACATTGATTGGAGTATTAGATTGATTGAAATCACAATTGACTGATTCTGCACAATCTGCACTCCCAACCGATCGGCTCATGTGATGAACCGATCAGCTGAGCTGGGTGAACTGATCGGCTCAGGTGGTGAGTCGATCGGCTCATGGATAGGGTGAAACGACCAGTTCAAGGGTTGAACTGATCGGTTCAAGTGGTCCAACCGAGCAAGTTGGGAAAGAAAGATTGGTGAGAAAATTCTTGTTGTTTTACTTGTCCAAAACGATTGGAATAAGGATTGGTATTCGATACCAATTAGAAACAAAAGATGGAAAGTCAATCGGGAACTGATCAGGACCATGAACTGACCGGTTCAGAAGTGAACCTATCGGCTCATGGGTCCCAATCGATCGGTTGAGGTGTCATCCGACCATCTCAGGTCCCCAACCGACCGTTTCAGTTGTGAAACGATCGGTTCAGGTTGCGAGTTGGTTGTTTTTTAGTGGAAAATCTCGAACCCTTCTACTCCTGCTTTAGTC
Source organism: Alisma plantago-aquatica (assembly GCA_963693085.1). Lineage (NCBI taxonomy): Eukaryota > Viridiplantae > Streptophyta > Magnoliopsida > Alismatales > Alismataceae > Alisma > Alisma plantago-aquatica. Next base: position 861,927,645 of record OY856413.1, read on the forward strand.
CCATATTGCCCGGGACGGAGAACCCTGTCCCATGACCCTCCTATATATATAGGGGTATTGGGGGCTTCTCAGATAACAACTCAGTGCAACAAGTTTCTCTGTAAAGTTGTCGTTCTCTCTGGTTTTGGTATCCGAGAGAGCCTGAGCAAGTGCTACCTGAAAAAGGAGGCACATCAAGGGAAAGACAACTGCAGTTGCAACTGGAAGCAGGAGAGTGTGTTGGTGACTAGTACGTCAACAGGAGGGTGTGACTCCTTCTAATTCCTTGTGGGACAAGGAGATTGGAGTTCCAGGTGGTCTGTGTGGACTACTTCAGAGGCGGGAGGTTTCTGCCACTTGGAGGACAGCTGTCAATCCCGACAATCCTAGTGAGATCAAGAGCCATCAGTTCCGGTGCGACCAGGAGTTGCAGAGACACCGTCCAAGACCGGAGGTGAAGACCGCGCAAGGCGCTAGGTATTGTCACCGAGAAAGCCTCGGGACAAGGTATGATTCCACAAACCATCCTTTCTTATTGTATAGACGTTGACACGTTTCCTTGTTCTGGGTTTGGGGGAGAAGAAATTTTTTTGGTTCCACTGCCTTCTCTACTTCCCCTAAAACTCAACAGTAGCCACTTGGGTTGAAGCTACATTGAAGAAGGTCCATCTAAATGAAAAGCATATAAGCATCATCTATGCATCCCCCACTCCTTCTGATTCAACCAAATATCTTCTTAAGACACTACCTATGAGATATTGAACAAACTATGACTCACCTATGAAGGGACCAAGCAAGTCAAGGAGTCCAAGGTATATATGCTCAAATGACTTCTTGAGAACATCAATATGTACAAGAAAGAGAGAGTGGTTGAGATGTACTCGAGACTCAACACCATCACCAATGGACTTGCTTCTTTGGGCCACCTCAAGGATCAAGTCACCATCAACTCAAAGATCCTTAGATCTCTTCCTAAGAGGTGGCAGACCAAGGTGACCTCCATTGAAGAAATAAGAATCCTTTGAGATAGATGTCAAAGAGCTCATTGGAAACCTTCAAGCCTATGATCCAGGACTTGACAAGCAAGGAGAAGATGAAAAGCTTGAAGAGAAAGAGTTAGAGAAGATAAAGGAAAATGCCTTAAAAGATCAAGTGGAGGAAATTGTTCTTCAAAAACAACTTCCTTGTCGGGCTACTCCCTCCTCAAGATAAGATGAAGCCCCTAGTGATCATGAAGCTAACTACTCCAAGGGGAATCACTTAAAAGGAAATCCCTCCTCCTCTTCTACTCCAAGGTGCTATGAGCATGGCCAAAAGGGTCACTACAAGTGTTTTCCTAAGGCAAAGAAGTTCTACCACAAGAGGATCTCTAAGAAGAAGGAGGACTACAAGAAAGAAAGCAAGTTCAAGAAGAAGGACAACAAGGAAAGAAGATGCAAAGATGTCACCCATGCTACTTGGGAGGAGTCTTCTTCTAGTAATTCCAACTCCAATTAGGGAGAATGTGACCTTGATCTCATGGACTCAATTAGTGAAGACATATGAGAGGTCAGTGAGGTAAGTGAGGTAGGCTTAAACTATTATCTAAAGAAGCCCTCATTGAAATGCTTAATATTTATCGTTCTTCTTAATCCAAATGCAAATCCAATAAGAAAAGGTTAGGTAAAATTATTGATGACTTGTATGATAAAATTGACTTCCTTGAGCAAAATGAGAAATTTCATCTTGGTAGTATAGATTCTTTTCAAGGTCAATTTCTTGAACTTGAGTTTTAATACAATGTCTTTGAGGTAGAGAATTCTATTTATCTTAAGACTATCAATAGTCTTAAAGATGAAAACCAAACTCACCATAATGAGCTTGTTTTGGTTAGAAATGAAATGATAAACTTGTTGTCAAGTTCAATGATCTTAGACATGCTTGTGATGATATTAAGGATGAAGATAGAATCTATCTTTATGAGCTTATATTTCTTAGAATTGAAAATGCTAGATTGTTTGATTAAGTAAATGATCTTTCTTCTAGACCTTTATTGCCTAGTAATGAAGTAACTAGTATAACTATTGAGAGAGATTCTTAAAAAACTAAGACCTCTACCCATAGGATAACCTTGATCATGCTCACGATGATTTATCTAGTCTTTCTTATACTATCCTCACACTTAGTGATGATAAAAACAAGCTTAGTGCTTCCTTGAAAAAGTTCCTCAAAGGGAAAAAAGTCCTTCAATGTAGTCTTAGATCACTCTACCCAAAAAAATGGTAAAACTGGTTTGGGATGTGAGGGAGCTCCCAAAATAAAGGGCAAGGGTAAGAAAAAGAGCAAGGAACCTCCTATCTTCCATGGAGAGTCATCTAGTTCCAAGAACCATATGGTTTGTACACATTGCAAAATTGATGATCATTATTCTACTTATTGTCCATACAAGAGAAGGGACCAACCAAAAGATGAAATTGGTCCCCAAACTAACATCGGATCACAAGGTTTGAATTAGGCACTGACATCTTCCTTTCTTGTAGGTAAAAGGAAAATGGATTGTTGATAGTGGTTGCTCCAAGCACATTACAGGTGAGCTAAGCCACTTTGAAAATTTCATAGAGAAGAAAAGATTATCGATGACTTTTTATGATAACAAAAAAGGTAAAGTTATAGGTGAGGGTGATGTGGATGAATAACTATGCATTAGAATGTACTTCTTGTGGATGACCTACATCACAATCTTATTAGTGTTAGTCAATAATGTGACAATTGATATCTTGTGTTATTTAATTCTCTTGAATGCTTGCTTCTAGATTCCCTCTCCTGTAATATCACATATAAGAGAACTAGAAATGGAAATCCTTATATTATTGTTCTTGATTATCTTAATCCTATTATGGGTAAATTACTTGTTGCTGATAAAAGTGATATATCTTTCTGGCACTGTAGGATTGGTCATAAAAATATGCATCAATTGAAGACATTGAGAAAACAAGAATTGGTCAAAGGACTTCCTAAATTGGACTTTGAGAAGGATGAGGAATGCCAGACTTGTATACAAGGAAAGTAAACTAAATCCTCTTTCAAATATAAAAGATTCCCTAGTACTAAAAGAGCTCTTGAACTTCTTCACGTTGATCTATTTGGACCAATGAGAACTCAATTGCTTTGTGGTAGCAAGTATTTTCTCATGATTTTCGATGACTTTTCTCACTTTACTTGGACTTTGTTCTTATTTTCAATAGGTGACACTCTTGATGTTTTCTCTACTCTTTACAAATAGGTTGAAAACAAAGCTTCTTGTCGGATCGTCTCTATCCGTTATAACCATGGGGGAGTGTTTGAAACTGACTTGTTTGAAAACTTTTGTGCGGAATCATGTTATGAACACAACTTTTATTCCCATCGTACACCAAAACAAAATGGCGTTGTAGATATAATGAATAGGTCTTTGTGTGAAATTTCTAGGACCATGCTTTTGGAGTATGATACTCCAAAGAAGTTTTGGGTGAAGCCATTAGCACTTCATGCTTTGTGCAAAATTGGGTTTTCATTCACCCTTCCTTAAAGAAAACCCCCTATGTGTTTTGGTGTGGTAGAAACCCCTCTATTTATTTCATTCATGTTTTTGGTTGTCCTTGTTTTGTTTTACATATCAAGGATTATGTCAACAAGTTTGTTGTGAAATCTTACAAGGCTTTCTTTCTTGGCTACACACTACTAATAGAGCATTTTGAGTATTTAACATTGAATTGTCTAAAGTAGAAGAATATAACAAAGTTAAATTTGTTGAAACTAACCCCTCTATTTCCAAGAATATTGTAAATTATGATTTTCTAGATGAGATGATTCCTAGACTAAAAGATCTCAAACATCGTTAATAAAGGAAAAGACATGGTAGTAGATGAAGAAGAGAAAGAAGAATAAAAGTAGGTTCCAACTCCCCATTTTGCAAAAAATCATCATAAATTGTTCATAACTGGAAATCCTTTTGAAAGGGTGAAAAGGAAGACTATCTTCAACAACAAAAAAAGCTGACAAAACCTTCATCTCACACCTTGCAAGAATGTGAAACAAGCTCTTAAAGATGGTGAATGGATCCTAGTTATACAAGAAGAGTTGGAGCAGTTTGAAAAGAGCATAGTGTGGACCTTATAGTTGAGATCAAATCATAGGAAGAGCACTGACACGAATTGGGTCTACCACAACAAGCTAGATGAAAGTGGCAAAGTGGTAAGGAAAAAAACAAGGTTAGTTGGTCAAGGATACAAGCAAAAGGAAGGTATTGACTTTGATGAAACTTAAGCTCATGCTGCTAGACTTAAATATATTAGAACATTACTTGCCTTTGATAACTATAAAAATATCTTGTTATACCAAATTGATGTTAAAAATGCATTTCTAAATTGTGGAATAGAGGAGGAAGTATATGGGGATAAAACTCCCAGTTTTGAACATGGAAAGCTTCTGAACCCTCTTATTTGTTAAATATCTCTTCAACGACTCAAACAAGCCCCTAGAACTAGGTCTGAGAACTTAAAGAACTTATTTCTTGACAATGGCTATGACATGGGCAAGGTTGATTTTATCCCCTTTCTTAGACACACTTCTAGCAACTTTTTAATTGTTCAAATATATGTTAGTAATATCATTTTTGGAAAAATTGATCTTGATCTTTAAAATGAGTTTAGTTTTATTATGTAGAGTGAATTTGAGATGAGCATGATGGGGGGCTTACTTTCTTCCTTGGTTTCAAAATCAAGCAAACAAATGAAGGAACTGCATCTGATAAGGCAAGTATACAACAAAATCCTTGAAGAGCTTTGGGACGGAGAAGACCAAACTGATGGATAATCCCTTGTCAAACACCACCAATCTTGATAGAGATGAGTAAGGTGAGAAGGTAGATGAGAATCATTATAGAGGTATGATTGGTAGCTTGTTATATTTAATTGCCTCTACAACTGATATTATGTTTAGTGTTGGCTTGTGTGTTAGATTTCAATAAATCCCTAAAAAATACCATCTTTTAGAGGTTAATAGTATTCTAAGGTACCTAGCCAAAACCCAAGAGTTTGGACTATAGTATCCCAAGCTAAGGGACATTACTCCAATTTCTAATAGTGATGCAGATTATGTCAAGTGCTTAATTGATAGAAAGTGCACAAGTTTCACTTGCTTCCTTCTAGAACCATGTGTAGTTTCTTAGTTCTCTAAGAAACAAGGAACAATTGCTCTTTCATATATTGTGGTTGAGTATATTATAGCTCAGAGTTGTTGTGCCCAAGTCTAATGGATGAAGCAAATATTCCAAGACTTTAATGTTCATTATGATGCTTCTCCTATTATTTGTGATAATACTACTGCAATAAATCTTTCTTATAATCCTATTTTCCATAGTAGAGCCAAACATATAGAGGTCTGCAATCACTTCCTTTGTGACCACATTGCCAAAAAGGATATCTATATCACGCATGTGGACACAAAAAAAACTTGTTGAGATTTGACTAAACCTCTAGCTTGGGAGAAATTCACTTTCATTAGATCAAAATTTCTTATTACTTCTCTTGATGATAATGATATTCCTTTTAGCGAGATGCTATGGTACGTATATGTTCTTTCTCATAAATTTCTCACCTTATGCTTGTTCGTGCTACATATTCTTTTTATTGCCTTATTTTTCTTTTTTGAATATTTTTCACAAATGCTTGCTTTATCACAAAATAGTAGCCAATGATAAATGGAAAGTGTCTTAGTATGTTCAAAATGTATGATATGCTAGAAAATAAAATTTATATAGCACTCTAGTGGCCTATAATGAAATTTCTTATCTTTGGACAGACTGACCCATTGGCTGAGTTTGTTCTAGGAGAAATTCAACTGACAACAGCCCAAGGAATGAACACACAGTAGTGTTAGCTGAGTTTCCCAAACCTGAAACAGGATGGATAACAATATTTTGTGGAAAATTATATAGACATTTAACCAAATTTCTCCCTATCCACTAGAGCAAAGTCGACTGATACTCTTTCCTTCTTATTCATCCTTGAACCCGAGGGCTGCCCAAACCATTCCTTTACCCTCTTCAGCCCCAGATCACCTTCCCTACCTTGACCAAACTACATGGGCGGCTTGCAGTTCCTTTCTTCTTCCTTGTATTGGCGTCATTTCCTTTCTTTTAATCTCCTTAGCTTCCCCCCAATGAAAAATAACTGGTCCAGTTGTATTTCCCTGATCCTATATTGCTTCTAGAGTCATCCCTTTTGATGGTACCTCTTTCATATCCTCTCAAGTCATAAATAGGTATAAACTTCTTCCTAGAAATCCTTTTACTTTTTTCACATTGATTGAATCTCAAAAAGAGTTGATGGGTGAGGTTGTTACTATGTTCAATGAGAAACTCATTTGCTCACTATGTGTAGAGCAATTATTCTACTCTAACTCTCCTTCAATGACAAAAGTTGTCCATAAATTCTATGCAAATATTACATGGAACTATAGTTATCTTGTACCACCCCTAACACTCAAGCGATCCTTGCATCCCTGATTGTGGGTACTATGTTTAACATCTTAAAAGATTCCATGAACGCATACTTCAATGTTTTCTCTACCACTTATACATGATAGACCACCTATCACCAATATCTTGATCTTCTTGACCCTAAAAAGTTTTACCAAGGTTTTGAACCCAAACTCACCCTATGTGACATCTATAAGTTCCTAAAGAAACATGAGGTTCCCTATGGGAAGAAAGCAATTATTCCTTCTTCCTCTCTTTACATTGAGACTTGCCTCGTTACGCTTGTAGTCAACTACAATATCCATCCAAAGAAAAATCAAATGGATATTATAGAAAACAGTATTGTTCTAATGTACTGTCTCCTTTGTGATGTCAAAGTCAAATGAGCTTGTTACATTCTCTATCACATGACCTGTTTTGACTCTTGGAAAAATACCTATGGAACCCACCCACCTATTCAAACATGATTTGTGGTTTGTTTCTTCAAGAAACTCAGAAATCCCTTTTCCATGATTTTGGTTACAAATCAAGAAGAAAAGATGTTTACATCAGTGAAACCACTATCAAAAAGTCCTTTCAACCTACCTCCAATACCACACCTGGTGCTACTTCCTCCACCTAGCCTACACCTCCTTCAATACCTTAACATGCCTTATTTTTGATGTCAAATGAATCCCCCATGGGTTACATGATGCATCAAAATGCCTATAACATACAAGTTCAGGAACACATCAATCAGGATCTAGTTCAAATCACATCTAATATGAACTTTTTCATGATCCCATCAGTATCCCACCTACCAACCTTACACAACTACTAATTATGCTTCTAATGCATATGATCAACATTTCCCTACTCACAAGTACACCGCTTACGCTCCACCCCTTATATTTGGTGAGGAACTTACCTCTACATCCTTTCCTCAGTTGAGTGCTACCCATATACATGCTCTTCCTCCAAGACCTACATACACCTTGCTTGTTGTCTTTGATGGGGTCTCTGCAACCAGTTTTGAGCAACCAAATGCATTGTTTGCATGCAGTATGTCTTAAGCAGAGCAACATGGCAAGTGGTTTTCCACTCGCTCTTTTGGACCTCCTAGAGATGAGGAGATGGTATACAAGGATACTAAAGATTATGGAGATGATGATGAGTATGATGATGGGGATGTTGATGGAGATGGTGAGGATGATACCCCTGTTTCCCTTGATCCACCATCTGATGGAGATGATGACTATCATCCTGATTAAGACATTGATGTCATAGAAGTTTAGTGCCTTGGTTTCTAGTAGTTCTCAAACATTTTTCTTTTTTTATACATTCATGCACTGAACATTTGCGCACTATCTCTGAGGTTTACTATTTCCATTTCTCGTAGCTTTTCTTCATTGATTTGTAGTTTCCATCTAGAGAGGACATATTTTTTGTGGTAATATGCTTATATGTACTTTAACTCTATGCTTTGTTAATCTCATGAGTTATGGGTATGTGCTTCCATATTTTGATTATGACTGTAGTGTGTTTATTCTCAATGGTTTGTTGGTTGGTGCTTGCTTTTGGTGGTTGCTTGTGTCGTTTGTGCATTGGATACGACTCGTGTTTTAGCTTTTCTACTACATTCCTTTTAGATATGACAAATGGGGAGAAATGAGCTCAAGTACATATTGAATTTTGATCCTTTTGTAGTTAATTATCTAAAATATCATGTAACTATGTATGAGGACTCGATAGTATATATGTGCTATTGTTATGCTTCTTGGAGATCATAAGTGTAAGGACCCCAACCCAAGTTTTGGGATAACCCTCTTTTGTTTGCTTATGAAAGTTTCTTAGAACCTTAATCTAATCTCTTAAGATGTTTTGATATCATGTGACAAGCTTATGTTTCTAGTTTGGTCCCGTTTGGATGTTGTTTGACAAATGTTTGCTTATTTTGGACCAAAGTGCAATTTACCCAAAGTAAGGGTTTATATTGCAATATGTCACATGTAGAGCATGACTTTAGTTCTCTAGCATCTTTAGAAAGAGAATGATGAGGTGGGGCGCCTTGTGGAGGACCAATGTTCCATGTTTGAGCTTAGTTGGATGATGTTTGTGCCCTATGTGCTAGTTTTGGTGAAAATTGCAAATTACCCAAAGTGGAGGGGTCAATATGCAATTTATTAGCTCTAGAGTCACCTCCCTTCTATTTGGAATCACATAGGATGTGGATGGAAGTTGGGGCGCCTTGTTTGGTTGATAGTTGAGGAGTAACATCTTTATATTATCTTTATATCACATATGTGTCACACATGCTACCTTGTCTTTTAGTGTATCGGGTAGAAGCTTGAGAGTGTGTCGCCCATGGGAGGTACCCAGATGCATGATACACATCATAAGAGTGTATCACCAGGCCATGCATGTGAATCTTGGGTGGCAACAAGTGGCACTAAGTTCATGAGCAAGTGGCAACTTCGGTTATGTGGTTATGACACCTCTCCTTTGCTACCTCTCTCTTCCTTGGTGTATATAGCCCCCTTCCTCCTTAACCAAGTGCTCCTTTTCGGCCACCTTCTTTCCCCTTCCTGTACGGGATGAGCATGGGAGCTTGGGAGCTCTAGGAAACTCCCATGGAGCTTGGAAGGGTGAGCTCTTTGGCCATGGAGACTCCTTGCTCAAGATCCGACCTTGGTGAGTCATGCTTCCTTGCTAGCTTTTCCTTATGCCTTCTTCTTCATGTACTTCTCCTCCTCTTGTCCATGGATGAGCCCTTGATGTGAGTAGGCAAGGCCGTGGTTATCTTCCCCTCTTTTCTTCTTCTTGAGCTATATATAACCATGGTATCTTCTTCTTCTTCTCTTGTTCCTTGAGGTGATGATGATGGAGCCGAAGACAAGCTTAGAGCTTCAGATGGATGGTTTCCATGGAGAGGAACGTGGGTTTGCTTCTTGGATCAGGAAGATTTATGCCTTTCATGGAGACCCTCTTAAGGCGGGTTACTTAACTCTTAACCATCTCTATTATGTTCACTCTCCATATGTGCATGTGATGATTATTGTCTTTAAGCTAATACCCTTCTCCATGATAGTCGTGCATGTGGAACTTGAGATCTATTTTAATGGAAATGGTCACGTTTTACGATTGTCCTTATGTTGTCCTTCTTGCGTTAGATGGTAACATGTGGCTAGAGGTTTAAGATGACTTGGTCGATAGGGTGTTGTCCCCGATATGGGGGCTTGCCCCATACTATGCTTTGCCCGACATAGTACCTTGATCAATAGGTTATACGTCGATTGATGGTTTGTGGCAATACCCCTTTCTCTCCTTTGGACTTGAAAGGTGAGCCTATGGCCTAGATGTTTGGGGAGATATGGTGGTTGGCCGACATGAAGCCTTAACCTTAGTGTCTTGGCCGACATAGAGCTCCAACCCTAGCTTGGGCGATGGGGTTTCCCTGGGCGACATGGATACTCATAGTTGCACGACAAGCTCTTGGGGTTGAGCCCTTGGATAGTATCATGGGTGATATGGTGGTAATGCCTTTGGTGATAGGTATCTTTGATAGTGTAGGGAAACTGATAGGTTGTTCCTTGGTGTGGGTGATAGCCCTAGAAGTAGTGCCTTGGGTGATACAGTAAGTGGTTGCCTTGTTGTCCCCTTGGGCGATACAATAGGTGGTTGCCTTGTTGTCCCCTTGGGCGATACGAGGTTGTGTTGGGTGTTAGGGTTGTTGGTGCATTGCACGACATCCTCCTGGATGGAGCTGCCCGACACTCTGTTGTGACGTGCTGCCTGGCATTGCTGTTGTGTTGCACGTCATGGCGTTGCATGGTGTGGTTGTTGCTTTGCACGATACCCCTTTGGGTAGTACTGCTCGTTACCTTGTGTAGGTGTGTTTCCTGCCATGATGTTGTCCAATAGAGAATTTCCCATCACAACAATTTCCCGACATGAGACGTCACCTGCTGTGACATATTTCCCACTGTGAGGCGTCACCCGACACATCATTGCACATTATGATATGATGCTAACCCGGTATGAGCATGTTGTGTACATGATTGCTTGGGAGACACAAGGGTTGAGTGCTTGACCGATACCCTATATGAGGTTATGATGCCCTTGCTTGGTACATGCTTAGTTACCCGACATATAGGGAGGTATAGGTTGTTGTATCTCTGAGCTTCCACGATATGGTGTCTAGGACGATACATGTTGAGAGCTTTGATGGTATGGAGTTATATATGAGATCCATATACTCATCCTTATGTAAATATGTAGCTTAGGTTTGAAGTTTATTGGCTTAGATCGTATGCATAATAAAAATGATCATGGACGAGGTAAAAGGGTGTTGATCATGCTAGGATTGGCCTAGGGAATACCTTAGTTTCTATAAGGTTATGTGATCCTTGGTCGACATGGTTGCAAGGTTGCCTAACCCGATATGAAGTAAGATGTTTTATGATGGCCTAGAAGATGGTCCCTTGACCATGAGGGGTTGAGGTGTCTTGGAACGATATAACCTTGATGGCTTCTTTGCAGGACATGCTTTGCCCCATACCAGACATAGGTGGAGCTTGTGGGTCTTACCCAATATGAACCTTGTCAGATATCACCTTGGTTTGTGATGTTGAAGCTTTATAGCTGATACCGACTCTTAGTAGAGGTTTGTTTGGTCGCTGCCTTCTTTTGGTGAGGGTAGGCAACATCTTTAGTGAGGGTTGTGCCTTAACCTGATAACCCTACGTGTTATCTTGAGCCTTAGATGTTAATATGCTTATCTTGTTACCTTGGGGCCATATCTTTTGTCATGATGATGAGGTATGAGGAACAAGTGGTAAACCTTAGTATGGTGATTACCTATGATTGATGATAGATCATGGTTGTATAATCCTTAAAAGATGGATCCTTAGGGATGGTACTCATGGTGACATGGGAAGTAGGGTATAGTGGGATACCCTTGGTATGGTGATAATAATGCGTATTGTTTAAGATACCATTTAAGATACTATGCTCCATGTGTTCATGATAATGGACGATGTTCCAAATCCTAATGATGTGATAATCATGCTTTGTCTCTTTAATAAGTTATCTCTATTGATGTGTAATCTAACCATGTAGGTGTTACTAATTGAAATACATAGCCAGGCAAGGGCTATGATGCTTATGTGAATATGTGTCTTGTATGGCACCTAGTATATGTGAAATATCTGAGAAATGATAATGTTCCTTGATGATGAGATAACATGTATCACTAGTATGATGTGAGAGGTCTTGTGACCTAAGTGCATGTTTGAGGTGTTATCCTCTAGTTGTGATTTGAGGGATTGATATCCCATGATGATGAAGCCTTGAGAGGTAGTAGCATTATGTGATGAACTGAGGGATTGATATCCCATGGCAATGTGATGATTGTTGAGGGCATTGAGAATAACAGTAACAGTGTGACACAATATAATGGAATATAATGTTGTTTATGTTTTATATATGGTTGTTTAACACAACTTGGTTGCCCCAACAATCCACTTAAAATGCATTAACTAAATACATATGGACGTTCATGTAGTTTGCCCTGGCGATAGATCCATCATCGTCAGGTGATGCTGAAACATGTTTATCCTGCGTGATTACTTGGAGCACATATTGTTGAATATGCAGGGTTTCTCCTAGCTGAAAATAGGAGGATTAGAGTGCAATCGCGGTTGTGGACTCAAGATGTGTATAAGAGCATGGTGATCGGGCCCATGGCTTAGTGTGAAGGGGCATGAATGCGTTCATGGCTCAGGAGCATGGTGAATAGGTTTGTGGCTCATGATAAAAAGGGTAGACTGCATGAGCTAACCCTGTGGCTGAGGCCACTCAAGCAAGAAATTGCGGTCCTGCTTTGGTTAACGTGCACTGACCATGAAGAGGTGAGGTCATCGAGTCTGTCTCTCCCAATGACCTTGTATGGCACTAGTTTTGGGCTTCGCAGTCGAAGGTTGGATTTGAGCGGGACGACTCACTTCCTCAGGGCATAATAAAAATCGTAATCAATCCATAAAGTATCTTTGCTTAGGGCAAATACAAAACATTGGTTAAGGCCTTGGATGATGTAAGCTTTTTGATATACTTTTAAAAGGTCTTTGTATAAGTTTTCATATACATGTTCTTCATATTCCTTCTTGCATATCTGGTTAGTTATTACATGTTGTTTAAATTGATCTACCTACTTAGTTATCTATGACAATAATAAAGTTGGTAGAGGGTTATATTTCTCGCTGGAACTGTGTTTCTCACCCCGCTGGTTAATAACCCTTTTTAGATGGACGTGTCTGGCGAGATAAAGATCATGTGGCTGAGATGATATGCAGAGGTATCATACCCAGTGGAATAGATAGTGTCTAGCAGTAGAGTCCTATGTGCCATCCCTGTACACTTAGGTCTTGGGGAAGCTTTTCGATGTTTCTTGTATTACGATCAATGTACGGTTTTCGGTTTATGTATCTTGATGTAAATAAGTGTGTCGAATAGTTCTTTCATGTAACGAGATGATGGGAAATTATGTTTTAACACCTTGAAAATGTGTTATGAAAAGAAAGTGTTGGCTCAGATGTTATATGTCTCATCTTTTGGTGCTCATTGTAAGTCGGTTTTAATTTCCCGTGATTTTCGGTAACCTGCTGGTTAGCATGTAATCTTGTTTTGTTTGAGGATGGGGTGTTTCAATAACAATACATGAAAATGTATGCATGATTTGAGGGGGAGAAATTTCTATTGTTCATTCGTGGATCAACTTACAATTTATAAGATTAAATATTAAATTCCAAGTCCTTTTCAATATGTTGAGGAATGGTTTGTCATCTTCAAAAAGGGGGAGAATGTTGAACTAAGAGTTATACATTCACCATATTTTGATGATGAATTATCCATTACATTCATATGTATCTAATATGTCTATTTGAGATTGATTTCAGGTATTCGGTACATGAAAATGATCAATTCAATCAAGCCCTAGCTTGACCTAATACAAGCCAAAGTCAATGCAAAAGCACTTTTGTGTACAACACCCTAAACGACTTAGGACAATTTTTGTCATGATTTACATTGATGTTATGACTTGTAATTAAGATGAGAACAAATGAGGATCACTTGAAATGAATGTTTAAGCACTCAGACGAAAATCCCCAAAATGCATCACGAGAACCCTTACGGCCGAGTTTCCCTTTCAGTAAACTCAACCAATACCCATGATGGATCTTGGAAAGTTCCAAGTTCGGCTGAGTTTGTCCTGGTGAGAACTCGACCGATACCCTACACAGCCAAAGTGATTTTAATTCATCAATTTAGTTCCATCTAGGATGAACTCGAACGACAACTCAATATCATTTTTTCGAATAGTGCAACCTGTCGAGTTACCTTTAGTGAAACTCAGCTGAATGCACTGTATGGAGTGTGCAGAAAAAGTATTTCTATTTGTTGGAATGTAGCAAACATGAAAAATAGATCTGTTGCAATATCCCAAAAAACTAGAATTCATTCCCAAGTTCTTCTAGTGTCTAGTGGACGCCTCCAACTATAAATAGGGCCCTTGAACTTCATTCCAAGTTTTCCTACCTTGCTCATAGCTATAGTTGAGTGTATTTATCCACATAGAGACCCATTATTTCTCTTCCTTACTAATAAAAAAATGTCATTATGAGTGAGATAGGCCATGTGTGAGAGAGCTACTCTGTTGTACTCTTATAAATCTCTCTAATCTTCCCTTTCCCAATCCTTTTCTCAAGAGAAAAGTTGGTGAAAGCTACTCCTAGGTGAAGGAGAAGGTGAAGGCTAAAGATCCTTGAGAAGAGTGGGTAATTCCTTCAAGGCAGAAGACTTGTTGTAGGAGGGCATCTCATTGGTGAATGTGTCTACCTCATTGCAAAAGTGGGTAAGCCCTTGTTGAGGTTGAAGGCTCTTTCTCTAAGGATAGGTAAGAGCTTATATGGTTTATTGGCTCCTCATCATCCTTGAATAGGAATTCTATGTATCCTTACCTTTCAAAAGGAAGGTCTTATTGTATGTCTTATAATGGAATATAAGTTGGTTGGAAAATCCTAGGGCTTAACCTATCTAGGTAGTGGATGTACGTTCTCCTACTTTGGAGTTTGGAACCAGTGTACACAGCTTTTTATTGATCTCATTAAATATTTTTCATCCTTGCTATGTATATTTAGTTGCACACAAATTCCATATTTGCAATCCTATTTCTTGAAGTAAATTAAAGGTCTAATGAATGTGATTTAAGTGGTTTTTAGATCTATTCACCCCATCTAGAGCCCTTTGATCCAACACCTCCATCTCTAGGTCTACTTCTAGTGCCTCCTACATAGTTTTGATGTCGTGAACCACCAGAGTGTAACCAAGGTCCTACTTTAGACCATGCATATATTTCTTGGTCATATGCACCTCATCTCTAGTCCCATATTTTTGTAGCATACAAAATCATCGTGTATTGGCTAATGGTGGAGTTGTACTACTTGAGGTGCATGCATTCCATATCCTTCTTCTCAACCATAGCCTTTGAGATATAGTGGTTATGGAAGCCAGTAGTGAACTCCCCCAGGTTAAGGGTGCAACATCCGATCCTTGATCATTGGTGAATCTCTCTCACTAGACGCGAGCAACACTTTTCAACAGATGGGTCCCAAAACAGAACTTGGAGTGCTTAGGGAACCCTAAATCATAAAACTAGTGCTCTACATTCATCAATAAGTCTCCAACTCAGGTAACACTGTTTGCCTCATCCTCACTAGAGAATGTCTCTATCTTGATCTTCAAGAAGTCAACCAAGTTCAAATCTTGGTTTGTTGGTGTTGGTTGTTCCACTCTTGGGGTAGTTAGGGCATCTATCAGGGCCTTGATCAGAACACCGAGAGGAGGGTTCAGAGGGCAACTGGGGTGGCCTCCTCTAGAGTTAACACCCTTATGCTAAACTATATGAGCTCTCCTCTCCCTCATCATGATCCTTTCCCTTATCAGACTTTCTCTTAGGGGTCGTTTGTAGGGAAAAAGGACATTCATAATGGTATATCTAAGGACATCAATCACTAATGGTTATTAAATTGCTCTGATAACAAATTGTAATGCCTACCCATTTATTAACCACAAATATTATATGTAGAAGCATTAACTAACATATGTAGATAAAATATGGGCAAACATCACACATCTTGCATACTAAAACATTTAAATAGCCCTACCAATTGAATTTGTTAACAAATTTTTACATAAAGAGTCCAAAAGATCAGGAATAGCAGTCCAAACATGAACTAGAAAATAAAAAATAAATGAAAGCTCCAAGATGGAAGGATTAACTAAGATGATGTCCCACCCGTGATGGATGTCCTATAAATCTGTAGGTACTGAAGTAACTCCTCATTAAACTACTTGCTATATGTAGACATCACATCCCCAGCCATGCACAAATGAGAGAAAATCTAGGATTTAGAGTAAGTGGCACTGAACTTTCAAACAAAGGATAAAGTATGAGAATAACTGAAAGAGATATTATCTAAACTGAACTAATACCTTCAAATCACAAATTTTATCTAACTAGTGTGCACCATTATACAATAATCCCTCCTGAGTTGGTGTATATATGCCCTGAATTGGTACCAAAGTACCTCTATATTGGAACTACATGCCTCTGAATGACAATGAGGTGTCTCTGAATTGGTACCAAAGTACCTATGAATTGGAGTGGACACTCCTCTGAATTGGCAATAAATGCCTCTAAATTGTCCTCATACTAACTAAATGAGGACTTATCATACAATATGTTGTGTGAAGGTTCTGAATTAGTTATCCTAGATCTCAATTTATTGAATTGTTAATCTGAACTAGTCTTATACTTAAATGAAATATTGAGCATGTATTGAATATAAGTATGAATTTGAATGTAATCTTAACATCTAAGTGAGTTTGCCTTACTTACTAATGAATTGAAATCATTCTATTATGAACTAATAGCTTAGTCAACTAAACTCCACTTTTAATACTCATGGCATGTACTAAGTAACATGTAACGTTATATGGCATAAATTGTGTGTCACAAATGCAATCATCTACTGAATTAAGAGAACATAATAAAACTTTTATCTTTATACTAATTGTCTAAATATGTCAATAGTACAAGTATTCATAGGGCATGGCCCACTTACCTATAGTAAGTCAAGATCCTATCCACACTACACCTCAGAATATTGGGTCTGACTTCCTCCAGAAAACCCAAAGGCTATATCAGATTATGTATGCTCCCCTTTTGGTCAACATCTTTAGGGTCATATTTTCCCTTTATTTACCATTACATGCATTTTAGTATGTGTATTATTGGGGTGTACAAAGTTAGGTCACCAATGTATCTTTTAGATGTAACCTCTAGTAGTCAAGGTAATATTGGGACACTCTGAGCTCACCCAACCCTTAAATTGTAAGTAGAATTAATATATTATTGATTCATTCAATAGGTATAGGGTTATGCATATAACAGTCATATACGAATATTTATATAATGGTTATAAGTCCAATGATAATTATTGGGTAGGTTTAAACTATAATTAAGTGAAGCTATCCCATTAATTATATTTAAAAATAAGAAGGTAATACACCATGTTTAATTACTTGACTATTGAATGCAAAATAGTGTCTAATGAGGGTTCCATTAGGATTAGAATAATTATGCAATTTTGTGTTACATTTTCACAATTTTCTAATATAAGGATGATTTAGTATGATTTAATCAAAATTAATCATTCACTAACCAATAGAAAAATAGATAAAAGCATTCTTAGTAAAAAAATGAAATTTCAGATCAACTTTTAATTAATGTACCATATAGCCTTTAGGTCATTTTTAGACCATAGTGTGACACAAGGGAAAAGTTTCTCAAACACCTGTGTGAATGTTCTGCACGATTGCATGATATAGATGGGTACTTTAAATCCATAGTGCATGATCTCTGGTGTTCTAGAGATCAAGTCAAGGCGAACGAGCTATAGCTCATCATCTAAGGTACATAGAGATGCCAAGGAAGGTCACTCGAAGATATTGTTTCCATAGACAAGACATGAAAACATGATCACACAACATTTCTTGACAAACTAAGGATCCAAATGTCTCTGTGAGGTCACAAAGAAGCTAACAGAGTAGAGCATATGTGATGAAAATTAGCAAAAACCCAAAATCAATGGCAAATGATTGGGGAACTCAAAATTGGGTATAAGAGTTGTACCTCCCCTCCAGTTAAATTGAGGGTGCTAAATGATTCCTGAAAGAGAGACAGAGAGCTTCAACCCCTTTGCGAGGTTGGTTGGCTACCACAAAAGGCTTTCCCACTCATAGCTCAACAACTCAGTGATGACTTTGTCGCCCCGACATCTCACTGTCACGCGGTCAAATGGCGGCTTGCCCCAAACTTGTGGTCTCTTGTAGATGGTGCGGATAGAAGTAATTGACCAACCATGGTCCAAGAGTGAAGAATGACAAAGGACAAGATGGAGGTTTGAGGTGATTTGGAGTGGAGATCTCGGGAGTGCTTACAATGAAATAGATGGTGGAGGAGGGTTTGACGAAAAGTGGTGAAGCTTTATCAGCTCTACGGGAATTAAGAGCAAGGCTAGGGGATGATCTTCTAATTGGTGATGAGAAGGGGGTTACATCGGAAATGGGTGTTTCTTATAGGTTTATTTCTAGTAGTTGAGAAAAGGTTCAGTGGGTGTGGATTCGTCTCTAAAAGATGATAGAAGAAATGGTTTCAAAAGTGAATGAGAGAATAGTGAGGTTAGCATAATTGAAGGGAGTGACATCTATTCCAAAATAGGTGGAGGTTGACAAAGGTGTTGGGCAGCTGAGATTGCTTCAGTTCTTTGTTGGCCCAGATCTGAAGGTCAGAGAAAAGATGACCACAAACAAAAGTTGAATATTAATTGTTTCTTATTCATTTTTGAAAGGTTAACTTCTCAAATTCGATTTCCTAAACAAATGAACTCCATTGAGTCCCAAATTTTGATCATTCGACTATGATAAATTCTAGAATATCTTCTTGGGAATATATTTCTATTTAGGTGATCGCGTTAGTTAATATGACAATAAAAAAAGGGTTGAATATTGAACAACTAAATGTCTAAAAAAAATTAAATACTGAAATTTTAGTTTCCCCTTATTTACATGTTATCCTAAAATGAGGAAATTTTTAGGACATAACACTGGCCAAAGTATTTGAAAATTGACCCTTTTTATAAGATGTGACCATAAAGGATATTATGTTCAAATGATTGCAAAACAATACTTAAAATTGATGATGTTACTTACATTCAAACATAACCTTCCACCTTCATTCAATTCCAAAATTGATAGTAACTTCAAAACTAAAACCAAATTAAGAAATAAATTCAAAAACAATGGTTTTAATCATTACACATGATTATACAATATCACATAGTCCATTTCAATTTTAATTGCAAGATATAAAACAATACATAACTTATCACATTGTCATCCAACCATTCTGAAATAAAAACCTATTGAAAACTTTTACAAAACTAAGCTTGAAATAAAAAATTCATTATCTTAATTCTCTAGAATTTTGTCAAACTATGGTCTTTTAGTAAGAAATTGGTTGCTACATCCCAACCCATTTAAATTGGAGTAGTGAGTTCACCTCCAACATACTGAAGCTTTGGACTTGTCGTACCCAGTGAGGCATGACAAATGATTTCTTAAATATTTTTCTTTTTAAGAATATTTTTAAATTTTAAGGGTATATTTGTGTCATTTCATCATATGGATTATCAAACAAGGTTAATCGCAAGAGTATTACATAATTCATTAACTAAGCAGTGAAGATAGTAGGAAGTGAAATTTCATGAAATCTAAGTTTGTTTATTTCAAGCAACAATACATTTTGGAAATCTATGTCAGTTTTCTCCTGCATTCAATTCGTAGGAGTTGTTTTCCAACAATAAATAAAGGTAAATATGGGACATCATGTTAAATACATGAATATAATTCATTAGTCACTTTTTAGAACATGTCAATCTAAGAAGTAGATGATTTTTCTTTGAATTGTACGAGAGACATGAAAATGATTTAGCCAATATTATATTTAGCACTATTTACTTAGCCTAATATAGTCATATGATAAGAATAGATCATAATAGGGAAACCTAACATGCAAATGCCAGAAATGTGAAAATCAAACAAAAATAAAAATTAACGAAAATAATCACAAATTATAAATAGCCTCCCTATTTACCTAAAAAAATTGTGATGACTTACCAACTCCACCCCTAACGTGAAATTTTACTCATCCTGGGGAAATATAAACTAGGGATGAAGGGGAACATCTCAAACATAGAGTGAGAGTCAGGTGGGTTGAACGATGGTAAATGTGGTGAAAAAAAATGAAAATAATATGCCAATGTGTTTATATGACTCATAAGGTATGTTTCTTTAGTAAGTAAAATCTAAAACATGAATTTGATAACTTCGATGTTTAGATGTTGATTTCCAATATGAAGTGTGACTATCTAGGCATCCACATCAATAATATTTCTCAGTGTGGCTGAGTATGGATGCCAAAAGATCAATGATATTCTAAGGTCATTATTGATATCCATCATGAAAAAATTAGAAGTGATGTAGAATGTCCCTATGCAGACATGTACCTGTTTAAAAATTTCCATTAGGGTGGTCATGTAGAGATCTACAAGTTGCATTGTGATCCCCATAAGCTTTATGTTGGTGAGACCTAGACGTTTCCGTAAGGATAATGGCATGATTTGTATGTTAGAGTCGAGATATACCAGTTTGTTTTGACATGTAGAATTTTCAAGGTAGCATCATAAAAGTAATGAACCTATATCTTTCATCTTCTAAGAATTCATGTCTTGCACTATCTTTCTAGTGGTTCATGTGCGCTTGACCACCTTGTATTCATTAGTAATGTACTTCCTTGTCAACATCTCCTTGAGTAACTTTGAATATGTGGGCATTTCAAAAACATATTCCATGAAGGGAAAGTGGAGTTGAAGCTTTATTAGGACGTCAAATAATTTTGTTAATCCCTTATCAAGGTGAGACATCTCTAGTCTCTTGGGGAAAAGAATGGGCATCTAGTAGGATTATGTTGGAGAGGACATCACTCCTTGGTTCTTGTTTGTATTTGCATCAATGTGTATAGGGGACTCATTCCATCTATCTTGTGTTATAATATATTTTCTTTGGTTTGAGGTTCCTTACCTTTGTCAAGCATCAACTCAAGAAGTTTTTTCCCACTTCTTGTATTCATGGCTTTGAAATGCTCTTGTAAATTATTGTGTATAATTAAAAAAAATTGGGATTGAACTTTTTGAACGAATGAAGGAATTAGGGATATTTGATCCAAATTAGTCTTGATAATGCTTGAAAGTTCACAAGGATCATAACGTTCTTGGTAATCCCTTAAGATACTTGTGCATTGATCATTCTTTATTCTTCCATGAAAGCCCCAAACTTTTAGAAATCATTGGAGCACACCATTTTTTGCATGAATTTTAGTTCTCCATTTTTGTCCTTATCATCAAGATCGAAGTTCTTAATTAAGTCTATGATTTAACCAATCTTGGGATTGAAAACATTATTATAGATAGATTTGAATTTTTTAACAATATTACCAAATCCATTTCCTCTCTCTCCTCCCTAGTTGGTGTGATTTCTTATCACATCCATGGTTATCTTTTGCTCGATCAGAATATGTGTTTCATAGTAGACCTCCTCTACCTACATCATTTAGGATTCACTTTGTAGATAGTGGATCCCATTGTAGAAAGGGTGGAAAAAGTGTCATTGTTCTAATATGTAGAAAGGATAACTTGTTACCATCACCTTGACTCTATTGCAAAATTCATTCTCCCCTTTCTATAATTGTGTAGTTTGTGTCCACAGATAACATGTGAGGCTCAATTAGAAGAACTTAGTGTGGAACACCTTGATCAGCTAGTTTTATGTAGTTATTGTTCTTGTTAGGATGCTATTGTACAAATGGCACTTTGGCTCTCATATAGAAAAGTGGAATACATGCAAATAAAGAGTGGCAATCCATCAATATTTAATATTGTATGTATCACATAGGTTGAAGTGATTGATATGTTTGTCCATGCATTCATTGCCCCTATTAGAAAACTAGTTTTGTTGGATCATCTAGATGAAGGGTGCAATTATTTTAAAGTTGTTGCAATTGAAGGATGGATGGATTAAACACCCTCATCATGAAGTGGTTGATGGTGGGAATGGAATAGTCACAAAGTACTTCCTCTCCCACCATCTTGGATGTCTCTTGCTTCTTCTTACATCTAATTTATCATAGTGTGCACCTGATATCTAGCTCTAGATGCAACATATTCCCATTATTAGAAGATCATATCACACAAGGGTTACCTAAAACAAGAATACATATATATATATATATATATATATATATATATAGTTATAATAAACATGAATATATGAATGAGACATAGAAAATTAATTAATGGTAAAAAAAGATCTATATAATAAATATATAACTATAATATAGGTGTTTCCTAGTACAACAAACCTTAGGTTTTTGTACGTTTCTGATGCTTCTTGTAAAAAATACCAAAACTTTTATGAGACTGAGATTGTGGATGTCAATCTATCAAAATATAAACTTATTGCAATCTACATAAGATCAATCTTCCACAAAAAATTGTATTATTGTAGCACTTTAGTTTGGATCCCATAGATATCAAGGTAGGTATATCAAACCTTCATCATATCTTTGTAGTTGAATTATGAGAAAGAACTATTAAATGAATGTGATCGAAATAAGAAAACAAAATAAAGTAAATTTAGAATTCAAATCATGCAAAGAAAGGGTTAGTATGAGGTTTCACCACCACAGAACATGAATTTCATGTAAACAACTAGACTATTGATACAAATTATTGTACATTGTAATTTTATTAGGAATCTTATAGTCCCTACTTTGTTTTTTTGAAAAACTTACCTTCTATTCCATCTTAAGAGAGCTTACAGATAACAAGCTGAAACAAACATAATAAAATATGGTATTATTAGTTTCATTATGTTATTTCCTTCTAAATTAATCATAGACCTTTGCTCTATTGTCCTCTCAAAAATGAGGCAAGAGTTGGTTTTTAGGGTGATTAACTAAGTTCCTTAGAGCTTGTATGTCTTCACTTATCAATTGATTCTTCAAAAACTTGAATGAACAACAATCAGAAGGCCTAAGTGTATGTTTCATGAATATGTATAGGTTAGTATAGACCTTGAATTCGACCAGTTTCAACATGATCTTCTTGGTAAATCATGTGACCATTCCTCAGGTTATACGAACATGCGATGGTGTGCTTGAACTTACTATCACTACTCTTGATAGCTCTTCCTTTTTTCTTTTGTTTTCGTACATTTTTTTGTATCATTATGTCTTCATCTTTAGTCATGACTTCTCGAGTAATTTCCTATCTAGGTATTCCTTCAATGACCTCATCAACAATTGTGTAAACCATTGTGCCCCCCATCAACATATGGGTATTCCTTCAATGACCTCATCAACATATGGGTAAACCATTGTGTGCCTCCATCATTCAGTGGCTCACCTACAATGGGATGAACTATGTCATATGCCCCATTGTTGACCACTGACTCATTCATGGCCTCCAATTGATCTTCCTACAAATTTAGTGTTATGCATTTCATATCCCTCAAAACTTTGTGTCATCTTCTTTCTCATCCACACCTTTGGACCTCTAGGGTCTGGAATGACTGCCTCTACATTTACAGTCTTTTTAAAAATATGTTCCACCTCATCTTCCTTCATAGGATCCACTACTAAAGGTTTATATCTATTCCCATCTTCTTGTTTACTTGTCTCTTTTTGTTTTTTGTGGTGTCTACATTAGGCATCAATTCCCTTATCATATTATTTCTACCATTTTCCATCCTCATTGAACCATTTCACCCCCACTACCTCATCTTATTCTTTAGTCACATGTTCCTTATTGGTAGGTATGCAAATTTTAGAACTATACCCCAGCTTACTACAACATAATAAAAGATCCAAAAGAAGTTCATACTTGAGTTTGTACCTGGATCCATTGGTGAGATGGCAGGTTGAATCAGTACTATGGTGTCCAACTCAATCGCTAGTCTAGAAAAACCACTCCTTGTCTTCTTGATTGTATGATCATCCACCTTCACTAGAGTAACTAGTGTGTGACCTACTAAGTTAAAGACATTATGCAATCTATGTAGCTCTGGTGGTAGATCCAACTTATATGCTACCTTTCCAACACGAGATAGGATAGGGTATGGTCCCATAGATCTAGGAGCCAACTTAGCCTTCTTTCCAAACCTCAGCACACCTTTCAAAGGAGAAACCTTAAGATATACTCTATCTCCCACTTGGAACTCAAGTGGTCTGTGTTGGTTATCTACATAAGATTTCTGCCTATCTTAGGCTGCTTTCAAATGTTGTTGTATCACTTTAAACATGGTAGGGACATACAAGTGTAATGGAAGATATAAAACCCTTACCCATGTTATTATATGGTCTGGAAGTCCTTCCAAAGGTTAGAAATTTCTATCCCATTTGTAGATCATCAAATAACAACCAAACATGGACCAAGGACTACCTTTTAGTGCGGTCTCATAGTCTGTCTTGCATGAGAATTGCATAATATAATAATTCATATTTATTTCATAAATCCTCATCCTCGGCAGTTTTCCTCCATCGTCATATATGCAACACTTCTTCTAATTAGTTTGAGTGTGACCATAAATTTCCATCAAAGTAGTAGAGCTTCTTTAGTTTTTAGCATGATGTATAGTTCAAGAAACCCTTTATCAGTGACGATCTCTACATCTTCTATTTGTAAATGTACAGATTCCAAATATTCTAACTAATCTCCTTGCAAGGTGTATCCCTTACCTCCCATCATTGAGTCCTTGAAGGTGCTTTTGAAATTAGATGGAACCTCTTCTCGTACATTGGTTTTTCTCGCACCCATTGAGGTAGACTCTTCAGCCATATTCTTTCAATGTTGTTGTGGCACATCATCTTCTGTCATCCATTCATTGTTGATGTTGAAAACCTTATCATAGATGTGTGTAACTTCTTGTGGATTAGTGCCTACTTGACTCCCTTATCATTGGATGTTGTAGTACTTTAGGTTGATTCCAACCTTGGCCATGTTAACAAAGATGCCTCTTGGCTCTTTCTGATCCCCGTCATTGGGGTCACCCATATCCACACCTCCATCTACATCTAATTTGTCCTCCCCCTATTATGTGTACTCGGTCCTCCACATCCCCTACCCCCAAGGAATCCGCGTCCCTGACTCAGAATGATAGATCTAGGCCCTCGACTGCCACCACTACCCTGGATCCCTAGCACACCCCTAGTCATCATCCTGATCCCTGACCACCATATTATAGTCCCTATTTTAAGTACATAAGAAACATTTAATACTAAAGATATATACACACTCATGAATTGCAAACACTTAATAATCAATTAAGCATGCAAATTTGCACACAGTCCTACCCGCCAATTTCATGTAGTAAATAATATCTCATTCCCTTAATCTAACCAAAGACACCCTCTAAAGTTATTATTTACACTACTTAAATCGTGTCTGAATACCCAAACTATGGATAATACTAAGGAAACTAAAAAATGTTCAATTACCATGTCAATACATGGAAAGTTGTGCAAAGAAAATATACTCTAAGGGTCTGATCCCAATTATTAAGCAGACGGTCTAATCCCACTTTCCCATTATTACCATGAAGACCATGTATAATTTTGATATAGATATCAAAAAAGGATGATATGAGAATAATGTAAATACAACTTTATTTTGGAGATGGAGAGAATATGTCAATGTGATGGAGTGGACTTTTAGAATCCTAAATGTCCAATGACACAAGTGAAGTCATGCATGTTGAGTTGTTTTGAGAGTCCCAATAGTTTTATGAAGTTTGAGATCTTTCAATGTTGATATTGGCTTCAATATCCCTAGGTTTATACCTTTTGGAACATGTGGTTAATTGATCATATGGTATACTTTTGCTGAAATAATACATGTGTTGGTGACTTGAAAACTATGCCTATTAATGATTCTAGAACAAGCTGTTGTTTTGTGCTACGTCACGCGCCCTATGCTTTTGAATGGACTGTGTGGCCTTGGATCTCAAATCCATGGTCTCTTTCGTATAGAAGCTGGTGGCGCGAATTAGGATGGTGGGGAAGATTCCAAGCCTTTGGATTTGCAATCTACAGATTTCAAGTCGCTTCCTACCTTGAGGTTGGAGTACAATAGTGACCATGTAGTCTCCACTTTCTCTCCACCAACACACGATGTGGGCGTGGATTGAGCCACGTAACTGAGTGGTCAGTTGATTCCAGGAGATTAAAAGCTAGCTGTAGAGCCCTCTCACGACTCATGTAGCCCCCGAGAGAGGAGATCCAGTTTCCCTGAACCTTTCTTCTCCTTTCCGAGTTGCAGAAGCTGACCGACAAGGTATGGAGCTGAGGGTGGGAAATAGAGGATCTGTGGAGGCCATGGTAGGAACCTTGAAGCTAATGGAGTTATTTGAAGCTTGCGAGGAACACCCGAGGTAGTCGATCTCACACCGAGGAGATCCCCCGCGGCAGCGACCACTCCTGCACGCTCGCGTGGAGGACAGAGTCATGCACGAAAGCGTTGGACTCATGAGGTATGTCGAGGGAAAGAGAGGAGAGGTAGGGCTGGAGCTACCCAGCGGCCGTTTTTATAGGAGGCCCAAACACCATGGGTTAGAGCCACGATGGCATGCCTGAGCATGGATCCACACCAATGCTTGAGAGGAGATGCGAAGCGGCGTCGAACCCTTGCGGAGGCCGGAGTAGACGGGATTGCCTCGGCGGCACACAAGACCCATGGCGCCCAGGATGAAGATGGAGGAGGAGAATACTCGCCAAGAAGCGTGGAGGGAACACTACCATGATGCTGCGAGACGAAGACGATGACGGGCGGGCTCTGTAGAAAGGCGATCAGGAACCGGAAAAGGAGGACTCACGAATGCAGTGATGGCAGTGGCAGGCTGTGGCGCAACCACCTCAGCCAAAGGACCTGGAGGGTGCAACCACGGTGGCGGATCTGTGATGAGGAGTACTAGGGAGACACCAGTTCATCCCCGGAGATCACTTGTGTGGCGGCGGCGTACGCGGGTGTTAGCTCTGCAATTGCAGAGAATGTGATCCGTGAGAGAGGGAGCGAATCAAGTCAGCCAGTAGTCAAACCAGCCGGCACAAAGTTGAACCAGCCAGCCCAAAGCTGAACCGGTCATTCCCTTAGAGGACACGTGCCGGCGGCCAATTGGCCACAAAAGGTAAAAGATTTATAAATACTCAAATCTTAGATAATTCGTAGAAAATAGTCTGATTATCAGAAAAATACAAATAAGGTACCAAAACGTTCATAAAAATGCGTAGAACAACCTGGAACTATAATATCAGGCTTTTGATGCTCAAATGACAGTGATATCATGAAAGATGTGTAATGCTTAATTGATGGATAATAAATATCAAACATTGGCCTAAAATTATGAGAAAATATCAATAAGTCACAAATCATATCT
Organism: Alisma plantago-aquatica; assembly: GCA_963693085.1. Lineage (NCBI taxonomy): Eukaryota > Viridiplantae > Streptophyta > Magnoliopsida > Alismatales > Alismataceae > Alisma > Alisma plantago-aquatica. Next base: position 861,954,766 of record OY856413.1, read on the forward strand.
GTAATCCATCTGATGTCAGTAATCATGATGTTGATTCACAAAATCTTATAATTTGCTCCATATGTCTAATTAGGGCTAATTATCCTAAATAAAATGCAATAAATACATTGGCGATCAATAAATGACAAAATTTACAGAATAAGTTCATATCAGTAATTGGAAGATAATATGTAGATCTGAGATCAGTATTGTACACAAAATTCATGTTATATGAAGAGAATCCTTAATACAAGTGATGTAACCCTAAGATGGTTAATAAAAATGACATAATGTTATGTTCACATAATAATGTGACACATGGGTATATCCAGTTGATGGACTATAATTTGGAATATGACATCAGTAATATAAATATAAGACAAGAATACAAGTAATAAAGTACATACCCTTATGAGATAAGCAAACCCTAAAATGGATATACTTAGGGTTAAGATGAGATGTAAGATGATGAGAATCTGATGATAGTATATGATCTTGTCTTAATCAGGTTTAATAAAGTTATAGATGACATGAGGATATGATGATTAGGTTTGTCTTGATCAAGGTACGCCATTACCTCTTACTTGGCTTATTATACAATATTCTTGTGTTATATGTGTAGTAAAATACTTGGCATATGATATTGGTTGAAATGATTGTTCCTGTACGTTATGTTGCTTGAGCTTTTCCATACTTATGGCTATGAACGCATGAGACATAAAATATTTGATCCATCATATGAAAGCACTAAACTCTTTGGTAGTACAGTGCATTGACAAACATCAAAGCCCTAGGGGCAGATGTAAGATTTATATGACAAGGCCTAAAGACATCAAAGCCCTAGGGGTAGATGTATGAGATATATGATGGAAACTAAGCTTAAAATATGTGTTCTCTTTTGTTAATGAATATCCTATGCAAGTATATGTTTTTCTTATATTCTTCTATTACTTCCAAGTATATTAGTTTTATCTTATTGCCAAGATATGATGAGAGGTAAATAAAAGACACGTAAGCGTACTCAGTACAATATTCATGAAATATTGTGCTGACGTGTACCGCATGTAATCTTTTGCTTAGGTTGTGGTTATGCTCTTGAAGATACAGGATAGAGAGAGTTGTGTAGTGAGCTGATGTACATGTGGACTTGTTGTCTTAGGATCCTGTAGTTTAGTTGTAGTACATGTATATGTTTAAGTTTGTTGTTCAATATGTAATATCAAATGTTGTAACAATTCATGTTGTAATTATATGTTGAATGATGAACATGTGTGTATGGTTTTATTATTGTTCATGTACATGTGCTACTGATTGTTTCCTTCTGACTTCCTCTGATTTTCTTCTTCTTAGCCTAGTGTGGGATGTTTAAATTGGGATTCTCGCTGAGGTGAGGGTTTCAATTTGGACGTCACACGTCAGATGAAGTTTTAGAAAATCCGGGGACGTCACAGGTGGTATTAGAGCATGAACAATAGTAAAGCCTGACATTTGCTCATTATACAACTCAAAACCAAGGAACCTTGAACTTAATAATCTTTTAGGATTAGATTAGTTGTCTTTTAGAGACTAGATCTGACCTAACCTCTAGGTTAGCACCTAGATGTCCGAGAACTAGGTCTAGACTGGTGCTTGTTGAGTAGCAAGTCCTTAGATGTCGTTCCTTTCTTGTGGTGCAACGGTATGGGACGTTGCACTATTTGGAAATGACGTGCATCCATGGAAGAGAAACCCTAGACATATTGTGCATGTTGTCTAGAGTAGCTACACTAGTCTACCCCTTGTTCTCACCCTTTTCACTAGTTTTCATGGCACTGTACTCTCTACTATGTGTGGGACACTCATTTTCAAGATTTGGTTTTTTATTCCAAATGAATCGAACCTTGATAGTTTTCTCTGACGCTTGTTTTATCGGAGAAAAACTATATAATATTTTAATATGTATATGTATTACAAAAATGTGTCCCCACACATGTACGCATAGGAGGTGGTCATGCAACCTGAGTGAAAGTGATGACATCCGTCTAGAAGAGAGAGTAGTTCTAGATTAGATGTCTAGAGCCTTGTTGGAATATATGATAGATGGAATAGATGAAATAAGCTTCGATGTAAGTCTTATATAGATGAAATAATATGGTTATGATGGTATATGTTTGTCTTTGAGGACTTAAGTTCATCTTAAGGATGCAAGATGAGTTCTGATGATGCAAGTAACTAGGCTTTTATGAGATAAGATAAGCTAAGCTGAGAGAAGGATATGAATAAGTAAGAGCCTCAATCTCTTTTACGAAGGAGGACCTCTAGTGTTAGGACCAATTTCAGGGTTAACTCCAGAGAGAGTGAGACCCACAGGGAGAAGTTCAGAGAACCTAGACTCCACAATATTAGGAATATGAGATATGTGATATGATGTGTCCTAAACTAGACTACTCCTAAGTGATGAGTTGAGTTGATTTATGTATGATTCCTATAGTCTTGTTGAACCCTAGATGTCCTTGGGAAGACCAAACCCTAGAGTCAGAGAGAGGTTGCCTATATGTTCGTATGTGAACATGAATATGAGTACCTACCATCTGGGTGAGGGAGAGAGCCCAAGACCCTGGAGGAGGTAGCTATGTTAGTTTCTGTGAAGCCTCATGCTCGGGTTGGTGGTTTCCCGCATAGGAATCTAGTGGTTGCATGTATAAGAGAGTTTTGGGTAAGCATGTTTCATGGTTAGAGATCTGTGAAGAGTATGCCATAGCATGTTTTGATTGTTCTTATGTGGCTTAGCTTGGAAAGCAATCAACTAATGCCAATGAGGTAGACTTGTTAACCCTAGACCAAAGAGGGAAGATAAAGTATATGCGTATGAGATACTAATAGAGTTTAGTTAGCTCAAAGAGACTGAGCATGGAATTACCCTCATAGTATGGGTTAGAGGAACCTCTTTTGGCCTAAGTAAAGTTTTGATATATGTTTCACAAGCCACTTGCAAAAGTTCATTTAGCACAACCATTATACAATATATGTAAGGATATGATCTAATCTCGAGATGTGATATATAGACATGATATGATGGAAAACTAGAAATAGTTTAAAGAACATCAAAGTAGAAATAGTTAACCATATACATGAATAGCGATGCTAATGTGATATTGTTGGTTAATCTTGTGAGAATTCATTAATAAATGCTACAATTTATTACGAGCAATGAAATAAGATCATGTGAATGAAGCATGTTACATGAGGTGTTAATCTTAATGCCTAATAAAGATGAAAAATATAGTTTGATAGTTAGCACAACATAATGATGATGGCACCTTAATATGATCCAGATGGATTAAGTGGGTTAACTTTAGTTAACTCCCTCCTAAAAGAGATATGTTAACGTTGAACATGTTCTAATAATTTGCTCAATAAAATGTCATTGACACCTTGATATAATGGGTTAACTTTGGTTAACTTCATTTAGAACATGGTAATATGTTGTGGGAACCCTAATGCATCGGTGAAGATAAGGATCTAGTCCTAATATATGAGATATGTAATGACATAATCTAAGCTTCTAAACCCTTGTTAAGCCTTCTATGAAGTGAGGTTTCATCCTAGATGCTTCAAAACTTCCTAAGAGTGGTTTGGATATGATTATGGAGCTTTGTTCTTGGATATGTTGCACATAGAGTGGTTTCCTACATGTGGATGAAGTCATGGTTGTTTTCCTTGGGAGTACGAGTATAGTTGACTTTTGAGGACGAAAGCTCTTTTAAGATGTATATGATGTGACAAAGTGGTTTTTCTGGCATAATTTCGAGGACGAAATATATTTTAAGGTGTGTAGGATGTGATGGAGTGGACTTTTAGAATCCTAAACGTCCAATGACACAAGTGAAGTCATGCATGTTGAGTTGTTTTCATAGTCCCAATAGTTTTATGAAGTTTGAGATCTTTCGATGTTGATATTGGCTTCAATAGACCTAAGTTTATACCTTTTGGAACATGTGGTTAAGTGATCATATGGTATACTTTTGCTGAAATAATATGTGTTGGTGACTTGAAAACTATGCCTATTAATGATTCTAGAACAAGATGTTGTTTTGTGCTACGTCACGCGCCCTATGCTTTTGAATGGACTGTGTGGCCTTGGATCTCAGATCCATGGTCTCTTCCCTACAGAAGCTGGTGGCACGGATCAGGATGGTGGGGAAGATTCCAAGCCTTTGGATTTGCAATCTACATATTTCAAGTCGCTTCCTACCTTGCGGTTGGAGTACAATAGTGAACATGTAGTCTCCACTTTCTCTCCACCAACACACGATGTGGGCGTGGATTGAGGCACGTAACCGAGTGGTCAGTTGATTCCAGGAGATTAAAAGCTAGGAGTAGAGCCCTCTCACGACTCCTGTCGCCCCCGAGAGAGGAGATCCAGTTTCCATGAACCTTTCTTCTCCTTTCTGAGTTGCAGAAGCTGGCTGACAAGGTATGGAGCTGAGGGTGGGAAATAGAGGATATGTGGAGGCCATGGTGGGAACCTTGAAGCTAATGGACTTATTTGATGCTTGCGAGAAACACCTGAGGTAGTCGATCTCACACCGAGGAGATCCCCCGCGGCAGCGACCACTCCTGCACGCTCGCGTGGAGGACAGAGTCATGCACGAAAGCGTTGGACTCGCGAGGTATGTCGAGGGAAAGAGAGGAGAGGTAGGGCTGGAGCTACCCAGCGGCCGTTTTTATAGGAGGCCCAAACACCATGGATTAGAGCCACGATGGCATGCCTGAGCATGGATCCACACCAATGCTTGACAGGAGATGCGAAGCGGCGTCGAACCCTTGCGGCGGCCGGAGTAGATGGCATTGCGCCGGCGGCACACAAGACCCATGGTGCCCAGGATGAAGATGGAGGAGGAGAATACTCGCCAAGAAGTGTGGAGGGAACACCACCATGATGCTGCGAGACGACGATGATGACGGGCGGGCTCTTTAGAAAGGCGATCAGGAACCGGAAGAGCAGGACTCACGGACGCAGTGATGGCAGTGGAAGGCTGTGGCGCAACCACCTCAGCTGAAGGACCTGGAGGCTGCAGCCGCTGTGGTGGATCCGTGATGAGGAGTACTAGGGAGACACCAGTTCATCACCGGAGATCACTTGTGCAGCGGCGGTGTACGCGGGTGTTAGCTCTGCAATTGCAGAGAATGCGATCCGTGAGAGAGGGAGCGAATCAAGTCAGCCAGTAGTCAAACCAGCCGGCCCAAAGCTGAACTAGCCAGCCCAAAGATGAACCAGTCGTTCCCTTAGAGGACACGTGTCGGCGGCCAATTGGCCACAAAAGGTAAAAGATTTATAAATACTCAGATCTTAGATAAATCGTAGAAAATAGTCTGATTATCAGAAACATACAAATAAGGTACCAAAACGTTCATAAAAATGTGTAGAACAACCTGGAACTATAATATCAGGCTTTTGATGCTCAAATGACAGTGATATCATGAAAGATGTGTAATGCTTAATTGATGGATAATAAATATCAAACATTGGCCTAAAATTATGAGAAAATACCAATAAGTCAAAAATCATATCTGTAATCCATCTGATGTCAGTAATCATGATGTTGATTCACAAAATCTTGTAATTTGCTCCATATGTCTAATTAGGGCTAATTATCCTAAATACAATGCAATAAATACATTGGCGATCAATAAACGACAAAATTTACAGAATAAGTTCATATCAGTAATTGGAAGATAATATGTAGATCTGAGATCAGTTTTGTACACGAAATTCATTTTATATGAAGAGAATCCTTAATACAAGTGATGTAACCCTAAGATGGTTAATAAAAGTGACATAATGTTATGTTCACATAATAATGTGACACATGGGTATATCCAGTTGATGGACTATAATCTGGAATATGACATCAGTAAGATAAATATAAGACAAGAATACAAGTAATAAAGTACATACCCTTATGAGATAAGCAAACCCTAAAATGGATATACTTAGGATTAAGATGAGATGTAAGATGATGAGAATCTGATGATAGTATATGATCTTGTCTTAATCAGGTTTAATGAAGTTATAGATGACATGAGGATATGATGATTAGGTTTGTCTTGATCAAGGTACGCCATTACCTCTTACTAGGCTTATTATACAATATTCTTGTGTTATACAATATTCTTGTGTTATATGTGTAGTAAAATACTTGGCAAAAACAGGATTAACTAATGCGAAAGCGAATTATTTGCAGCGGATTACTAAAAATCAATGAAAATTTAAAACTTTTTGCAAAGAGATCCATTCATAGGAAAACTCTTTAACCATGAACCAAAGTATTCCAAATTCATCATGGTTCACAAGTACACAACATGTACCATTCCTTTTCAAGGATTACAACATTGACTGCCCTGTTAACAAATATACACAGGCAGTATAAAAACTTCGAGGCACTAAGCCAAAACTCAGATTGATACATTTAAAACTCCGAGGACCTGAGAGTACAGAGACGACACATAAGACTACTATCTATATGACTAGACATACAATATTTCCACCTGAGATCTTATTGTTGTCCCTGTTGTTACTGCTGCTCTTTCCCTATTCTAGGGTTTCTGCTCTGCCTTCCATGCATACCTAAAAAATGTTTCCCACGGGGGTGAGACAATTGAAAATTACCCCAGCGAGAGATATAACTCTCTGCCAAAAACATTGTTATTGCATTTTATCAAATTAAAACTGAGCAGGGGTTACTTTTACATTATCAGGCAGAATTATTCATCATAGAACAAAATAAGATAATCTCCATTCTCAAGGAGGTCATTGCATCTACCCATGGTAGATAAGTAATTCATCTATCTACTTTGCAGAGAGTATAAAGAAACATAATTAACATTTATCTACTAAGGAATGCACAAAGAAATGCAACATCAGCCAATGAATCTCCGTATTCAATCGTTAAGCAAACATGCTATACGGCTGATTACATTTTACAATCACACTTATGCTCTGAGGAGATGAGATATACCGCTCATACTTCTACCGACCATTATGAAATCGCCTCGGTACCATACATAGGTCATCAAAAGAGCCGGATTCTTATGACCTCATCTGTCTTGGTCAGTACGAGACCACATGCAGGACATCTCGTGTCTCTGCTAACTAGCTAGCCAGGGTATTCTGGCACCTTCGCTACAGAGTTACAGCGTCAACTGCACTCTCATCACCAATCGAGAGATTTCTTGTTTATCTCCTCGATCCGACATTAAGTATCATTGGGAGATTCATGATACATCCAACCTGACATATTCATGAAGGATTGAGAGGTTTCTTGTTTACCTTCCAACAATCTCTTCAAGAGGACGTAAGGATATTTTCGCCCATTTACCCCCACATATTCAAAATATGTGCTCCGGGTTTTGCCGCGGGCACCCGTTTCACCATCACCTATTCCTGATGATGATGGATCTATGGTCAGAGCACTACATGAATAGATTTCACTTGATTTATTAAGTACATTCTCATATTCTTTTAGCATCAGCCAAGTTCTCAAACATAACTTATTACAAAAATGCTATAAAGAGACATGTACTACTTTTATTAGATATTTATCAGTCTTTCAAAGACCCTGGGAACTCAGTCCCTCATTTCAATACTGGGAATTATCATCCCTTCACTTTCTCATCACCATAATCATATGGTTTTGGGTATTCAAACCCTTAACTCATCATTGAGCATTATTATACCTTTTTCAGGTAACTATCACCTTCAGGTCATCTGACCAAGGCATTCATGATACTTGTTACACAAGCATCACACCTAGCTCACAAGGCCATGAAATATCTTGTCACCTCTCACTAGGTAACAACTTACTCATGTGACTCATAAAAGTCCATGCATATTTCTTCTTTTACTAAGCAACAATCAACATTAAGGCACATAATGCCAATCAACATTTATTCTATAAATGTCACAGCTCACACTAGCTATATACATCATCTCATAATATATGTATGGTTATTAGGCATGATTACAGTCATACAAGATATTCATCACATCATGTGATGTGATAGTAACACCATCATTCCTCTACCAGGAATTAGGGTTTACTATCAAATAGGGCTTTTCATTCCCTTTACCCAAATTAGGGTTAGGGTTCCCCATTTCTCATTAATAAAGAGTTCATGATCTCATTATATGTCCAACCCTTAATACATTATTCCATACCTCTGGGGCATTCAAGGATATCATATTTGATTATTCTAGAATATTACTTTCATCATATAGCATTAATGATCATCAATTCAAGGTATGAGTTCATTTCTCATCCTTATCATGGTATGATTATATCATACACATCATTTGGGCTTAACCCCATTCTCAAGGTACATTAATTAACACTCATCAAGGTGTAACAACTCATTACATTTCATTGTAATAGTTTCATAACACACTTCACATGTTTCTTACCCAATTATATTGGATTTGAAGTACATCAAGGCATATAAACCCTGAAATGCTGAATGTGATAACTATCATATCTTGATGTATCACTTTCTCATCATTTCAAACTCTGTTGAGTTATCCATCTTATCTTGTATTAAGGTATTTCCCTCTTAATACATTACATAACTAATCTCTTACCTTTAGCATATAATGCAAAGGCCACACATTAGAATTGTACAACTATCTCACATGATATGGACTTATCTTAGTTTAAGGCATGACTTTATTATAAAGTTGCTTATAAACAATCACAATGATACACCCTCAACTAGGGTTTCTCATCACATATCTTATGTATCCTTCATCCAATTATATTGGACTTATAATCATATCAAGGTATACGATCATATGAGGTCACTTTCAAATCACCTCTAAATCAAGCATAGAGCACCACGGTCGTGCAACCAAGAACGGCCGTGCAAAGGGAAGCCACCACGGCCGTGCTACCTTGCATGGTCATGCAAAGTGCATCTACCACGCTCGTGCTACAGAAGTTCCCCTCATGAATCATATTCAAGTATGAATTCTATTCTTTCATTAGGGATTAGGGTTTCACATACCATCTCCCTTCTTTAGAATAGGGATTACATATAGCATCACCCTTCATTAGGGTTTCATATCACGTTTCCCATATTCAAGGTTTGCTAATCATTCCCAATTAGGGTTTCTCATGAAATCACCCTCAACTAGGGTTTCACATGGATACACCCTCAACTAGGGTTTGAGTTCAATAACCCTGTCAATTAGGGTTTATGTTCATGTTTAGGGTTTCATGATCTCTTTACTTAAGGATAATAACTCTTAAACACCACATGAATCATATTCATGTATGAATTCATGCTATCAACTTCTCAACTTGAATAGGTCATATCACCCTTCAGTTGAGTACATACAACTATGATTAACATAGTGTATCAAGTCATTGACCCTATAAGCAATTAGGAATTCATCCCTTAATTGGCACTAATCCCTTAGGTACTATTCGGGTTTCAACCTTTGTACCTTCTTTGATTATCATTACTAATCAACATTGGATCAATGGATCATTCATCATCTTGATTCTCAAGATATTCAATCACATTGGACCTCCATTACATAGGGTATCCAATTGAATTAGGGTTTTAAATGTTGATTCCTTCAATCATTGAATTCATGGAACCAGTCATCAATTGGACCTACCCTCATACTTCAATTGAGTTTAATAGGTCAACCTTCAACTGATTTGACTCTCAATTGACCCTCAATTGATCATCAATTAGGGTTTGATTCAATTGAATTAGGGTTTAGAATCGATGATTCAACAACACTAATCAATGTAAGACTAGTTGCTTTGAAACCATTGAACCATCATCCAAATTGGGTATGACCTGACCCCAAACGGTCTTGAGGTCGTTTGGATGACCTCCAAACGGTCTTGAGACCGTTTTCCCATAATATCACTCAAATCTAAGCAATCCAATTAGGGTTTGGTTCATTGGATTGATCACCAAATCAGCATTACATTGTTTAACAGCTTGGTACCTTTAGACCTTCAAACACCTAACCATACTCAACCCTAGACCTCCACACGGTCTTGGGTGACCACCAAACGGTCTTGAGACCGTTTGGATCAGCTCCAAACGGTCTTGAGACCGTTTGCCCATCCAACCTTTGGACTCTAGTGAAAATTCATCATGGATTGGTCTATCGAGTTGATCAACAAATCAGCACTACATTGCAATATGATTAGTACCTTTGGACCTTCAATTGGTCAACTATACTTGATCCCAGACCTCCAAACGGTCTTGGGGTGATCCCCAAACGGTCTTGAGACCGTTTGGGTGATCCCCAAACGGTCTTGAAACCGTTTGGGCTAATCAACCCAAAATCTCAACTTAACTCATTGGAATTTCAGCACTGTTTTCAATTAGGGTTTACCTAATTGATTAGCCTTCAACTCATGATTCTTTTGGAGTTAACCCCTCAAATTTGGAGGGTCATTAACCAACACAATTAGGAACAGTAATATCAAATGGTCAACGCTTGTTCAACTCCACCAAACGGTCTTGAAACCGTTTTCCCAAAAACGTCAAGTTAATCAGGTTGAAAATCAGCACTTAATCCAATTAGGTTTCCCTAATGGATTAGGCTTCAACTCACGATTCCTTTGGAGTTAACCCCTCAAATTTGGAGGGTTATTAACCAACATCATTAGGAACAGGAATACCAAACGGTCAACGCTTGGTAAACCATCTCAAACGGTCTTGAAACCGTTTTCCCAAACAGGTCCAGTTAATCAGGTTGAAAATCCGCATTTAATTCAATTTGATTTTCCTAATTGATTGGCCTTCAACTCACGATTCCTTTGGAGTTAACCCCTCAAATTTGGAGGGTAATTCGTCTACATAATTAGAAACAAGATTCCCAAACGGTCCAAGCTTGGTCAACCAATCCAAACGGTCTTGAAACCGTTTTCTCCCAAACGGTTTCAAACCGTTTGCCCTTAAACGGTTTGCTGAAACCGCATAGCCAATCAAATTAAAACGATTTGGAATAGCTATCAAAACCATTTGGCTTGGTAATTTTCTTTGGATAAGCATGTAGGATGATGTAATCATCCCCTTCCTTCCAACAACCAAGAACAGAAACCGTTCTTGATGGAAATTGCAGCAAAGAAACAAGAGTGTATCAAATTGAAGAAATCAATCAACAAAGCATAAAGAATTGATGCAATAGCAATGTTTAAGGGTTTGAGTTATAAAACCCACCTCCAATTGAGCTCCAAAGCTCCAAGATCACGCCATTAATGGTGGATGAAGCTCTTGCAACTCCCCCTAGGCTCGTCCTCAAGCTTTTGATTGTAAAAGTTGGCTAGGGTTGAAGAGGAGATCGAAATAAGAAGGAATCCATAATTTATTTTCGATTTCCACCATGAAATCATGAAGAACGAAGGTCAAGGGATTACCAACAGGTTGGGGACGTGCTCCCTGCTCCTCCCTAGCTCCTTGGTCGGTTTTTCAAGCAAGGGGAAGAAGAAAATCCGAAAAAGGCCTTGGTTTGGGCTTGCAAATGGCACTTTTATAAGGAAATTGATGAGAGAGAAAATGCCTTATAAAAATCCAATTAATCCCAATAAAGTGGCACCTTCCTTGCCTTTATTTCTCCTTCATTATCCTCAATTTAAAGAAAAGCAAATTAAGCACCTTAATGCTTATAATATAATATCCCATATGTGAGTGGATATTACTTTTCTTTATAAAAAGGTGAGTGATATTTCACCTACTTAAGATATTTTCGTTCCTTATCTTGTTAAAGGAACGTCCATCCTTATTAAAAATCAACCCAAAACATTTTGTTTGAAATCCCTTCAATTATTTTTATTCATTTTTGCCCTAAATCGAATTAGGGTTTCAAATAGGCATTATTCTTGATTATTTTAATGTCAAGATTCTCTCTCCTACAACTTAATTCAAATGAGGAGTACTTCTCATTTTATTTGCTTAAAATGATTCCAAGAAACATTAATGACCATATTGAAGTGGTAATTTGCATATTGAACCCTAGATTTTGGGTAAATTGCACTTTACTCGAAAACTAGGTTTTAATGCACAAGGATTGCTTTACAAGCTTAATCTTGGTGTCCAACTTGTGGAAACCATACCACTACATCATATTCATTCTTATGATGTCTCAACATCATAGGAACATCTTATCATGCAACATTTGCAATGTAACCCCTCAACTTGGGTAATTTGCACTTTAGTCCAAAATAAGCAAACATTGCTTTAACATTGATCAAACAGGACCAAAATTGAAACATAAGTTCCTCATGAGCCCTAATCACTTTTCAAAAGATAAGATTAAGCATATAATCATCTTTCTTAATCAAAACACCTAGGGTTAAAGCATAACCCAGGTCAGGGATGTTACAAATTATAAACCCCTAACAAGGATTTCGTCCCTGAAATCCCAGATAAAGGAAACCGATATTATTCATTCATTATATCATCATGTCTCTTCATAATACCTCATTGTTTTGGAGACATCATAGAACTTTGATCAGCACAAAGTTCCTTCACACAATATTCTCATAGAGTCAAATGAGAACTTATCTTAAAGACATATTTAGTTGTTATGTTTATGCAAAGCATAAACCCCTAACATATGATGTTCATATCATTTTATATAATCAGACTGATTTCATAGTTGACCATTCCAGGTAGCCAATCTAAACCATCTGAAAATTCTCAGATACCAGAATCTCTTACCTTGGTATCAGTCGCATGTGTTGAAAACACATTATATTCTCATCTTTATTTTATCATATTTACAACTTTATAGAATAGGGATCACCTCCCTTGTTCTCTTTCTCATCATATGAGGGTCATACTTTTACTTCCTCATATACACATACTGATCTGAATTCCTATCAGATCCATCTTTCTTGTTCTTAAGATATGATACATTTATCCATATCATATTTCCAATTTCATGATACTCTTTAGATTGTATCAGAATGATTGCTTGATCAGGGCAATCAAAAAGATATCAATCTAAGAGTTTCCATACTCACTTTATCATCAATAGTTGTACACCTGATCAGGGTTTACAAGTACTGAGATCAAGTAGTATGCACTTACATGCTATCATATTCCTTTCTTTTCATATTACCATAACATAAGATTTAACATCCCTAGATTTTATCCAGTCATCTCTTCTATACCTCTTCCTCCTTCATGGAGGTAAGATCAATATAGAGCATTTAAAAGAATACTGAACATAATTCAAATTCTAGTTCTCATAATTTCATCCCTATATAGCAACCAATGGGGAAAACAATATCAACAATCCTCCTTTTTATAACAAAAAGGGTTTTTAACATGTACACATTTATAACATACCTTGTACTCATATCATGGTCTTACTAGTCTTATTACTGAAGCAAAAACTAAGCCGTAGAATCTTACAGGTGAAAGGTTAAGACCTTTGCACTTACTTAGTGGCTACTTCCCTGGTACACTAGGAATTTATTGCACTATTAGTAGCAAAAACTTGGCCGTTTAAAACCATTAGGAAAATGTCTCTAGAATTATAGAGACCATTCCCTACTTCTCAGCTTATTGCCCCTTCTTGGGCACTACCATCACATATTTATTATCTATCTGAACTCATGGCAGAGTCCACTTTCTTTCTATAAGTTAATCTTTTCCATATTTTCCCTTGTTCCAACATGACTACGTCATTTAGGAACTCATTTAAAGCTCAAGCTTTCTGTATTAAGGACTGATAACCTAGGTTGTAAGCCTAGCATCCAGTCCACTCATATGCATTAATGTTGCCCTAATCTTCCCAACAAGAGCATGATCATAGGATTCTCTATCCTGATCAGGTCTTAATGGGGATTCTCAGGCACTCATTCTATTCTTGCATGATCCCTTGCACCTCTTCTTGGTGCAACAACATTGCCCTAAGCAATGTGTTCATTGTGCTCTCCAGTCATTTTAAACTTTACCCTTTCTCTGCACAAGAAGAAATCATTATAGGGTATACTGGAGGACACTAACACAGACTCAACAACTTAGTCCTATGTCTCTGTAGACTCAACGAACCTAGAGCTCTGATACCAATAATTGAAACGACCATCTCGCAAAAATAGGATTAACTAATGCGGAAGCGAATTATTTGCAGCGGATTACTAAAAATCAATGAAAATTTAAAACTTTTTGCAAAGAGATCCATTCATAGGAAAACTCTTTAACCATGAACCAAAGTATTCCAAATTCATCATGGTTCACAAGTACACAACCTGTACCATTCCTTTTCAAGGATTACAACATTGACTGCCCTGTTAACAAATATACACAGGCAGTATAAAAACTTCGAGGCACTAAGCCAAAACTCAGATTGATACATTTAAAACTCCGAGGATCTGAGAGTACAGAGACGACACATAAGACTACTATCTATATGACTAGACAGACAATATTTCCACCTGAGATCTTATTGATGTCCCTGTTGTTGCTGCTGCTCTTTCCCTGTTCTAGGGTTTCTGCTCTGCCTTCCATGCATACCTAAAAAATGTTTCCCATGGGGGTGAGACAATTGAGAATTGCCCCAGCGAGAGATATAACTCTCTGCCAAAAACATTGTTATTGCAGTTTATCAAATTAAAACTGAGCAGGGGTTACTTTTACATTATCAGGCAGAATTATTCATCATAGAACAGAATAAGATAATCTCCATTCTCAAGGAGGTCATTGCATCTACCCATGGTAGATAAGTAATTCATCTGTCTACTTTGCAGAGAGTATAAAGAAACATAATTAACATTTATCTACTAAGGAATGCACAAAGAAATGCAACATCAGCCAATGAATCTCCGTATTCAATCCTTAAGCAAACATGTTATACAGCTGATTACATTTTACAATCACACTTATGCTCTGAGGAGATGAGATATACCGCTCATACTCCAACCGACCATTACGAAATCGCCTCAGTACCATACATAGGTCATCGAAAGAGCTGGATTCTTATGACCTCAACTGTCTTGGTCAGTACGAGACCACATGCAGGACATCTCGTGTCTCTGCTAAGTAGCTAGCCAGGGTATTCTGGCACCTTCACTACAGAGTTACAGCATCAACTGCACTCTCATCGCCAATCGAGAGATTTCTTGTTTATCTCCTCGATCCGACATTAAGTATCATTGGGAGATTCATGATACATCCATCCCGACATATTCATGAAGGATTGAGAGGTTTCTTGTTTACCTTCCAACAATCTCTTCAAGAGCACGTAAGGATATTTTCGCCCATTTACCCCCACATATTCAAAATATGTGCTCCGGGTTTTGCCGCGGGCACCCGTTTCACCATCACCTATTCCTGACAATGATGGATCTATGGTCAGAGCACTACATGAATAGATTTCACTTGATTTATTAAGTACATTCTCATATTCTTTTAGCATCATCCAAGTTCTCAAACACAACTTATTACAACAATGCTATAAAGAGACATGTACTACTTTTATTAGATATTTATCAGTCTTTCAAAGACCCTGGGAACTCAGTCCCTCATTTCAATACTGGGAATTATCATCCCTTCACTTTCTCCTCACCATAATCATATGGTTCTGGGTATTCAAACCCTTAACTCATCATTGAGCATTATTATACCTTTTTCAGGTAACTATCACCTTCAGGTCATATGACCAAGGCATTCATGATACTTGTTACACAAGCATCACACCTGGCTCACAAGGCCATGAAATATCTTGTCACCTCTCACTAGGTAACAACTTACTCATGTGACTCATAAAAGTCCATGCATATTGCTTCTTTTACTAAACAACAATCAACATTAAGGCACATAATGCCAATCAACATTTATTATATAAATGTCACAGCTCACACTAGCTATATACATCATCTCATAATATCTGTATGGTTATTAGGCATGATAACAGTCATACAAGATATTCATCACATCATGTGATGTGATAGTAACACCATCATTCCTCTACCAGGAATTAGGGTTTACTATCAAATAGGGCTTTTCATTCCCTTTACCCAAATTAGGGTTAGGGTTCCCCATTTCTCATTAATAAAGAGTTCATGATCTCATTATCTGTCCAACCCTTAATACATTATTCCATACCTCTGGGGCATTCAAGGATATCATATTTGATTATTCTAGAATATTACTTTCATCATATAGCATTAATGATCATCAATTCAAGGTATGAGTTCATTTCTCATCCTTATCATGGTATGATTATATCATACACATCATTTGGGCTTAACCCCATTCTCAAGGTACATTAATTAACACTCATCAAGGTGTAACAACTCATTACATTTCATTGTAATAGTTTCATAACACACTTCACATGTTTCTTACCCAATTATATTGGATTTGAAGTACATCAAGGCATATAAACCCTGAAATGGTGAATGTGATAACTATCATATCTTGATGTATCACTTTCTCATCATTTCAAACTCTGTTGAGTTATCCATCTTATCTTGTATTAAGGTATTTCCCTCTTAATACATTCCATCACTAATCTCTTACCTTTAGCATATAATGCAAAGGCCACACATTAGAATTGTACAACTATCTCACATGATATGGACTTATCTTAGTTTAAGGCATGACTTTATTATAAATTTGCTTATAAACAATCACAATGATACACCCTCAACTAGGGTTTCTCATCACATATCTTATGTATCCTTCATCCAATTATATTGGACTTATAATCATATCAAGGTATACGATCATATGAGGTCACTTTCAAATCACCTCTAAATCAAGCATAGAGCACCACGGTCGTGCAACCTAGAACGGTCGTGCAAAGGGAAGCCACCACGGCCGTGCTACCTTGCATGGTCATGCAAAGTGCATCTACCACGCTCGTGCTACAGAAGTTCCCCTCATGAATCATATTCAAGTATGAATTCTATTCTTTCATTAGGGATTAGGGTTTCACATACCATCTCCCTTCTTTAGAATAGGGATTACATATAGCATCACCCTTCATTAGGGTTTCATATCACGTTTCCCATATTCAAGGTTTGCTAATCATTCCCAATTTGGGTTTCTCATGAAATCACCCTCAACTAGGGTTTCACATGGATACACCCTCAACTAGGGTTTGAGTTCAATAACCCTGTCAATTAGGGTTTATGTTCATGTTTAGGGTTTCATGATCTCTTTACTTAAGGATAATAACTCTTAAAAACCATATGAATCATATTCATGTATGAATTCATGCTATCAACTTCTCAACTTGAATAGGTCATATCACCCTTCAGTTGAGTACATACAACTATGATTAACATAGTGTATCAAGTCATTGACCCTATAAGAAATTAGGAATTCATCCCTTAATTGGCACTAATCCCTTAGGTACTATTCAGGTTTCAACCTTTGTACCTTCTTTGATTATCATTACTAATCAACATTGGATCAATGGATCATTCATCATCTTGATTCTCAAGAGATTCAATCACATTGGACCTCCATTACATAGGGTATCCAATTGAATTAGGGTTTTAAATGTTGATTCCTTCAATCATTGAATTCATGGAACCAGTCATCAATTGGACCTACCCTCATACTTCAATTGAGTTTAATAGGTCAACCTTCAACTGATTTGAATCTCAATTGACCCTCAATTGATCATCAATTAGGGTTTGATTCAATTGAATTAGGGTTTAGAATCGATGATTTAACAACACTAATCAATGTAAAACTAGTTGCTTTGAAACAATTGAACCATCATCCAAATTGGGTATGACCTGACCCCAAACGGTCTTGAGGTCGTTTGGATGACCTCCAAACGGTCTTGAGACCGTTTTCCCATAATATCACTCAAATCTAAGCAATCCAATTAGGGTTTGGTTCATTGGATTGATCACCAAATCAGCATTACATTGTTTAACAGCTTGGTACCTTTAGACCTTCAAACACCTAACCATACTCAACCCTAGACCTCCAAACGGTCTTGGGTGACCACAAAACGGTCTTGAGACCGTTTGGATGAGCTCCAAACGGTCTTGAGACCGTTTGCCCATCCAACCTTTGGACTCTAGTGAAACTTCATCATGGATTGGTCTATCGAGTTGATCAACAAATCAGCACTACATTGCAATATGATTAGTACCTTTGGACCTTCAATTGGTCAACTATACTTGATCCCAGACCTCCAAACGGTCTTGGGTGATCCCCAAACGGTCTTGAGACCGTTTGGGTGATCCCCAAACGGTCTTGAAACCGTTTGGGCTAATCAACCCAAAATCTCAACTTAACTCATTGGAATTTCAGCACTGTTTTCAATTAGGGTTTACCTAATTGATTAGCCTGCAACTCATGATTCTTTTGGAGTTAACCCCTCAAATTTGGAGGGTCATTAACTAACATCATTAGGAACAGTAATATCAAACAGTAAACGCTTGGTCAACTCCACCAAACGGTCTTGAAACCGTTTTCCCAAAAAGGTCAAGTTAATCAGGTTGAAAATCAGCACTTAATCCAATTAGGTTTCCCTAATTGATTAGGCTTCAACTCACGATTCCTTTGGAGTTAACCCCTCCAATTTGGAGGGTTATTAACCAACATCATTAGAAACAGGAATCCCAAACGGGCAACGCTTGGTAAACCATCTCAAACGGTCTTGAAACAGTTTTCCCAAACAGGTCCAGTTAATCAGGTTGAAAATCAGCATTTAATTCAATTTGATTTGCCTAATTGATTGGCCTTCAACTCACGATTCCTTTAGAGTTAACCCCTCAAATTTGGAGGGTAATTAGTCTACATAATTAGGAACAAGATTCCCAAACGTTCAACGCTTGGTCAACCATATCAAACGGTCTTGAAACCGTTCGCTCCCAAACGGTTTCAAACCGTTTGCCCTTAAACGGTTTGCTGAAACCGCATAGCCAATCAAATTAAAACGATTTGGAATAGCTATCAAAACCATTTGGCTTGGTAATTTTCTTTGGATAAGCATCTAGGATTATGTCATCATCCCCTTCCTTCCAACAACCAAGAACAGCAACCGTTCTTGACGGAAATTGCAGCAATGAAACAAGTGTGTATCAAATTGAAGAAATCAATCAACAATGCATAGAGAATTGATGCAATAGCAATGTTTAAGGGTTTGAGTTATAAAACCCGCCTCCAATTGAGCTCCAAAGCTCCAAGATCACGCCATTAATGGTTGATGAAGCTCTTGCAACTCCCCCTAGGCTCTTCCTCAAGCTTTTGATTGTAAAAGTTCGCTAGGGTTGAAGAGGAGATCGAAATAAGAAGGAATCCATAATTTATTTTCGATTTCCACCATGAAATCATGAAGAACGAAGGTCAAGGTCTTACCAACAGGTTGGGGACGTGCTCCCTGCTCCTCCCTAGCTCCTTGGTCGGTTTTGCAAGCAAGGGGAAGAAGAAAATCCGAAAAAGGCCTTGGTTTGGGCTTGGAAATGGCACTTTTATAAGGAAATTGATAAGAGAGAAAATGCCTTATAAAAATCCAATTAATCCCAATAAAGTGGCCGCCTCTTCCCCCTCAACTACATTGGGTACGAGGCACCTTCCTTGCCTTTAATTCTCCTTCATTATCCTCAATTTAAAGAAAAGCAAATTAAGCACCTTAATGCTTATAATATAATATCCCATATGTGAGTGGATATTACTTTTCTTTATAAAAAGGTGAGTGGAATTTCACCTACTTAAGATATTTTCGTTCCTTATCTTGTTAAAGGAACGTCCATCCTTATTCAAAATCAACCCAAAACATTTTGGTTGAAAACCCTTCAATTGTTTTTATTCATTTTTGCCCTAAATCGAATTAGGGTTTCAAACAGGCATTATTCTTGATTATTTTAATGTCAAGATTCTCTCTCCTACAACTTAATTCAAATGAGGAGTCCTTCTCATTTTATTTGCTCTACATGATTCCAAGAAACATTAAGGACCATATTGAAGTGGTAATTTGCATATTGAACCCTAGATTTTGGGTAAATTGCACTTTACTCAAAAACTAGGTTTTAATGGACAAGGATTGCTTTACAAGCTTAATCTTGGTGTCCAAGCTTGTGGAAACCATACCACTACATCATATTCATTCTTATGATGTCTCAACATCATAGGAACATCTTATCATTCAAAATTTGCAATTTAACCCCTCAACTTGGGTAATTTGCAGTTTAGTCCAAAATAAGCAAACATTGCTTTAACATTGTTCAAACAGGACCAAAATTGAAACATAAGTTCCTCATGAGCCCTAATCACTTTTCAAAAGATAAGATTAAGAATATAATCATCTTTCTTAATCAAAACACCTAGGGTTAAAGCATAACCCAGGTCAGGGATGTTACAGTTCCTCTATGTTATGTTGCTTGAGCTTTTCCATACTTATGGCTATGAACACATGAAACATAAAATATCTGATCCATCATATGAAAGCACTAAACTCTTTGGTAGTACAGTGCATTGACAAACATCAAATCCCTAGTGGTAGATGTACGATTTATATGACAAGGCCTAAAGACATCAAAGCCCTAGGGGCAGATGTACGAGATATATGATGGAAACTAAGCTTAAAATATGTGTTCTCTTTTGTTAATGAATATCCTGTGCAAGTATATGCTTTTCTTATATTCTTCTGTTATTGCCAAGTATATTAGTTTTATCTTATTGCCAAGATATGATGAGAGGTATATAAAAGACATGTAGGCGTACTCAGTACAATATTCATGAAATATTGTGCTGACGTGTACCACATGTAATCTTTTGTTTAGGTTGTGGTTATGCTCTTGAAGATCCAAGATAGAGAGAGTTGTGTAGCGAGCTGATGTACAGGTGGACCTATTGTCTTAAGATCTTGTAGTTTAGTTGTAGTACATGTATATGTTTAATTTTGTTGTTCAATATGTAATATCAAATGTTGTAACAATTCATGTTGTAATTATATGTTGAATGGTGAACATGTGTGTATGGTTTTATTATTGTTCATGTACATGTGCTACTGATTGTTTCCTTCTGACTTCCTCTGATTTTCTTCTTCTTAGCCTAGTGTGGGATGTTTAAATTGGGATTCTCGCTGAGGTGAGTGTTTCAATTTGGACGTCACACGTCAGATTAAGTTTTAGAAAATCCGGGGACGTCACAGTCAATTTCTCTTGTTCTAACTGGAGCAATGTTTTAAATATGTATGGATATGTTGTTCTCATTCCTCACTTGCCATTGGTTGTTTCCTCCTCCCTAGCATTTTATTTTGACTTCAAGACATTTGATATCCTATGTCATGGTTGGGGAGTGTATTTATGAGATTTAGTGGATCAAGGTGTGAGTATATGGTGTTTGGGTACAACACTAATCGTGTCATTTGACCATTGGCAACCCAGTTGATCGACTAAAAACCCAATATCTGTTGTCTATGTAGAAGATATGTAAAATTTCTAGTTGACTGGGCAACTTTCCAATGGATTGGTTGGAGGCTAAAAGTATCCCAATTGACCACTTGAGCTCCCAGTAAACCAGTTGAACGTCCAAGTTTTTAAATAATTCAATATCCAAATGATCCAATGAATATTTAGATGACCAACTAAAGGTCATGAGTCTTTCTAGAGTGTATTACATATTATTTTTGACATAAAAAACGTTTTTGATGATTTCCTATCTTCATGATATCATTATTGAGAAGTATGTAACCCTAGATTGGTGTTGGTGAAGATTGGTCCCCATCCTTTTATCTATTTTCATGATTTTTTTCATCATTAAACCATAAAAACACATGAAATAAGGTTATTTGGTATCAAACTAATAAAAGTGAATTAATAATTACTAAGATAAAAAGTTCACACTCCCTAATATTCAAATTTGATGCATTTGACCACCCAAAGTAGGTGACATAGGCATATCTCAACTTTTATGGTAGATGGTTCACATTGAATGAAGTCGGGGTTCAATGTAGATAAGTCAAGCGGGGCCACATAATTTGTCCAACTTGTGGAATGTTGATCTAACATTTTGGCCCAAATTCTAAGAAAATCAACATAATTGTTATCCTTTGGTTGAACATGTCACTTTGACCTCCAAATTCAGCTAGACCTTGCTAGAATTGACCAACTTGTGTCCCAAAGTATTCAAAGTTAATTCTAGACATTCAAAACATTAAATTAGGAATTGTAAAACAATTTTTTTGATTTCCAAATCTAGTTTTCTATTATTTAATCTCTAGTTATCATGTTTATCATCTCTAAGAAGATAATGGATTGATTCTAATGCACTCTCTTTTCTAATTATCTCGTAAACTCAATGTTATTGACTCTTACCATTCATACAAGTTCAAACACAATTCAACTAGAATTAATTCATTTTTTAGAATTCATTTTAGTATGTAAATAATCATATACATAAGAGACATACAATAAGATTTTTTGGTTACTTTAATCTATCCACACACGTTTCACCACACAAATTATAATTTTTGATTAAATATAATAAGATAGAGATTGTATAATAATCACATAAACATCTAGGTGAACCTAGGAATGGGTTCACTTAGCTTGACCCATATCCATATCAATTTTACAAACACCCAAACCTACATCCTCTCCCTTATTTTTTAAAATTAATAGATCCCATGCTTTCACTTCAAACATTTTATTTTCAGAAACTTTAGTCACTAAAAAATTCCCAACCACACCACATCTTTGATACCCTCTTAATTACTATATCCAACTACCCTCATTTTTTGAAATATGTTGTTCCTCTTAATGTACATGCCAAGAATACCACCACCTCCCTTTATCTGGATCCAATGTCACCATCCAAAACCTACCTCTTATTCCATCATACCTCATCCTTGTATTTCCTTGGGCTATTATTTCCCCCAACAAGCTACCCCTGTATGAAAGTTTTATGATTTGATATGGACACTAAAAGAAACCATTTTGGCATTCCTTCAACCTTATAAAGCATTCTCCTAATCCCCAAGACACCTAGAGTACGCAATGAATGTTCACCATTGCCAAATTACTTGGTACCACCTAGTATCAAATTTCTTACCCTAACTCTATTTCAAGCTTCCTGATAAACTCATCTTCTTACGCCTCCAATGACCTTTAGACTTATGTTAGGGCTTGTTAGTGTTGGGACCCCATCCCAATAACAAACCAAAACACTGATTATCAGGACCAGATCCTGATGGTTTAGGACATAAACCTCAGTTGGAAAACAAAATGATAAAAATAAACCACTATTTTATTCATCAAGAAATTTAACATCAACTTGTATACATCATTTCTCATTAATCAACAAACCACAACTAGAATGACTTCATTTACATCTTGGTAACTATACTTACAATGTTCACAGATAGATAAATTGTTCATCTTATATACAATTCTATGCATACTAAATGTCATGCTTAGATAAAAAACACAAGCAAAAACCACAAGTTCATCCCATGACCCTAGTAGTAGAAAAATATAGACATCACACATTAGAAATGTGCTTTATCTATCTGACTAAATTACTTGGCTGGAAAAGTGGATTGTTTAGTTGTTTCCTTATCTATGAGTCCTAAAAATTTGTCGTTGTCTGATTAGACAATATCCAAGTGAGAAGTTACCTACATGTAATATATTTATGCAATTTTCTAATGTTTTAAGCAATTCAATAGATAATATCTAACAACTTATAACATACTAATAAATTTAACAACATAAATAACATATCAGCAAAACTTTGAATTCGACAAACATCTTGTCCTATATTTCTTTATTAGTTTTCTCCATCAACCTAACTGACTTGTACCATCCAATTAGACATCGTCATAATACGCTCCTGCACACGATTGCACCGTCCATACCTTAGCATGTAGTCGGATATCCTAAGGCAAAGCATGTCCATATCAATTGCTAGATAGGTAGTGCCTAAATCTATATACCTTTTCCCCACCTTGGTACCAAGATTGGTTCCAATCACATACCACATATAGAGACTTTTTTCATACATGGGGTTCACCCATAACATAATATCTCAACTGTAAACAAGGTTGGGGTATTGCTGCCACCTCTGTGGAATATCCCCTAACCTTAAACCAAAAAGGTTGGGGTGTCGCTTCCACCTATGCTTAATTTCCCTTAACCTCCCATAGACTATCCCTCGAGGACTAATCCACTTTAGGCTTTCACCACTTGGGCTTTACCCTAAGTGTGAATGACCTGATTAACCATTCTAGTATAGATCTAAGTACAAATCATGATGTCCAGGGCAATTTTCAAACTCATAAAAAGTTTTTCTTTCTATTTACATCTCTTAAAATAACTGATGTATTTTATGCAAGCTAACAACAAACATGTATAACAACACAATATAAATGAGTGGCAATTCAATAAGCATAATTTGGTACTTATCAACTACATTCAAACCTCAACATTCCACAAAGATTATCATATGAATATTTTTACTTCTTCCAAGGTGTCAATGTTACGAGTCAGCCGTCTCTCGAGAATCTAGCAATCTTATCATTGTCACAAATTCCTTTGAGTATTAGATAAATTTTAGCAACTTATAATTTCATTTTAGTCATTAATAAAAAAAATTTAGCTGTAGCTTTTCAAGAATAGGAGATTTATACCATAAATAGTAAGGAATCGTTATAAAAATAAGGAATAGTCATTTCTATCACATTTTGAGCATTATATAACTTGAATATTCCTTGAAATATCTAATTTGAAAGGTATATGGAAGATAACTTCATGCTAAGATCACTTTAAGAATAATTAGTCTAATCAAATGTATGTATCATTGGGTTCTAATTATTTGTTTATCTATTATAATATCATAATCTATATGAAGCACAAACCAAAAGAAAGAGGCCATGTCAGGTCTAATATCTTTCATCCCTTATGATACTTTTCACATATGGTCCAATAGTAAGTTGTTTTCAGCAAATGAGGGAGAATAACAAAGGTGTAAGACAAGTAGTACAAATATGTATCTACTTATCTTCCTTTTGAATAGAAAATGTTGAAAATGATCAAGAAAAGCATGATCAAACTATCTTCCAGCAAGTTATGTTCTCAACTCATCCCTCTTTTGTTCAAAAAATGACCATGGACAAAAATATAAAGAGATGAAATACATCAACATTTTTCTTAAATAACTAAATGAATAAGAGGGAAAAGATAGTGAAATATCGAGTATTTGGATATCTGGATGAAACCAACCCTAAATATGAGAAAAGGTAAGAAGATTTGAGCTCTTCAACTAGAGTTACACAAGAAAACAACTCTATTCAGTCCTCATTTCTAAGGCTCTCCATTAGCCACCATAGAATTCATCATACAGACCTCCAAAGAATTTGTTTCCAATTTACCTGAATTGAGGATGTAAATACAAATCCATATAACTATATTTCATAGAAATCTATATATTAAAAGTTATGCTATTTCTCGTAGTTGGTCCTGAACAACGGCACCACTTTTTACTTGTTGTTCGTGTGTGAATTGTTCGTTATATTGTACATGCATATTAAAAATGCCATAAATTTTTCATTTTAACTTGAATTCTATCCATTCATTTCACATTTGATTTTTAATTAAATTACCTACAAGCATGAGATACTTGTTTCTCAAAATATTGAACAAGAATTTTAATAAGTTAATTACTCAATCTTTGAGTGCAGAAACTGTTTCCAGTATGTGTTATTTTGGTTTTGCCTATATTATGGTTCCCACATTCAAAGTAATACATAATACACATTCTTTCTATTAAATTTCTAGTGCTTACTCATTCACGTGATCAGAGTATACCATTTAAATTAACAATATGAGACAAGATTCAGAGTAATCATGATGCCTAATCTTTGATTAAAAAATAAGCTAAGTTTGGGTTTTTATAACCCCCCCTGTCGTTAAAAATATTTGTCCCCAAAACTTAGAACAATTCATGATGAGTTCTCCTCATCTCACTCTTAAGCTCCCATGTCTCTTCTTTAAAGTTGTGGTTTTTCTAAATCATTTTAAACATAGGTATATCATAGTTCCTAAGTTTTTGAACCTTTCTTTCCATAATCTATATTGGTCCCTTATCAAAAGTAACATCATCAACTAATTGTACATTGGTAGATTGAATTTGTGTTATTTTTCTTGTAATGCTTCTTTAACATTGACATGTCAAAGACATCCTGCAACAGCTATAGCTCTGGGAGTAATTGAGATTTATAGGGAAACTTACCTTTCTTCTCTATAATAGGATAAGAACCTATATATCTCTATGTCAACTTATCCTTTTTTCCAAAACCTAAGAAAACCTTTCATTGATACACTTTCAAGAAAATATTATCTTCTAATTTCAATTCCAAAGGCATATACCTTTTGATAACATAACTCTTTTATTTGACTTATGCAACATGTATATGTTTCTTAATCACCTTAATGTTTTCAATAGGTGTATGAACTATATTATGGCCCAACAATTGTTTCTCCCTTATTTCTTACCAACATCTCAACAATCTACATTTCCTATCATATAATTCTTCATAAGGTGCCATCCATATACTGGATTGGTATGTATGTTGTAGGAAAATTCTATTAAGCTTGCATGAAAATCCCAAATGCCTAGAAATTTTAAAACACATGCTCTCACCATGTCTTCTAATGTCCCCTTTATGATTTTCGATTAGTATGTGGGTAAAAAATTGTACAAAATGTAAGCTTTATCCTCATAGCAGCATGTAGTTTATCTCAAAATCTAGATGAAAAATGTGGTCCTTGGTCTGACATCATAGTGAAGGGTGTTTCATGTAGTCTAACTATTTTTTGTATGTAAATCTATGCTAGTCCATCAACTGAGAGAGAGTCAAAACCTCTATGTGTTAGTGGTAATCCTATCCCAAATTCCATGGAGATGTGTTTCCATTTTCATTTTAGAATAGGTAAGGGTTTCAACATCCATGATGGTTTATAATGTTCTTCTTTAACTTCTTGACACACCCAACTGTGTGCAACAAATTCAGCCACACCCTTTTTCATACTTGGCCATAAAACATTTTCTTTTATTCCACTACATCTTAGTACTTCTTAGATGCATAGAATACATAGAATTATGTGCCACCTATAAAACTATTTCCTTAGTTCTACTTGGTTTGGTACACACAACCTTCCTTTAAATTGTAGAAGGTTGTTATTCGAGAATCAAAATACTCCACCCTTTCCCTCCTATTTCTCATGCTTCATCTTATGAGTCTCAGAATGTATACCCGGCTATTGTTAAATGTGTAGTTCTAGAGTTGGTTTAGTCTATAATGTTGCCAACAGTGCACCCTCATGTGCTATATATACTCAATTGAGTTTTCATCAATCTAAGATCTAACAACATATCTCTTCTTTTACATGCTAGATGATACATCCTAGTAGTAGGTGAAGAAGATTATTTTTTTCTTAATGCTCCTTCAATCACATTATCCTTACGAGGGTGATAATTAATAGTGTACTAAATATATTTACTCTACTCAAGACATATACGATGGCTCGAATTTAGATCATTATGAGTAGTAATATACTTAAGGATTTTATGAATTGTAAATACATGGCATGGTTCTCCATAAAAATAATGTCCCCAGATCGTAAGGGATAAAACCACTACAACTAACTCTAAATTAGGAGTTGGATAATTCTTCCCATGTTTCTTTAGTTTTTCTAGAAGCATAGGAAATTACCTTGCCAATGTATATAATCACACATCATGAACCCTTCCCTAAAGCATCAGTAATAAATTATGTATCCTTTATCATTCACAAGCAATGACAAAACTGGTGATGTGGTCAACCTTTCCTTCAAAATCTAGAAACTACTCTCACATTCTTATGTCCACACAAAAGATATATGTATTCTCGCCAACCTTGTCAAGGCAAGACAATAACACTAAAATATTATATGTAGTGTCTATAATATCATGCTAGTCCAAGAAAACTATGAATTTTAGTTGGAGTCTCAGGTTGTTCCCAGTAGTAAAACTAACTCAAACTTCTTGGGATCTTCACAAATCCCTTGTTTCAAAATAGCATGGCCTAAAATGGCATCTTCCAAATGACAAAATGTTCATTTACTTAACTTTCCATAAAGACAATATTGTCAAATTAGTTGCAAGGAAGTTCGTCAATGATATTCATGTTAATCAACATTTTTAGAATATATCAAAATATCATCAATGAATACAACAACAAATTGGTCCAAGAATTGTCTGAAGACTTTATTCATCAAATCCATAAACATTGTTCGAGCATCGGTTAGTCCAAATGACATTACCAAAGACTCATAGTGTCCATATCTCATATGAAAAGTTGTAACAACCTCACTTTTTAGCAAACCCCACTTAAGGAAGGCCTAAGTGATGAGAGACATTACCTAAGATTTGTCTAAGGATTCAAATTTAGCAAATAATAAATAATATCATATAATTTCCATTAATTCAAAAATATGGTTATAATATGTCTCAGTAGAACTTACATACCTTTCCATCATTAGAAATGTACATATGAGAAGAAGTATCTAGACAATCCTCCTTACACTTTAACTTTAACGTCTTCAAGCAATTTTTTCCATCATATCTTGATATCATCTTATTAGTCATGTACCTAAAACACCGTGAAATAAAAGCATGGATCCACATATTGAAATATATTTTGTACGTGGGGCGCATGCAAAAGTGTGCAAGTAAACTAACAACATATATTCTAACAAATATATGCAAATACGAATTGGAATTTTATTCACATATACTTCCTTTATGTGATACTCATAGTGGAAGTATAATTGAACAAAATGTAAATAAACATCCTATAGTTTAGCTGTTAAATATTAGAGGAACACTCAGAAAACAACGACAAACTAGGTAGTCATAAGCTTAACCACGTATCTTGGTAGTGAGCCATGCAGATTGTCATGTTATTATACTTCAAGCATTTTATCCAAATCAGGAAAGAAAACCAAGTTATCAACTTTAATCTGCATGTATATAAATCCATCACATTAATTACATTAAACTCTACTTGGATCTAGTCAAGGGTTTAATTTTCTTTGCTATCGAGTTATCATTAGAGTTATGCTTCAAAACCCTAATCCCCATGTTTGTTGGTTTAATAACTTAGAACTCTTATTCACATTAAGTGTAGCCATGATAAAAAAATCTACCAAATTATTTATTGTATTATTAACACTAGATTTAATTGGTTTCACTAAAAAATATAGCAATTTAGGATCTTTTCACCTTAATTCCTCGAATATGTAAGGTTATTCACATTAGAAACCCTAATTATTCATTTTATCATTGTAAACCTTCTTAGCTTGCAATCATGTTCAACAATGTTATATAATAATCCAAAAGAAAGGATTTTTAATGTTTCCAACATTTTAGTACCCAAACCAAGGGTTTTTATGCTTTAATCACCACTTAATCAGGAATAGCACTAATTTTGATATAATAAGAATAATTAAGTCTCAATTGCATTTTATTGGTGTTCCTTTCTTTCTCCTGATAATTTTTATATAGATATTTGATATATTTTGGGTTACCACCAATCAGTTATGTTAATTGTAAAACAAATAGATATAGGAAAATTACCAGGTTCCACGTAGGAAACCAACTTGTGTTTAATTATATACATGGACTAGGTTATAAATATAACAAAAAGTCACCAGTGCCCCACACATAGTAGCTCGACTTACCCCATGCCCATAGGCATTTTTGTCTAAAGTCTATAAGATATCTTCAACCTCCCGACGTGTTGGGTTTCCGCAAGCATACCCGCCCTGACGATGCACCCCTCACTGCTCCTGACCTCTGGAAGGTCAACAGGCATCGAGGAGGTCTTCTCTGCCTCTGCCAGACCTAGCTACCCCCAACCATAGACCATAGGAGATTGGGATAAGGATTTCTACTCATTGCTACTAACACACAAGTCCTAAGACACAGAGAGCCAAGTTGTTTACCTCACAACCCTGGGACGGATGAAGTGGATCAGGATCCTTCCTTGCAAACCTTCCTCATTGTGAAGGCTTGAGTGCTCCTATCCTCATCTCAAAGCACCTTCTTCATCCACTTGTTGTTTACAAAAGAGGAAGAGAAGCATTCTGGGAGTTCCTTATTTGTGTTGAGGCATCAGTTGCTCAAAGTATCACAAAAGTGTAGCCTATTCTTCGTTCCTCTTAAGGATATTAGATTGGCAGGCACCATAGCATCCTACCATAGGGAAAACCCTAGCCTATCAATGAGAAAGACAACCACATTATGGGAGGGGAGACATGGTTAGGTTGTCTATGCTTTCCCCATTCTTTATATACATATGCCTATATCTTCTCATAATATCTTGCCTAGTTTATTTTTCTCTCTCGTCCTTGGCATATAAAAAATATTTCTAAAGTGTCAAGGCACATTTGATATATTATGAAATCCATTTATCACCATTCCATAAACATTAAAAGATGTCTCTTTTATTCACAATTTGTCTCCAATTAAAAAATATGGAGTAGTCAAAGCATCTTTATATTCATCTTAACTTTCTATTATTTTTCATTATGTGAAAATCGTTGGCTTTTATTCGATTAAAACCCAAATTCATGAAAAGAACTACCATAATCTTATTAGGACGTGGGTTCAACAACCAAAAAGTCATTAACAAATGCACATCAATATATGACACCTTATGGGATATACAAAATTGCTATTTTAATAATTCATTAAAATAATACCATTGTCTCATGGTATATCCTTTTCTCTTAAAATCTAGAATTCTATTTCTTTCCTTAATATTTTCAAGTATATCAAAAATCATACCAAAATAATATTAATTGATGTTCCAACCATTGTGTTGTAAATTTGTCTAGATAATTGTTCTTTTAATTATCTAAAACACCATACATTTTATTTTCTCTTGAAAACTTGTTAATTATTTCATATTTCTATTTTTTAACAATCATAAAGGCATTACTATCAATTTATGCACAAAATCTCTTATTTCTTTATCATGTGCTCCAAGGAAATATTTATAAAGAAAATAGTCATATGGGTAACATTAACATTGGAAAATATCAATTCATGGCTTATATTTCTATTATTCAATTTCATGAAAATTGAGGATATTACATTCACCCCTCATTGAAAGGAATTTTGTCCCCAAAATTAAAAAAATAAATAGATTAAGGTCAATGATAACTCTTATTAGCTTCAGACCATAGGGTTAGAAACCCTTTTTAGATATCTTTATCTAGATTGTCTTTAACAACCTTTATTGATATATAAATTCCTCACATTATGGAGGTTGGTATCCAAATTCAATTCTAGGGTATTTCATATTCTCATTCAATAGATGGCATCATACCTTGGTGACTATATTTCCATTTTTGTGATTTCAATTTCACTTGTGATTACATTTTCACCTGAGTTTTGCACCACGTATGGATGAGATAATACCTCAAACCCGGCATCATGTCATTAAGTCCAACTTAAGGTATATATTCTTACATGTCAATCTTTATGCAAAACATGTGTCTACTAAATCTCTCTCACTCATAATAAGATGAAATATGTGTTTGGCTACATATAAAAAACAAAGTTCATCCCATTCCAAGAGCAGAGATGGTGTATTCACACTAACCTCTCAATTTCACATTTTAAGTTGAATCATTTTCATCATGACATTAAACCATACTATATTTTCAATTTCTTATGATTCATGAAGTCAATTACTCTTTTCACTTTTGAAATTTTGCATCATTCTCTTAAGATGACATTATTACATAATGACTTGTATCTTATATATTTACACCTCATGCCTCCTTAGCCTTATTCAGCTTCTCTCCATATCTAGGGGTACATTTACTTTTAAAAAGTGATCTCATCCTTATGCATCTAGGGCATTCCTCTCACATTCACCCCTTGCCTCATGAACTCATGATGGTGGCCAATATCTTGAGACATGGACCTCGGGAAAACATAGATATTACCTCTTGACCAGATGATCTTGTGCATTGAAGGAACAATAAACTCCTAAATCCATCAGTCACATGTACCTTTAATACTCCCTAGTTGACCTTAGGATTGAATTAGGGTTCTAACCTTCTCACAGGTTTATCAAGGGCACAATATTTTCATATGTAATTATTTAAACCAAATTTCCTCCATCTCTTATGATGCTTATTATTCACTTTATGTCCCCTCATTAAGCTCATGATGACTTTATCTTCTGGGCTTGGTCTCATAATGCCAACCACTTCAATATTGACATTTTCTCATGTTCCTCAGAGATGGCATACTTGGGTTCACACAATCATACTCTATGTATGTGATTTCATAGTGTACTTAATTCTTCATACTCTAGGTGACATATAAGGTTACCTCAATCTTTAAATTGATTTAGTCAACTTACCTTTATAGGGAAGTTCCTAACCTAGGGTGCCTTCTTGGCTCACACGAGGAAGTTAGGCTCTGTAGCCACAACCTAACCCCAAGGTGTTATGGTTTACTCCTCCTTAGGTACTTTTTCCACTATTGGGTTGACCCACCCCATGTCAGAACACCAACCCTAAAACTTTCATATTTCCATCTTTGTGCATTTTTTTATTATAACGTCTCAAGCCTTGTTCACTCAATCTTTAGGATATGCTCTCATTGGGTTTTGTCCCTATAATGAACTTGGGCCACCTTCCCCTCCAAGGGTTTGGTTCCTCACCGTCCTTGCCAATTTGGGGCTTGTCCTTTTGTGACCTTCCCTATCTGGGGCTTGGTTCCATGTCGGCCTTCGCATCCATGGGCTTGACCTTTCTTGACCTTCCCCTCTAGGGGCTTGATATTATGTTGGTCTTCCCCTCTAGGGGATAGACCTCATGTGATTTCCCCCTCTAGAGGCTTGATCATATTGATCTCAATGACTTTCTTTCCATAATCAAACTTCCAAAGATAGAATGGGGTGTTTGAGCAAGTTATATTCATATTTTTATGTAACCTAAGTAACCATTTCTTATTTCAACCTCGCCACCCATATCCTCTTTTCTTAACGGTGTTCCCTCTCTAAGGGGAGACTCTTTATGGGGAAGACACTCTAAGTGTTTGGTTCCTACAGTGGACATTTCATAACATAGGCCTTCTATTCTAGGCTTGGCCTAAGGTGAGCTTCATTTTGGGATTTATTACCAGTCATCCCCATTCTCTTTAACTCACCAAAGATTGATATAGGATTTGAGCATGTTACATCCATAAATACATTTTTCATAGGTTGCTTATGTTTCCTAAAACTTTTCTCATTAATGTCTTGTTCCATATGCACATATGGATGGAAATTGAGTCACATAACTCATTTATATATTTTTTATTCGTTTTCACCCAAACTAGGGTTCACATGGGTAGGGTTTTCTATGTCATCCACACTACATCCCATTTCCCAGGATTAGGATTTTAATATGCGGGTTAGGAACTACACCCTTCCCCTCAGGGTTTCTAGGTCCCATGACCAACTAGGGTTTTCCCAAATCAACCCTACTTTCATCTAGGGTTACCCTCATAAGGAAATACCCATAATACCATTTTTCTTTTTTTATCATTATTTCCATGTTATTATTTTCACATCACATGTACATTACTATTTGCATATGTACATTAATTGGAGGAGGATGTCTTAATCCTACTTCTTCTCAAAACCCCTATCTTTAGATGAGGAGATAAAACATCATTTTAGGGTTTATTAATCAAGAGAATGAGAAGTGGATGAATCAAGATGAGAAGGAAATCTAAAGGTATTTTATATTGGGATAAATCGTCCAACTTTGCCTAGGAAGGATACACGGGCCCCAAAGCTCTCGTAAGCTGACTAGCAACGTGGAAGAAAAATTTTCCAACTCCCATGTCATGGTCCCTTATAGACAACATCGTCTTTAGAAAATTCCCTAATAATCCCTCATATTTGTATAGATTATTGACAAACTATTAAATATTGTTTGAAAAATATGGGGCTCTGATACCAAATGTAATGACCTCACTTTTCAAAAAACCACAATTAAGGAAGGCCAAAAAGATGTGAGACATTACCTAACATTTTCCCAATAATCTACATTTATCAAATAATAAATAATAGCAAATAATTTCCATTTTCAAGATGTTCCTCAAGAACTTACATAACTTTCCATCATCAAAAATGTACATATCAGAAGAAGTATCTAGATAATTCCTCCTTACAAGTTACCTTTAATATCTTCAAGTAATTTCATTTGTTCATCATATATTGATATCATCATATGTAGCATGTAGCTAAAACTCCATGAAAAAAAAGCATGAATCAACATATTGAAATATATTGTGTACGTGGGGTGCCTGCTTAAGTGTGCAAATAAACTAACAACATATATTCCATCAAATACTAGAAAATAACAAATGGCAATTATTAACATACTCTTCCTTAATATGATACCCATAGTTGCATTATAATTGAACATAATGTAAATAAAAGTCCAACAGTTTAGTTGTTGAATCCTGGAAAAACACTCGGTACACACCAGAAAACTAATGTGGGTAGTCATAAGTGTAACAACATACCTTGATGGTGTGCCATGGATATTATCATGTAACTATAATTTAATCATATTATCCATACCAAGCAAGAAAACCAAGAAATCAACTTTAATCTACATGGATGTATATCCTAAAGTGTCGCCATCACATTAATTACATTAAACCCTACTCGACTCTAGTCTAGGGTTTAATCTTCTTTGGTATCGAGTTA
The DNA here is from genome assembly GCA_963693085.1 of Alisma plantago-aquatica. NCBI lineage: Eukaryota > Viridiplantae > Streptophyta > Magnoliopsida > Alismatales > Alismataceae > Alisma > Alisma plantago-aquatica. The sequence goes on from OY856413.1 coordinate 861,989,495, forward strand.
TCATTATAGTTATACTTTGAAGCCCTAGTCCCCATGTTTGTTGGTTTAATGAATCAAAACCCTATTTCATATTAAGTTTAAACATGATCATAAAATCTACCATATTATTTTATTGTATTATGAACTCTAGTTTTGATTGGTTTCATTAAGAAGATAACAACAAAGGAATTTTTCACCCGTAGTTCTTCACATATGTATGGGTATTCACATTAGAAACCCTAAGTATTAATTTTTATCATCAGAAACCTTCTTAGATTTCCATCTTGTTCAACTATATTAGATATAATCGAAAAGCAAGTCTTTTAAGGTTTCTAAAATCTTGGATTTTTATGCTTTAATCACCAATCAATCAGGTATAGAACTACTTTAGGAATAAGAATCATAATTTTCTCTCAATTGCATGTTTTTGTGTTCCTCTTGTCATCTCGATCATTTTGATACATATATATATATATATATATATATATATATATATATATATATATATATATTTGATATGTTATGATTTACCACGAATTAGTTATGTTAATTGTAAAACAAATAGATCTTTTCCAATCACCATGTGCCTCGTCGGAAACCAACTTCTGTTTAATTATATAAATGGCTGGGTTATTAATATAACAAAAAGACACCACTTCCATTCACTCAGTGGATTGGATTACCACACTTGTAATGGCATTTTCATCCAAAGGTTATAAACCATCTTCAACCTCCATACACATTGCGTAGTCGCAAGTGTACCAGCCCCGACAACACACCACTGATAGCTCCTAACCTTTAGGAGACCAATGGGCATCAGGGAGGACTTCTCTGTCACCTCCAGACCTAGCTACAACCAACCATCAACCATAGGGGATTCATATAGGGGTTTCCACTCATCTCTATCTATGCATATGTCCAAAGAGACAGAGAGCAATGTACCTCATGACCCTGGGACGGATGAAGTGGATGAGTATCCTACCCTTGCAGATCGTCCTCCATAATAGAGTCTTTCATGCTCCTGTCCATAGCTTGGAGTGTCTACTTGGGCTTCTTGTTGTTTATAGAAGAGGAAGAGAACTTGGCGGGGAGTTCCTGCTTGGTGTAGGGGCGGAAGTTGATCAAAGTATCACAAAAGCATAACTTGTTCTCTATTCTTCTTATGACTAGTAAGTAGGCATAAACCATAACATCCTACCACAGAGAAAACCCTAACTATTCAAGAGAAACACAATCACATTGTGAAAGGGGAGACATAAGTTAGCTTTGTTATGTGTGCACCCTTCTTTATACACATATGCCTAAACCTTATCATAATATCTTACCTCGTTTCTTTTCCTCTCTCTTCCTTGGCATACAAAGAATATGTCTAAAGTGGCAAGGTAGTTTTGATATATTATGACATCGATTTATCACTGTTCCCATAAACATTTAAATATGTTTCTTTTATTCACAATATGTCTCCAATTAAAAGAATAGGGAGAAGACAAGGCATCTCTATATTCCTATTAACTTTCTCTTACTTTTCCTTATGTGAAATTCTTGGCTTTTATTCTAATAAAACAAAAAATCACAAAAAACACTACCATATTAGTATTAGTACCTGGGTTTGGCATCCAAAAAGTCATTAAGTAATGCACATAAATATATGGAACCTTATGGGACAAACAAAACTTGATCTTTTGGAATTTTATTAAAATAATACCATTGTATCATGGTATATCTTTTTTCACCCAAAATCTAGAATTCTCTTTCTTTACTTAATAACTTCAAGTATACAAAAAATCATATCAAAATTATAACAATTGATGTCCAAGCCATTTTGTTGCCAACTTGGCTAGATAACTATTCTCTTTAATTATCTAAACCACCATAAAATTTCATTTTCTCTTGGAAATTTATCAATTATTTCATATTTTTATTATTCAACAATTCATAAAGTCATTGGTATCTATTTATGTGGAAAATCTTTTATTTATTTATTTTGTGCTCCAAGGACCTATTTTCATAGCAAATAGTCTCGTGGCAAATATTGACATTGGGAAATTATGTATTCATGGCTTATATTTATATCCTACAATTTCATAAAAATTGGGAATATTATAAAAGCTATCTTATGCATATCCTCCATCTTAATTCTCAATTGATGATAACCTAATCTCAATTATATTTTAGTAAATATAGTAGCTTCTCTTAGTTGGTCAAACATGTCATTCATCCTAGGTAAGGGGTACCTGTTCGTGTAGTGACCTCATTTAATTGTCTAAAGTCAATGCAAAATCTCATGGTGCCATATTTCTTTTGATAAATTGAACTGATGCTCCTCCAAGTTGAAGTACTTGGTTGCATAAAACCATTATCAAGAAACTCTTGTAGTTGAGTTTTTAGTTGTCTACGCTCTATTGGTGCTAGACGATAAGGTGGTAAATATATTGGTTAGGTACCATGCTCTAGGTTGATCTCAAAATCAACCTCCCTACTTGGATGTAATCCTAGAACTAATGAAACATATCAGCAAGTTCATGCACCATTGATACATCTATCAAATTAGGATTCTCAACACATGTATATATCAAATGTGCTAGATATCCCTAACATTTCTTTCTCAACCTTTTCTTAGCAACCATCATAGAAATCATACATGTTGGTAGGACATTCTATCCCAACAAAAATCAATTTCTATGTTCATCATGAAACTTCACTTCTTTTGTAAAGAAATCTAATTTTTCTTTATACTTCTCTAAACACTTCAAACTCAAGATTATGTTTGATCACCACATTTGAATTGGAAAAATATCCACTTGAATGTTATGAGTCATGTTAGATAAAACAAACTTTGGGCATATTTTGCAATATACATAGGTTTTACTATAGGGATTTTCAAAATAAAATCATAAGGTAGAGGTGTTGTTAAAATATGGTTTTTCCTATCATAGTTCTAAACATAAAAGAATGAGTATTACCAGGATCAATTTGATTATATTTGGGAGTCATGACTTTCGTAAATGATTGCATCAAACTTGTCACTACACTTGGATACACCATTACTGGTTGATTCATAGCATAAGGCCGACCAGTCACAAGTGCGTTTCCCGGCCCTCTACCAAACTATGTACTAGAACATGCCTAAGAAACAACTATACTTCTAGTACCAATCTGCTGGATCTTTTGGGTTTGTTGATATTGACCTCTTGGCCTCTATCCTAATTATTATTGTTCTCCTAGTTAGCATTCTTTTGCATAATGCCCAAGTTGTCCATGCATGTAACACGTAGGAGGATCAGGACCCCAACACTACGTCAAATGCAAACAACCATGAGTTGTGCATTGCTAGGGTGCTGAAGCATAACTAGGTGCTCCATACTCTTTAGGACTCATGACTACAATAGATTTTGCACTACTGACCCTTTTTTGTTGGTATCCCCTAAGATGAACTCTATTGCCTTGACCTCTCCCATATCTTGTTGTTGTTTCATCAATGCACTAAATGAATATGGTGCCCTTCTATATGGTGGTGGTATACATTTCCTTGGATGACTTTAAGAACTTGGTTTGAACGTTTCAGTTCCAACTCACTTTCACCCCTCAGCTTCTTTTATGACTTGTCTAGATCTTTACACTCTCGTAGAAGCATCTACAAAGGAATGGAAATATAATAAACTTTTCACAATAGCTACCTTTCCTTGCATCCATGGACTCAATCCACTTTCATATCTTCTAATCTTGTCCTCATCAGTGAGATAGAGTTGCGGAGAAAACCTTATTAGGTCTAACAGTTGGAACACATATTCAGTCATTGTCATATTCCCTTGCTTCAATGTCTCAAATTGGCTGACCTTGTCACACAGATAAGTCTCAAATTAATATCATGACTCAAAATGTATCCTAAAGTAAGTCCATGTTATGTTGTATATAACTCCTTTCATCAACTCTACAATAGTGGCTAGCAATACCTTTTCATAGGTACACAATATGTTCCACCTTTTTCATAGGGCTATCTGAAAGATCTTTTTTGTATCAAATATTACGCATCAACTTCATTGGGGTTTGATCTGGCCTATGAAGTCATAGGCCCCAATCTTTTTTTAATTTTCATAAGTTCCCTAGATCTCCCAGTTGCTTGATTAATTGTAGCAACAAAATCATGTGTCGTCGCTAGAATTTCAGGAGAAATTCGTGTACTAGGAGCATGAGGATTTTGTTAAAGCCGCACTTCTACTTCCATATAGATACATTCTGAGAACCCTAAAATTACTTTGCTCCAAAAAGTGGAGGAGGTGATGGATGAGGTTCATTTCTTGCATGTTTTTCTAGAGTTTCTTGGGTTGCCCTCACAGCAAGAGTTAAATTTAAAGCATGATCTCCTCTTCTTGCATCTGTAGCAGTAAAAGACACACATATTACTGTTAGTAAGAAAAAAAGTCGCAACACATATTATTTTCCTATACTATCGTAGAATTAGACTCGGATACCAAGCGGGGTTCGCTGCTCCGCTTGAGGTCTCGCAACTCAAGGGGTGACTAGGTTTCCTGCACGCGAAGTCTCTGGCTGGGGGAAGGGGGTCTGACAGCTTGGGTGTGCCGCCCTTCTTCCCCCTAGGTCACCTATGTGCCTGCATCGACAGGGCCACTGTCCTCTGCTGCCTCATCACCGTGCTTAACTCTCTGACCTAGCCCCCTTTTCCGTGACGGTTGCAACGGGTTCCAGATCTGACTGGGGCCGAAGCTGGGGTGGCGGCAACGATCTGTCAGAGGTGTCTCCGGTCACTGTTGGAGATCATTTGGGTGATCTGGGACCGACGTGCGGCCTCCCCTTGGCCACTGCCCTTGTTAATGCGGGAGTGTCTCCCCTCTTTTTTTTCTTTGTTTCTGATCCTATTTCTTATTTCAGTTCTTTGTTGCATGTTGGTTTGGCAGTCCCAACTATCTTTTAGTCACCGCTTTTCGGCGTTGTTGTTAGTCCCTCCTAGGAGGCTGGTAGTCACATGGGTTTTTCCCCAGGCCTTGGTAGTGATCATGGGTTTACCTCTGATCTTTTTTTGTAGTGTTTGAGTTGCAAAGAATGTCTTCCTGTGCAGATCCGTTGGTTGATGATGGCCCTATGGTGACGGTTCTTTTGGCTTCAGCTTCAGTGATTAGGATCTTGAATCTACTATTGGTGCTCAAGATTGTGGAGTGTTTCCATATACAAGCTGCTTATTGTGCGAAGAATAGGAATCCAGGCAGAAGAGGCTTACCTTTATCCAATCTTACCTCAGTTGTTACGTTGTATATGTATCTCTGAGTTTTTCAACTTTACCTTTGTTGTCGATGTCGTATGGCTTATAATCTAATAGCAACTTGATGTTATCAAAAAACAAAAAGACTCCGATACCAAGCTTTTCATCACTGGATCCCAACAAGCAACCAAAACATGGATTATTTGGAAGGGAGTCTGATGGTCTATGACACGCTAACCCCCAATTAAATGAAGTGATAATATATAAGCAACTATTCATTGAGAGAGAAATTTACTAATAATAGATTGTTATATATCATTTCTCTTGATCAACAAAGTACAACTAGCATGACTTAATTTATCTTTTCATAACTATATTTATGGTGTTCATAGATAGATAAACTATTCAGCTTATATACAAGGCTATGCATCTAAACGTCATGCTAAGCTACAAAGAAAAACGAAAAACCACAAGTTCATCCCATGACCCCAGTACATTAACAATTTCGACATCACACATTAGATATGGGATCACCTATTTGTGTAACTACTTGCCTAGAGAAGAGGGTTGGCTAGTTGGTGCCTTGTCTTCAAGACCTAATAATTTTTCATTAGTTGATTAGTCAGTGTCTGAGTGAGATGATATATAAAGTGTCACGTTTCTACAACTTTCTTATTCCTTAAACAATTTAATAGATAGCAACCTACCACTTATGATGTATTGATCAATTTAAAAACATAAATACCATATCAATAAAAATAGCATTCAACAAACATCATGATGTATCTTTCTTTTTTAGTTTTGCCATAGATTAAACTGACTTGTACAAGCCAATTAGATGTTCTCATAGTATGCAAATGTACATGATTTCACTATCGATACCTCAGGGTGTAGTTAGCTACCCTAAGGAAAAGCACGTCCAGATCCTCTACTGGATAAGTAGGTCCTATAGCCTCTCTACCTCTTCCCCTCCGATGTACCAAGCTAGGGTTCAATTACATATCACATAAAAACATTTTTCAAATTTCATAGGGTATGACCCTAACATAATATCTCACCTATAAAAAAGGTTGGGGGTCTCTTTTCCACCTCTATAGATTTTCCCTAATCTTAAATCAAAAGAAGGTTGGGGTCTCTCTTCCAACTTTGTGGAACTTCCCCTAACCTCCCGTAAATTAGCCCTCAGGGTCTAATCCACTACAGGCCTTCTCCACTTGGGCTTCACCCTAAGTGTGAATGACCCATTTCACCATCCTAGTATGGAGTGAGGATGGATCACAGTGTCCAGGGCACTTACTAAATCAATCGATGTTTATGTTTCTTATTACATCTCTTAATATAACTCATGGATTTTATACAAGCTAAGCATTAATTCAATAGTTAACAACTGCACTCAAGACTCGACATGCCATATGATTATCATATGAATGTTCATCCTTCTTCCAAGGAATCAACTACTAAGTTAGAACTTTTTCTGATGGCTCTAACAATCTTATCATTGTCACAAAATCATTTGAGTATGTGATACATTTCAACAACTTTAATCTTTTTTTAGGCATTCATTAGCTTACTTTTCAGCTATAGCTTTTCAAGAACATGGTATTTATAGCACTCATAGAAATTAAACATTATAACAACAACAAAGAATCATTTCTATATCATTTTTTAGTGTTTCACAAGATGAATACTCCTCCAGATATCTTATTTAAAAGGTAGAGGAAAGATAAGTTCATGCTAAGATCACTTTTAGCATAATTAACAAAAATGAAATGTATGTATGGTTAAGCTTCAAGGTTTTGTTCATATATCTTAAATTTATAACATATATTAAGCACAAACAAAAACATACATACCATGGTGGGTCTGATTTCATACTTCCCTTATGATCATTTTCACATATGTTCCAACAATAAGTTGTTTTGAGCAAATGAGGAAGAAGAAAAAAGGTCTAGTACAAGTAGTACGAATATGTATCTACTCACCATACTTTAGAAGAAAATTTTTGAAATCTATTAAGAAAAATACGATCAAACTTTCTTCCAAAAAGTTCTATTCTCAATAGAGTCCTCTGTTGTTCCAAAAATAACCATGGAGAAAAGATTATGAAGAGATGTGAAATATTAGGTATTCGGAGGTCATGAATGAACCAATTTGAAATCTAATAAAAGAGAAGCATATTTGAACTCTTCAGCTAGAAATCTGCAAGAAAATAGCTCTATTCAGTAACCTTTACCAAGGTTCTCCCTTGGTCTCCATATAAGTCACCCTATGAACATATGAAGCTTCATTTTTTTAGATAAAAAATAGGAATCTATAGAACCAAATTTAATTGAAATCCATTGAGTTTATACAAAGTTATATCTTTTATGATTGGTCCTGAATAGTGGTGTCGCTTGCCACCGACTGTTTGTGTGTAAACTATTGGATGCTTTATACATGCATATTAAAAGTCTAATAAATTTCTCATTTATACTTTGATTCTATCCATTCCTTTTACTAGGATTTGTAAATCTATTCTCTATAGGAATGCAATAATAGTTTACCAAAATATTAAAAAAAATAGTCTATAAATTAATTTCTCAAGTCTTTGAGTATGGAGTTCCTTTCTAGTATGTATAATTCCACTTTTTGCCTCTATTTTAGTTCCAATTTTCAAAGCTAGACTATATATACATTTCTTCTAGTAAATTTCTAATTCTTATTCTTTCACATAATTAGAAGAAAACACTTAAATTAACAAGATGAGATGAGATGTAGACTAATTATGGTGACTATTTGATGTGAATTGTTAACACACAACAAATTCACTACAAAAATCTCTAGAGTTTAACCTTATTCATAGTGACAATCAACTCGACCACAAGAGAATGGGTTAATTGCTCCTAAAAATAATCAATCCCATGAGACGACATGATTGACAATTGAGTTTGAACTTATTTCTCAGAGTACGTAATATTTAATTCTAACAAAATGAGAATGGTTATAGATAAAACTTGAATTAAATATTGTAGAAGCAAAATCTAAATTAGTCAAAGATTAAATTCAACTAAAAAGATATTGGGTTTCAGGGGTTCACCACCATAGAACACATTTTTTCCTTCATACACTCAACTCCTTTGTTTAATTAGTTAGATTAGGACTAAGTGATTCACAATCTTGTGGAACGCAAAACTTGCAAGAGTTGAACTTTCCACCAACTCATGATTTTAGTGTTTGTGGATCATTGTTCAAGCATTTAGTAAAACTCCATCCTATATCACTTTTGGGGTTTTAACACTTTAAACTGGTATTCTAATCATAGGATCCATGATCTCATCACCAGGGATTATAATAGCAAACAAAAATGGATTTATCAATTAAAACTCCATATGTGTCACATCTGGGAGTTCTATGAGTTCATTCACCATGCTTGTCTTAGGATCCATGATCTCTTCTCCCAAGTATATAAAAAATGTAATATAATTGATCAAACTATATAAAAAGTGTGTATAACAAAAGAAAATACATCTAACAAAAGGAATCTAGGAGTAAAATATTATTAAAACAAGAAATAATCTATGAGGATACAACTCATGCCACAATATGTAGGTTTTACTCGCTCGTCATTAAAGAAAACACAAAAGTAAATATAGAGATAGAAATAGTCATGTATCCAGAGTCTAGAAACAATAAAGTAGACTTTGTGAGTATGATGAAAGATGCTTCCTTTAGTTCGTTTCTCTATTCACCAGAGAGAGGCTCTGAGATGGGTGAGTCTGAGATGCTTTTTGAAAGTGGTGGTTGACTTTCTTTTATAGAGAAGATAGAATGCCTTCAGTTTGTCTACAACCAATGTAGAGAGATATTGAGAGAAAACATTTTCTTAATAATGTCAATCAAAAATGATCATTTCATTACCATGGAGGGTAATCATTAAGAGAATATTAAAGAGTTGATTGTAGAGATAATTGTGGAGAGAGAAAGATCATTGTTGTTGATCTTGGTTATCAAAATTCATGGTTGCAATTAATGCCACATGCTCAAACTTTGGCTCATGATCATTTGAAGTTATAATGGTGAGATACCCTCTCAATTTTGGTCAGTCAGTGGCTTTAATTACATGCGTCCCCCATATAAAAGCGCATGGTGATGGCTTGATACTTTTATTGGTCAACTTGCCTTTTAATTTCTTGGTCAACCTTTTAAACAGAAAGAAAACTCAATGGTTACTTTCTTTTATGTCTAGTTAAGGGAGTAATATTTATAAATTTAATTTTTTTCCTAAATAGGAAAAGTAGAGGGTTATTACATTGCCTTCCTTTAATTATTTTGACCGTTCATTAACTTCTTTGACTCTCTTTACTATATGTTTTTATTATCAAAATTTCAAACAAATTTTTCACTGGCCACAAGTTCCAAAGTGGTCTAGATATACAATTATCCCTTGAATAACAAAATTCTCGGTCTAATGCATATTCAAACATTATTTCTTTCTTTGATTCTCTTTACTACATATTTCACTACTACAGAAACAACATTCAATGTCGCTTTTAGAGGCGTCAGTTTTTTAGTAAAACCGACGCTGTTAACATTAAACGTCGGTTAATAAGGACATCTGACGTCTATATTTGAAGACCATCCAGACACGGGTATCGCTTTTCATTCAGTATCAGTTGAAGAAATGAAACTGACGCCTAAAGTAGCCCACGAAATCCAATTCTTTTGAGCGAAAAAAAATTGTGCCAAAGTATCAGATACAACGTCAGTGTTTTACCTAATAACCAACGTTGAATGAAGATAAAATTTCACCAAAAGTTCCAATATGGGTGTCGGTTTTCTTAGCATAACTGACGTAATAAGGGTGTGTGCGGCGTCCCCGCTAAAAAATATTATGGTAAAGGAATGTCCAATTGACGTTGGTTGTCTTTGGATAACTGACGCTTAATAATAAAGGTGTCGGTTGTTATAAATAACTGACGCCGTTTAGTAACTTAATCGCCCCCACGTACGGCGGACTCTTCCTCTTTCTTCTGTTTCATCGATCGATTTTGCTCTGGTTCCCTGCTGTTGTTGCGTGACCTGCCGCCTACCTTCGTACCACCGCCTGCTACTACTGCAGCTGCTCGCTACCGCCGCCGCCTTCCTCTTCTTCTCTGCTCGCCGTCGGCGCCTCTTCTGCTGCTACTCTCCTCTCTGGTGGTCTCCTGCTCCTCCTGGTCCCCCTACTCCTCCTTCCGTTGGTGCCTCTGTTGCCCTGCTCTCCTCACCAGTTGCACGAAGGTACCTGCTCTCGCTCTTCTTCCTCTGCCCTCAAGAAGGTATCCTGCTCCGCATGGTATTTCACAACATGCACCAGCGCTAGTGACCGTGTGGGCTGGTCCTCCACCTCTTCTTCTTCCTCCTGCTCCCTCTCCTTACCAAATGGAAAGCAAGGCCAGGACCATGTGGGCTGGCCACGTCCGTGGCCAGTCAACACGGTCGTGTCCTTGCTTTCCATTTGGTAAGGAGAGGGAGCAGGAAGAAGAAGATACATTTGCAATTCAATACTAATGCTTGTCCGTGGCCATCCCACATGGTCCTGGCCTTGCTTTCCATTTGGTAAGGAGAGGGAGCAGGAAGAAGAAGATACATTTGCAATTCAATACTAATGCTTGACCTAATTCTGTAAATTTTTATGCATGTTGAATTAAGATATTAAAACCCTAATACACATTTCACCATAATCTTGAATTAACTATATTGCTGAAATCTTGTGATCAATCTATGTAAGATATTAAAACCCTAATGTTAAATCTCTGATTTTGTAGTGATGTATCACCCTAACATCTACATGAACCCCTATTGTATGATGTAGATTGATGATAATGCATGAGCTAGTTTGAAATTTTGAAATCAATTATGAATCTCTCCATCCCTAGGTCATACTAATTTATGTGTAATCTTTATCTTGATGATGAACATGCATGGACACTCGAAATGTTGAAATGAATGTTATAGAATGACAGCACATGTATTTGTTGGCCTAGAAACTCATCCAAGATTTACTCATTAGGAGTAAATCTTGGATAGTCCCCGGCTTGGGACTATTTTTGAACACCTAATCTCACTTAGGATGTAAGTGTATAATGTGTATTTGGTTTTCAAGCAAATTCTGGTAGCATTTCCCTGTTTGTTCTCTAAGTACCTTTGTACTTAGAGAACAGCGGGGAAATGCTGCCAAAATTTTCTTGAAAGCCCGATACACATTATACACTTACTAGTGAGATTAGGTGTTCAAGAATGGGATAGGTGGTACACATTTATTATATATAAGAATGACAAAACATGTATTTGTTGGCCTAGAAACCCGTCCAAGATTTACTCATTACGAGTAAATCTTGGATAGTCCCCGGTTTGGGACTATTCTTGAACACCTAATCTCACTTAGGATGTAAGTGTATAATGTGTATTTGGTTTTCAAGAAAATTTAAGTAGCATTTCCCCATTTGTTCTCTAAGTACATATGTACTTGGAGAACAGTGAGGAAATGCTGCCGAAATTTTCTTGAAAACCCAATACACATTATACACTTACTAGTGCGATTAGGTGTTCAAGAATGGAATAGGTGGTACACATTTATTATATATAAGAATGACAGCACATGTATTTGTTGGCCTAAAGTTTTAACCATGCAAAAACTCTAATTCGTTAACCCTAGACCCTAATCTTGTTGTAATATATACTTGTTTGCTCTTTCATCATAGAATGGATAGATCATGGATGTCCATTCGCAATCGCTGCACCCCAGAGTTTATTTCTGGTCTTGACCAGTTTATTAGATTTGCTGAGGAACATAGGAAACAACCTGGAGATAGGTTCTACTGTCCATGTAGGCATTGCGGTAACAACTTAAAAGTCAGCATTGGTGATGAAATCAAAAGCCATGTCATGTGCAACAAGATTATACAAGGCTATACAGAATGGCACTGGCATGGAGAGATTTCAAACCCAAAACCAGTGGATATCGATAGAAGTGCTTGTCTGGAAGAAGAAATTTCCTCTGATGACGTAGATGTGAATGAACAAGTTTTAGTAGACATCATTGATGCAATGCTGGATAGTTGTGGGGTAGAGCACACCGTTCCACCTCCCATTTTTAGAAACATTGTACATGATGATGAGATATCATTATACACAGGTTGTACTAAGTTTATGAAGCTTAGTGTTGTGTTGAGATTGTATAAGTTGAAAGCTAACAATAGATGGAGCGACAAAAGCTTCACGTCATTGTTGTCTTTGTTGAAAGAAATGCTTCCTGAAGGAAACGAGCTGCCAATCTCAACATACCAGATAAAGAAATTGTTGTTCCCAATGAGAATGGATGCCAAGAAGATACACGCATGCCCGAATGATTGTGTATTATTTCATAAGGACTATGTGGATTTGAAAGATTGTCCAAAATGTGGTGTGTCACGGTATAAATTGACGACTTCAGGGGAGTCCAAAACTAGTTATCCTGCCAAGGTGATGTGGTATCTACCTATAATATCACGGTTTCAATTCTTGTTTTACAATCCGATAGATGTGAAGAATTTGAGGTGGCATGCAGATGTTAAGAAAAATAATGATGGGATCCTATGACATGCGTCTGATTCCCCATAGTGGAAGAAGATTGATTTATTGTACCCTGAATTTGGTGAAGAAGTCAGGAATCTAAGACTTGGGCTTTGTACAGATGGGATGAATCTGTACGGGACATTGAGTAGCCAACATAGCACTTGGCCTATCATGCTTGTTATATACAATCTTCCTCCCTGGCTGTGTATGAAAAATAAGTATGTAATGTTGTCGTTGTTGATATCGGTCCCTAAACAACCTGGAAATGACATCGATGTTTATCTTGAACCTTTGATTGATGACTTAAAAAAACTCTGGGGTGAATTTGTGATGACCTATGATGCTTCACAAAGAGATACATTTTGTTTGCATGCTATGTTGTTTTGCACTATTAATGACTTTCCAGCATATGGGAATTTGTCTGGATATAGTGTCAAAGGAGCTAAAGCGTGTCCTATATGTGAAGAGAACACTGATTCAATAAGAATAAAACATGGTGGTAAGACTATATATCTCGGTCATCGAAGGTTTCTTACAAAATTCCATCCGTATTGTAGAAAGCGCAAAGCATTCAATGGATTGAATGAGGAACGGAGTGCACCTAAACCTGTACCAGGGGAGGCTGTTTATGAAAGAGTAAAAGACTTTGTCAATGAATTTGGTAAGAGATCACAATGTACTATGGCCACACAGAGTGACAAATCTTTATTCAAGAAGAAGTCAATATTTTGCGATCTTCCTTATTGGAGTTCTTTGACAGTCAGGCATTGTATCGATGTCATGCACGTTGAGAAAAATGTATGTGATAGTGTCATTAGTACTTTGTTGAATATACCAGGTAAGACTAAAGATGGGATAAAATTCAGACTGGACCTACGTGAAATGGGAATACGGTCAGAATTAACAGAATTTCATGAAATGGGAAATCAGAGAACATACTTACCTCCCGCTTGTTACACATTGTCTAGAAAGGAGAAGAAAGCTTTTTGTGAATGTTAGGTAAATGTTAAGGTGCCACAGGGTTACTCATCCAACATCTGTAGATTGGTATCAATGAAAGATCTAAAGTTGATAGGTCTTAAATCTCATGATTGTCACACTCTAATGCAACAAATATTGCCTGTGGCAATTAGATCTATATTGCCGAAGCATGTAAGGTTTGCAATCACCAGACTTTGTTTCTTTTTCAACAGACTGTGCAGCAAAGTTATTGACCCTGATACTCTCGATAATTTGCAAAGAGAAGTAGTTGTTACCCTATGTTAGCTTGAGATGTATTTTCCTCCGTAGTTCTTTGATATCATGGTACATCTTGTTGTCCACTTGACTAGGGAAGTGAAAATGTTGGGACCAATTTTCTTGCATTGGATGTATCCCTTTGAACGATACATGAGTGTTTTTAAAAGTGAGGTTCGAAACTGTTATCAGCCTGAAGGGAGTATTATTGAGGGTTATGTGGGAAGAGAGGTTATGGATTTTTGCAATGACTTTCTCAGTGGTAATGACACTCCAGGTAATGACAAGAATATTGAGGAGCAATTTGGCAAAGGAATTTTGGGATCACGGGTGAAAGTAATCAGCCGTGAGCAGTTGGAACAAGGTCACTTGTATATTTTACACAACATGGATGAAGTGAGTCTTTATATCGAGGAACATACCAATTTCATCAAGAGACAATATCCTCGAGCCAATACAATGTGGCTTGCTAGAGAGCATAACAAAACATTTATTAAGTGGTTTGAAGATAAAGTCTTACATCAACTATCTCAAACACCAAATGATATTACTGAAACTATCAAATGCCTTGCCTTTAACCGAAATTGAATGTTATGTCTTATGAAGGGTATGACATTAACGGATTCACATATTACACAAAGCGCCAAGATAATAAGAGTGTCGTCCAAAATAGTGGGGTGACCCTTCAAGCGTCGACTATGTTTTTTGCAAGTGCAAAGGATAAGAGTCCACGTGAAGCTAAAATGTCATATTATGATGTCATTGATGAAATGGGAGTTTGACTACATAGATTTCAGAATTCCGCTCTTCAAATATAATTGGGTGGATAACACCAAAGGAGTTATAGTGGATGAATTGGGTTTCACTTTAGTGAACTTTGAAAAGATTGGCGAGAAGGGTGAACCATTCATATTGGCATCACAGACGAAACAAGTATTTTATATCGATGATCCTGCAAATGATAAATGGTCAGTTGTTCTTCATGGTAAAAGATAGTTCATTGAAGATCCTATAGATGAAGAAGAGTACTATGATAAGTATGATGACTCCAGTCCATTATCAGTTGGGTTGCCAACACTAGGAAATATTGAAACTAATGTTGAGTTGTATGTGCGCGGAGATCACAATGAAGGATTGTTAATTGATAAAAAATCGCAATATTAGAGGCATGTTTATATTTTTTTATATGTTTTATTTTTCTGAATGTGAACTTTACAATGTGAATTACTTTACAATGTGAATGTGAACTTTACAATGTGAGCTTTACAATGTGAATTACTTTACAATGTGAACTTTACAATGTGAATGTGAACTTTACAATGTGAATTTTACAATGTGAATTACTTTACAATGTGAATGTGAACTTTACAATGTGAGCTTTACAATATGAATTACTTTACAATTTGAACTTTACAGTGTGAATGTGAACTTTCAGATGGATGAGCATTCTCCTGATGATCGTGCTGATGATTACCGTGAGGGTGAGGACATCAATACACTGCCTCACAATGTATGTTTTAAAAATATATATCATATATTTATATCTATATGTCCATTTCTAATTATATCCTGTAAGTGTGTTTATTTTGTCAAATTTTAGGTTGATGATGCAAATGTACCCTCTGAAACACTTGAGGCACTTGATGAGCAGCACCAAAAAGTTGACAAGAGAAGGGGCATCACTATGATGAAGAAGTTAATAGCGCAAAGGGGCAATGGACCCAAACTTGTTGTGGATTTTGATAATGCAGGAAATGCAATTGGGGTGAATCACAATTCGTTTGTTTCATATCTTGGGTATGTTACTCATAGCCATTACGGTTGTAAGATAGATTCTTGGCATAAAGTTCCTAAGGGGAAGAAAGACGTAATGTGGAAGGATTTATGCGTGAGTTATTATTAATTTGCAATTCTATTTGTCAGATTACTAATTTTTTGGATACTAGTTAATAGCAATTCTATTTTGCATAGTATATTTGAATTGGATGAAAAGTTGCATCGTAAATGTGTGATGCAACGCTGTGGGAGAGTCCTAAGGAACTATAGGACAAATCTCACCCGAGAATACATAAAAGAAGGTGACAAGAGGAAGAAGACAACCCCAGAATAGTGGAACTTCCTGGACCAAGAAGAATCTGACGCGTTTGTTGCTTCAAGACAAACTGATGAATTCAAGGTATTAGGCGTCACTCCCAATTTAATTAATATACGTTGTATTCACCTATTCAAGATTAAAATTTGGTGTTACTAACCAAATCATTAATGTGCATACTAATTAGGCCCTCAATGAGGCGCAAAAAGCAAGGTGTGCACTGAATGTGCATGACCACACAATGGGTCCAAAGGGGTATGCAGGCATTCGCCAAAGACTACAGTCTGAGGCTACTACTCAATCTGCTACTACTCAGGAGTCCTCTACTATAGGTAGCACACATCTGCCTCTCCATGATGTCTGGATAGCTTGGAGGCAAAATAAGAAGGGAGAAATAAGGAAGCCCGCAACTGCTGAGACGACTGCAAATATGGTAAAATACAACTCTTAGAGCAATCGTTCAAATATTGATTATTTGTGGTGTTTACTTAATTATAAATTTTTGTTTTGGCGATTAGCGGGAGCTGCATGAGCTGAGGAAACAAGGCAAGTTCATCCATGAGGGCACAAGGGATGAATTGACAGTTGCTCTGGGTAACCCAGAGCATCCTAGATGTGTTAGGGTTGTAGGCGCTGCTGTGGGCATCAAAGCATTCTTTGGGCCATCCCAACGCAAACATATCCCAAAAGTGGGACTTTCACAAGAAGAGGTAACCTATTCTTTCTTTATAATGTTACTGTAAAAGAAAATTCAATAATCAGAAGCTAACGTTTCTTTTTTCCATGTATAGGTAGATAAGCTAGTTGATTGGAAACTCGAAGAAGCACTGTGCAAGTGGCAGGCATCTCAGACTGCCACACAGCAGACAGTACCTATGGTGTCCCGCTCTACTCCTACTTCAGAGGTTGGGAGTAATCCTGTAGACCCACCACCTAGCACATCCACTGTAAGTATTTTTATGACATAATAATCCCCTTTTCAAGATGATATGTTTTCAAGATGATATGTATATATGTATATACCATTCTTTACACAAACATTTGTAGGGGTTGAAGCCATGCCGTCTAAAAAGTAAAGAATTTTTCATTGCAGAGGCGTTGACTTACCCATCCCTACCAGGAGAAATGTTTCATGGGTCTCCATTACCAGTTGGTTGGGTTTGTGTGAGCCCGCTACGTATATTCTCCAAGTGGATGGATCTTCCATTGCCATATGCCCACCCAGATTGTGAAACGCTTGGTGAGGTAGAAGGCGGAGTGATATTGTGGCCAAAAGTGGATGTCCTCTATACTGAAACTGTATGGTAAATTTACATTACGTTAAATTGTTAGTGTGTGTATATGATGTCAGTTGATTTGAAATTATATATATATACAGGTTAAAAATAAGACACCCACAACATCTAGGCGTCCACCTCCACCTCCTACATTACCAAGTTGGGTTCTACATGACCTACATGTCTCGTTAGGTCCTAACTGTAGGGGTATCGCAATATGGTTAGGCGAACATTATATAAATTTCCCTATAACTGTTTCTATAGATGCGGATGCTGCAGGTCAATCATACGAAAGCAACCTATTTATACAAGATATTTTGGAGTTGTTTCGATATGATTGGTTGAATACATCTGTGATAGAGCTATGGATAAGGTAAGATCTTCTTTATACATCCATATACATTGTGTAGGATCTGGTGATCTTGTTTCTTATTTATTAGTGCATACGTAATACATGTTTTGCACCTACTTAGATAAGATATGTGCAGATTTTTCATTCGAACATGTAGGATTTTTGATTCCATCTTTGATTATTCTAGTAGCTAAAGACCCTCCGTCAGTTCAACAATATTGTTGTGATGCTTTTACAAATTTTTCTCAAAATAAGAAGACGGTGATAATAGCTCCATTCAATGTGGAGTAAGTTTACTTTGCTTATAATTTGGAATTAAGAAAATTACATTTTTATTGTGGATTTTGAGTTATTAATTTTTAAATTTTTTACCTCTAGTGGTACGCATTGGGAGTTACTAGTTATTGTCCCTGAGACGTTCACTGTCTATTATCTAGATCCTAAGGGGACTAAATTGAATTCAAAAATATGGACACAAAATGAAAATGGCATTATTCTGGTGAGAAATATTTCATTTTTCATATCCATTAACATATGTTATTACATTACTATTTAATTATGCAACTGTGTTACATTAACATGTAGGGGTTTAGATGAGTTCAAAAAGGCTAGAGGAAAGGTCCCCAGGAAAAAGAACCAGCAAATAATTTGGAAAAATGTGGAAGTAAGTTCCCGACTGCAATGTATATATTATTTATGTGAACAATGCTTAATTTGTTATAGTTTTTGGTATTTTGTATGTTTTAATTTATAGTGTTCTACACAAGACAACGGATGGGCATGTGCATACTATGTGATGTGATTTATGCACATGATTATCAAATATGCCACAGTGGACATTGATATCATTCCTGAGGTATTATATATAGTCTCATTACATAAATATGAAATATATCAATCTTATTTATATATTATTAATTATATATATACATCATTCTCTTTGCAGGTGTTTAAAACTGACCACAATATAGGAAAGACATTACCAAATGTACATGCTCCCTATATGACGGAAGAATTAAATGATGTAAGAGAAGAATCGGAAACAGCCATACAAGTAGTGGGGGTTTTAACATTTAATTGGGATGTTGATAGAGAATAATGACTAAAGAATGATATTTTGTAAATGAATTTCTGAATTATAATATGTGTGAATGTTTCTACAAGTTTGAATGTTTCTACATGTGTATGAATGTTTATACATGTGTGAATGTGAAAATGAATGAAACTGTTGGCTGCTATATGAATGTTTCTACATGTGTGAATGTGAAAATGAATGGAACTGCAAATTGCTACATGAATGTTTCTACATGTGTGAAAATTGAATGGAACTGCAGGTTGCTAAATGTGTGAAAATTAATGTTATTAATTTTGCAGGTTTGTGGCTTGTTGTTGGCTGATATCAATGGATGTCATAAAACTTGCAGTTCATAACTGAACTGCAGGTTTCTCATCCTGCGACCAGCTACAGCAGGCGTGCAGACTGATAAAAAAAAAATTGAAATAGGCGTCAGTTATTTGTATAAAACCAACGACAAATGATTATAGTGTCATATAAATAATTATAATCGATGCCTAATGCATGTGATGTGGCGTTAGTTATCAATAATAAATCGAGACTGATGGTTCTGGCATCAGTTGTCGTACTAGTAACCGACGTCGATTTCCCTAATGAGGCCAGACACCACGGCCGTGCAGGCCAGCACGGTCGTGGTAGCAGGCCAGACACCATGGCCGTGCTGGCCAGCACGGCCGTGGCAGCGGACCAGACACCAGGCCAGCACAGCCGTTGCAGCGGGCGAGATGGCGTTGTTTATCACTAATAAACCGACACTGATAGTGCCCCAGATGGCGCCCTTTCTGTGGCGCGAAGGTTTATGGCGTCGGTTCCAAAGCTAATAACTGACGCCTATACCCACCTGCTGGCACATTTTTGGTGGCGCGCGAAGGGTTGTGGCGTCGGTTTGAGAACCGACCCGTAACGGTTCGGCTTTTAGCGGCACCCACATAGGTGTCGCTTAAAAATCAACACTAAAGGCCTTAAATAACTGACACTAAAGGTCGGTTATGTACTAGTATTTCCATTGAAGGATATGTTCCAGAGATGGAGGGGGCTAGAGGGGGGTGCAGAGGGTGTGGAGGTGGCAGTGGTCGGCAGGCATCAAGTTTAGGGGCTAGGGGAAATGGGGGTGGTGATGGAACATATAGTAGAGGAAAGGACTACATCCCTTACACCAAGGGAGTATCGTGGATGGACCCCAGCACAAAGGATGACCCAGGAGGAGGAAAAGGGAAGGGTGTTAGGGTTGCTATACCTGACGTCGGCAAAGAGTTCCAATACTCAAGGATGAAAGGGAAAAGTGCACACAATATTAAAACCTTTGTAGAGGAGGCGGACATGATAGACGATGATGTAGACCATGATTTTCCTCTGCTAGGCAGCGTTAAAATGTCAAATCCTAAAACCATCATGGGGGACCAAGATCACAACACAGAGGAGGATCACAATGAAAGGATTGGATATAGAAAAAGCAGTGGAGGGAAACATTTAGGATGTGAAGTGGAAAACTTCTTCCTATAATCATTGTACTAGAGTGATCTTTCTCTTTCATATGTAAAATTGAATTTTATCAAAGATGAACCTGCGCTTGAGATAGATTCGGATGTAGAAGAGAATATGACCAACCCTTGGCGTTACACAGTAGTGGTACCTCTAATTATAATAAATGTTGGGTACATGACGATGAGGGATAGACAGAAGGTGTTGTAGAATCTTATGGGCATATTCAATATGTTTGAAGTGGACCAGGGACACTATGTAATCCAATTCTCTTATAAGAGAGATATCGACATGGCACCAACAGGCAGGCCATGGAAAATATTTCATTTTTGCTTAGCAGTTTTGAGGTGGTTCCCTTCCTTCAGACCTTCAGCGGATCTTCCCAAATATATGGTAATATGGGTGAGAATTCTTGATCTCCCGTTGCACCTCTACGTAACTACAATCTTTCACTACATACGGTTAGACCTGGGAAGTTTGGTGAAAGATGACGCCCACACAGTAGTGAGAATGAGGAGTAAATTCATCTCACTTATAGTAGAAGTGGATACTATGAAGCCGCTGATACACCATGATTACTAAAAGCATTTATCTAAAGGTAGCGTGTATTATCATTTTACCCTACATGCTCATGTTTTCTTCTATTTTGGAGTTTATCTTACGAGGCCTTTCTTGAAACTTGCAACTCATGTGGTAAACTCAGACACATCTCTAAACATTGCATGAGGGTGGATAAAAACCAAGTTGATAACACAATTACAGAGGGAACCACGTTAACCACCATCTGAGAGGAAGGAGAAGGAAGAAACAATTGACAAACGTAGAAGAAGAAAGTAACAACACACCGACCCTACTGTACTCCACACAATAAGATCACGAAGGGGGCTAGAGAAGCTACGAATACTGTAAACAAATTTGCAAGACTAGTGGACCTAGAAGTGAATGAGTAGTCCAAGGATGAAATTATTGAAGAAGACACTCAAAAAAGCATGAGTCAAAGAAGAAAAACTAAGGAAGTAGGGAACAAGGCTGAAAAGGTATAGAGGAAAAAGACATTTGACACTGCTAATGATAAAAGAAAAGTTTTAGAGGAAATCTAGGGGGAGAACAATCAACAAAAGGAGAACTATGGTGAACATACAAACATAAACCCAAAGATATAAGAGGTTATCGAGGAGATCATTGGTGTGGAGGACAAGGCAGATGAAGAGGTATCAGTATCTGAAGCAACAAAAATGAGTCCTAGACCAGATAAGGACGGTGCACCCACCAATATTGATTCAATGATGACTTCAACCAATACTTTGACACTAAACACAATGGAGGAACTAACGGATACATATGATTCACTGGCTGAGGATAATGGCATAGAACTCAACTCCAATATCAACAATATTGCAAGACCACTTCCAACAAGCAGAAAGATAAAGGGCAGTGCACCTAAATTCATGAATACTAGGTCTAAACCACCATATGAGAAATGTATGAAAATTCCACGATTACACTAGGACCAGGACAATAAGGAAGAAGAGGGAGTTTTTGTGGATGATGAGAAGGAGAATCAGGAACCGTCTGAGATCCTGCAACAAGCAGTAAGGGGTTCCCATCTAAATCCTCTCATTATAGTTATTAATGTTGGATATCCTCAGTTGGAACACAAGAGTAATCATCAATAAGGATACTTGTCAAGTCTCAAAGGAGATGATTGTTCTAAAAAACCCAAAATTAGTTTCCATGTTGGAACCTCATATTAGTTGATAGGATGCATGTGCAACCATTAAAAAGATTGGTTTTACAAAATCCCACGATGTTGAAGCCATGGGTTTTGTAGGTGGGATTTGGATTTGTTGGCAAGAGGAGGATTGCAAAATACAAATCATCAATAGTCACCAAAAATTCATCACATACCTAGTAAATGATGTCACATATATCAATTTTATATACGCTAACCCCCATATATAGGTCTAGAAACTTTTATCGGAGCACTTAGTTGATATGAGAAAATTAAATAATAAGCCATGAATAGTCATTGGCAATGTCAATGCTACTGTCAACCCAAGTGAAAAGAAGGGTTGTAAAAAAATATGATTTCAAAGAGGTTGAGTTGTTCAACAATACTCTGATGGAGGCAAATTTATCTGGCATTGGCTTCTCAGGAATGGGATTCACCTACAAGCATGGAACCCTTCAATCTAGATTGGATTGTTTGGTTGCCAACACAGAGTTCATCTTGAAATACCCATAATCCATAATGGAGCACCTTCTAAAAGTTTGGTCTGATCACTGTCCCATTTTGGTCAAATCGACCCAGAAGGCAACACAACTAGAAAGCTTCTTCATTAAGGCATCCTGGGCCAAAACTAGTGAGTTCCAACAGATGCTGAAAGATGGATGGAATACAAACCTAGACTTTAACATAGATCTAGATGATACAAAAATGAACATCACTGATTGGAAGTCTAAATACCTTTCTAAACAAGGAAAGGAGAAGCATAGACTTCTACACAACATCAACATCCTTCAAACAAATCTAGTTGATCACTATGATGATGTTTCAAACCCGATGTGTATCAAAATGAAAAACAAGTACACTAATATCCTCTACATTGAAGAGGAGGACTGGAAATAGTAGTTCCATCTATAGTAGAAAATCAAGGGGGATCTCAACGCAAGATTATATAATGCTTATGTAAAATAACATCGCTAAGCGAAATCAACAATCATATTGTAGAATGGTCAGGACGAATGGACTATTGGAGAGGAGGAGGTACATCTCTTACTTATCAATTATTTTGAAAACTGTTTCACATTATCTCACCAGAGAGATGAGCAAAAGATTAAGAACTTTATAGTTACTTACATGAATCTCAACGAGCAGGAAAGCCAAAGGCTAGAGAGTTCACCAACTCATGATGAGGTGTACAAAATTCTACAAGCTATGAATCCCTACAAGGCTTGTGGCCCATATGGTGTTGACATATCTTCCTTCCTAGTAAAGTGGTATATGATTAATAAGTCTATCCTTAGAACTGTAGCTTCCGTGATTGCAGGTTATGACCTTGATAGCTGGATGTGTGACACAAATATTGTCTTGATTCCAAAATATCTATGCCAGAAAAGTGTGAACATTTTAGACCTATTTCTCTGAATAACCTCTTACTCAAGTTGACCTCCAAAGTGATTGTAGAAAGACAGAAGCAATACTTGAATAATTGGATTTCTTTGGCACAAAGTGCCTTAATTCCATGGTGGAGGATCTCTGATTATGTCGTTGTATTCTAGGAAGCTATCCACAACATGCGAAGGAAAAATGTTGCGAGCACAATGGCTATAAAATTTGATCTTTCTAAAGTGTATGATAAAATGACTTGGCCATTCATTGCAGTTACTTTAGAGAAGATAAAAATGCCTTCTAAAATCATAAAGTATATCATTTACTCTATCTTAGGAGGTTGTGCTTATATTTTCTGGAATGGGAAATCTATAGGTGACTTCAAGGCAACAAGGGGTCTTCAACAAGGAGAACCATTGTGTCCAAATTTGTTTGTTCTATGTCTGGAACGCCTAAGCCAACACATCGAAAGCAAGGTGCAGACTAGACTACGTTCACTGATCAAATTGGTGGGCAAAGGACTAAAAATCTCAAACCTTTGTTTCACAGATGACGTGATCCTCTTTGCAAAGGTGGACCCCAAGAAAATGTAGGTTATTTTGAATTGCTGCAAAGATTTTGGGAAGATCTCTCGACAATGTATGTCTATTACCAAATTTAGTATCTTTTTTTCCACAAATGTGTCAAGGAGAACAAGGAGATCCATTTGCAAACTGAGTGGCATTGTTGAAGTGGAGGACCTAGGTGTTAAACTGCATAACTACCAATATCAACACCTAGACAACACGATGCCTTTCTCTTGATGATAGAGTCTCTATAGTGAAATCTATGTTAAGTGCAATTCCCAGTTACATTATGCAAATAGCAGTTATCCCCCTAAAGTTCTGTTATAGAATTGACAGTAGCATTCATTCCTTTATATGGGGTGGCAACCACAAATCTCATCCCATGTCTCTTACTGCATGAAACAAAGTCACAAGATGCAAGAAAGATGGTGGATTGGGAGTCAAATCAATGAGAGAATGTAATCTTGCCCTCATAAGTAAGCATTGTTGGCAGATAACAACAGGGAGGACCTCACTATGGTGCAGAAGCATGAGCCCCAAGTTGCTACAGGAGTCGCCTTTTAGTATTCCAACTGTGTCAAAGTTGGGACGTGATGTGTCCAAATGCAAAGAATTCATTGCGGAAAACTCTATTGACATACCTATGAGAGGTGATGGAATCAATGTGTGGAGGGATAAGTGGTGGAGTGAAGAATACACACTGACAACTAGAACCAAGAAACAGATCCCTCCTGAGCTAGAGGACCTCCAGGTATCAAGCATATTAAAACTCGAGAACCAATGGGATGTTGATTTCTTGAAGGAATGGATGAATGATGAGGATATTGCAAGGACAATGTGTGTCCCAATCCCTAGGAGATCACAACTAAAGAATATAAGATATTGGAATCACATTGAATCTAGAGTTTTCACAATGCATAGTTCTTATAACCAATTGCACCTACACAAAGACATAAAGGTTAAGGGTAATTGGCTAAATCTATGGAGAACCCAAGCTTCTACACAAGTACAAATGTTCTTGTGTTTAGTGGGGCACAATGCCATCTTAACGAACAACTGATGATATATTCGTTAAATGATTTTTGATAGCAGATGCCCACGGTGTAGAATTTAGGAAGAAACATGCTTACACTCCTTGAGAGGTTGTGAGTAGGTTGTACCTATATGGAAAGGAATCATCAAAAGCATGTATTGGAACGAATTGTTTGGAGATGACAACTTGTGGAATTGGCTAGCTACCAACATGAAACCCAAGCTGGACCATTCTCTAACATTCATGTTTGGCTGCTACAATCTATGGAAGAATAGAAATCAGAAGATCTTTGATAAGAGGAAGATGATACTAGAACAAAAATCATAATCATAAAGGAAGATGTCTGACGGATGAACTTGGCTTGGACAAAGTCACAATCAATTGATAAGATGAAAACAAAAATTGCATGGACAAAACCCCAACCACATGTGCTAAAATTCAATGTGAATGCCTCATTATAGAACGGTCACGCCTGCACTGCCATATTTTGTAGGGATCATAATGGTAAATGGAAGGGAGGGAAAGGTAGAAAGACTACAGTGGATAATGTGCTACTGGATGAAATCAAGGCAATTAGCTTTGTGATAGAGATGACAACTGATATGGGCACGGACAAAGTACTTATTGAAACTGATTCTGCTAAGTCATGTGATGCAATCCATAACCAACCTGAGGAATGCCCCAGGGCTTCTAGATAGATCATGGAGATACAGAAGAAGTTGAATTCACATTGGATAATTTCTCATGTGTTTAGGGAGGGAAACAAAGTTGTTGATTTGTTGGCTAAGCACCACCAAAAATATAGGAAGGATTTCTATGTTTATAGAAATATTCGCACTGAGTTAGTTAATCTAATTAGATTGGAGTATTGTAATGGTAGTAGTACTACCAATTTTATTTCAATTGACATTAATGTAGATTGTAATGATTTAAATGAGTTTTCTTGCATGAGCGGGACAAGATGAATAGAAACCTCATGGCTTCACCCAAATAAAAACATTAAATTTTTAGTTTGTATGTGACTGATACAACCATTTTGGTGCATGATATATATGTAAAGCATTGTTGGAATATCTTGAGGACCAATTGGAAAATCTAGTTTACTGAAGTAAAAATTTAGTTTTCTCATATATAATGAAATTTCATTTCCAAAGCATAAATAAACATTAAATTTTGAGTTTGTATGTGAAAGATGTGTCCGTTTTGGTGCGGGGTATATCCGACACGACATGAAGATCTATAGGCAAGTTGACTGATTGAAAAGTCAATTGACCGAATTATATTATAGGATTATTTTTGGGGGGTTCTTGATCGTTGGACTGAATGGGTGATTTTTCTGCAATGAACAAAGAAAATATAATAAAAACTATAATTAAGGAGATAAAGGTAAATTAAAACAATTAACTCCTAAAACTAAGAAACAACAAAAAAATTATTCTAAGAGACAATATAAAATATTGAATTAAAGTGGATGAATATGCATTCATCAAGTTACCTCGAACATGAATGTTTCTCATCATCGAGCAACATAGAACTGCAAACCAATAGAAAATAATACTAAAAGTGTAACATCCCTGACCTGGGTTATGAGTTAACCCTAGGTGTTTTGCCTAAATATGTAATTAAATCTTTGTGATTAACTCTGAGCATGTAATTAAGTTTCTCAGAAACATATATTTTAGTATTTGCTCCTTTTTATTTAAAGATTGTAGCATTGTTTTTATATACAGGGACCTATGTGCAATTTACCCAGTTGAAAGGGTTAGCTTGCAATTTGCACATGATGAGATGTTCCTTTGATGTTGAGACATCATGAGAAATCTTTTTGGCAAAGTTTGAGGGATTTCCCAAGCTTGGGCACCAAGGTGCAGCTGTGGAAGCAATCCCGGTGCTTGAAACCTTAATTTGGGGTAAAATGTAATTTACCGAAATTAAGGGATGCAATTTGTAAAATATATCATCTAATGTATCTTTCTAGATTCTTGCCATAATTTAGAGAAGAAATGATGAGGAAGTCACCTCAATTGAATTATCAAGTTATGAAATATACCTTGTGATTGAATAATCAGGGTATATGTGCAATAGCTCTTTATGTAAGTACCTTAGTATTAGATTGATCTTCTTTGCCCTATTTTTCTAGACCTTAAGAGAAGTTTTGTCCTTAGAATAAAGAGGAAGGGACGAGCAAGTAATGAAGGAAGGACCTAGTTGGATTTATGGGAAACTTATGGGCCTTTAATGAAAACCTCACCCATGTATATATACACTTTACCTCTCAAGAAAAGGAACCTTTCCTTCTTGCATATCACGGTTTCCCCTTGCTTGGCCGACTAAGGACTGTCTTGGAGCTCAAGAGGAACGACCAAGGGTGCAAGGTAGGTTTGAATCTCTCTTCTTGCCTAATTCCATGGTTAGAACTCGAATTCAAGGTCAATTTGGTGACTAACTCATGAAACCCTATCTTTCTAGCCATCCTTTCTCGTTTTTCCCTTGGAGTTTTCACCTTGGCCAACTTGTGGGAACTCAAGGACGCCATTAGAGCTTGGAGCTTGGAAGCTTGGAGCTCAAGGAGCAAGCTTTAGGCGGGTTTTATAACTCTAAACCCATGCTTTACTATGTACATCTCTTATATGCGGTTAGATGATAGCTCTTCATGTTTCCCTACCTTTCTTTGCTATTTTGCAAGAAAATCCATGGGATATCTGTACTGTTCTTGAGCTAGGAGATGAAGGCGTGATTTCCAAGAAAAATCCACCGCTTTTCACCTTCTTAAATGGTCCCAACAGTTTGCTCTCTCGGTCTCAGGCCCGCAAGGTGAGCAAATGGTCTCTGGACCGCAATAGGGAAAACGGTCTTCACGACCATTTGGACCCGTTCACCGAGCGTGGACCGTATAAGAAATCTGTTCCTAATTATATAGGTTAATCACCCTCAAATGTTGAGAGGCTAACTCCAAAGGAATCGGGAGATATGACCTCTTTAAGTGACAACTTTAATTGAATTTATTCTTGATTTTCAAACAGGTCTGTAAGGCAAACGGTCTCAAGACCGTGTACGGTCGTTGACCAAGCGTTGACCATATGAAATTACTGTTCAAAATTATGTTAATTAACAACTTACCAAGTGTAATGGTCTATTTCCAAACGAGCTAAGAGTTGAAGGGTGATTACTAAGGCTAACCCTAGATGAAATCAGTACTGAAATTATGGTGACCTAATTAGGGTTTTTAGGGTTGATTGACCTAAACGGTCTCAAGACCGTTTGGGGGTCATCCAAACAGTCTCAAGACCACGAGGGAAATCAACCATGACCGTTTGGAGGTCTGGGGTCAAGAATAGTTGACCAATTGAAGGAACATTTATACCAAATTATATTGCAATTAAATATTGATATGATCATCAATTTAATAGGTCAGACCTTGATGAATTTGCACTAAAATCCAAAATTGGATGGGCAAACGGTCTCAAGACCGTTTGGAACTCATCCAAACGGTCTCAAGACCGAGAGGATAATCACCCAAGACTGTTTGAAGGTCTAGGGTTAAGCTAATTTGACCAATTGAGGACCCAATTTCAATAAGTTATCAAATTAATCAAAATTCTGATTTTGTGACTCAATCATGGTTCAACCCCTATCAAATCACATTAGATCTTGAGAAAATCTTGGGCAAACGGTCTCAAGACCATGTGGGGTCCACCCACATGATCTCAAGACCCTTTGGGCCAAGTTTGGGCCCAATTGGAGCTCATTTGAAGGGTTCAACCTTGTGTTGATGCACATTGTTGAGTGTTGATGGGTGAACATTGATAGATCCTAATTGGATCGACTTCAACCCTAATTGGTCAACAATTGAGGGTAAATTGAATGGCCAATTGGTTAAGCATAATCTTAATTGACCCAATCCATAAGTGGTCACCATGATTCTGACCTTTTGAGGGCTTCAACATTGGTTGACATCATCGGTTGTAACCATTGATCTTTGTTGATGGTTTAAGTGGTTGAGACCATGTGAGCTCGCGGTCTCAAGGTCGTGAGGAGGCTCACGGTCTCAAGGTCATGAGGAGGCTCTCAGTATCAAGGTCGTGAGGAGGCTCGCGGTCTCAAGGTCGTGAGGAGGCTCGCGGTCTCAAGGTCGTGAGAGGGCTCACGGTCTCAAGACCGTGAGGGGCCTCGCGGTCCTGAGGTCAAGGTGAGCAAACGGTCAACATACCCTCGCGGTCTCGAAATCAGTTGAGAGACCTCGCGGTCTTGAATCAATAAAGAGGGCTAGTGGTCTTGGAAGTCAAATTGGGTAAACGGTCAACATATTCAAACGGTCTCAAACCGATTGAAGGTTGATGGTTGAGATCGATCAAGGTGATTCATGGTTGACTTCATTCAATCAATTGATGATATAAATGGTTCAAAGTTGCCCTAATCAAACCCTAATGATAACCTAGGATATTAAGGGGTTAATTGACTAAGTTTTTGACCATGATGATGATCAATGGGGTGAATTACTAAAATACCCCTGAAGGGTAAATTGAGTAATACCTTGATCAGATCAAACCCTAATCACATGATGATAATGTTTTAACTATGTTAGCCTATGATGACTTAATCCAACCTGATCTAGAGTGATGTTGATATCACCTAACAGTATGAGGAGAGAGAAAGTACCTCTAGAGAGAGAAAGTACCCTAGAGAGCGAAAGTAACCCTAATTGGATGGAAACTTAAGTGAAGCATCTTCAATGCTCATGAATGTGTATAATTAGGGTATGATTCACCTATGTGAAGTCATAGAAACCCTAATTATGATAAATGATGAACCTTTAACTAATCTGAGAGCATCAATGATGATGTTTCTCATACATGATGATGATATGAGATCAACTCACCTTAATGTGAATAGTAAACCCTAATTCAAGGGTGATGACATGTAATGTGAATAGTAAACCCTAATTCAAGGGTAATGGCATGCAAATAAGTATTAAACTCCAATTGATGAGAATCGGAGGATTTAACTCTTATGACAAGAGTGGAAAGTATATTCCTTATTTTTTATTACCTTTATCAGTTGAATTAACCATGCAGGTTCTGATATGAAGGTGATCATATCCAGGTATGGATGTTGATGTTATATTCATTGAAGGCATGTTGTTAGCCTTATGAATAAGAAAAGTAACTTGATGCCTTGTCAATGGCATCCCATAATGATAATGGGCTGTGAGAGCCATGAATACCATCAAAGTCATGCTTTAGAAATGACTTGTGATGAGTATGATGAGAAATTATGATTGATATGAGTTAGGCCTGCTGCATTTAGTATTCTTCTGTTATAGCTGTTATGCTATTGTTATTGTTTGAAGAACAATGTATGTTGTTAAAGAATACTGAATGTACCAAACTAATCAAATACAATGTAGAGCCCTGATCATAGATCCATCATTGTCAGAGATTAAGTGATGGTGAAACAGGTTTTCCTCAGGGAACTCCTGGAGCACATACTTTTGAGTATGTGGGGTACATGGATGTGTAGAACCTTACATCCTAGTGTAGGAAAGTGATGTAGATGTGTAATCCATCCATCCTTTACTATAAATCCATACCGTCTCAGTGGTAGGTAAACATGAAACCTCCTGATCACGAAGAAAACACAGAAATCCGTATCAGTGGAGATAAACATGAAATCTCCTGATGACGAAGAGAGTACAGAACGCCACTGTGACTCTAGAATAGCGAAGGACCAGTTTACCCTAGTGAGCTATAGTAGTAGAGACATGAGATGTCCTACAAGTGATCCTCTTACTGACTGAGGAAGGTGAAGGTCATGAGAATCCGGCTCTCTTAATGACCTATGTATGATACTGATGTGACTTCGCAGTGATCAGTTGGAGTATAAGTGGTATACCTCATCTCCACAGGGCATAATGTTGTTTGTAAAACATAATCAACCACGTAGTATACTTGTTAGAGATAACTCCAAGTTAGTTGATTGATGTTACACTGTTATAGTGCTTATACTTCTTCATATCTCATTAATGTTGAGATCTTGTTATAGTTGTAACTGTTATCTAATACTTTGAAGGCTTTACTGCTTACGATATTCTTTGATGGTATATTAAAGCTTCTGGCGAAGAGTTATAACTCTCGCTGGGACAATTATGTAAAATTGTCTCACCCCGTAGACTTCAACTTTTTAGGTGGACGTCGGAGACGAAGGAACCAGCCTACAAGTGACCAGTCTCAGTAGCAGCAGCACCAGGAGCAGCAATAATCTTAGGTGGAGATTTAGTCTGCCATGGGGTGTAGTTAGAGTCAGTCCTATGTGTCCTCTGTACTCTCAGGTCTTGGAGTCTTGTGTTATGTGATCTTGAGATTTTGTATCTTGATGTATATAATTACTCAAGAAGTAATTATCCTGAGATGTAAACAAGTTTATCTCACTTTATGAAAGAAGTCTTTATGGATCCAAGCTCTTGTCTCGAAAAGTTTTAATTTCCCGTGATTTTTGCCTTCAGCTGATTATGGAATCTCTTCCGCTAAGTTTTAATCGTGTTTATGTCATGGTTTGGAGATCAGAGCCCACAAAAAGCTTGTTCTCCTCACTTTCATAACACCACTTGAGTCCTTACCACCTTTCATGGACAAGCGATCCTAATCTCTTAAAACCACAACATTAAGTTGTTCACAATCCATACTTGAAATTGTTATACGACTTGTTTCAATTTCAAGACCTACAAAGAGACAAATGTCATGCCCATTCTATTTTTATACCTCCACATTTTCTGAAGTGCTCTTCCTTATTCTCTCTCCCTTGTTGTCTCTCCCTTTGATGGGTAAGACATGATCAGGATCTCACATTACCACAATTGTGAGAGGACAAAAAATGTCAGAGCTTATTTTTGTCTCATGAAAACCTTGAATGTCCCTATATTTATAGGAGAGCCAATGTTAAGGTTTCCATATCAACTGGGAGGTGAAGAGATAAAATTTCATGAATTTTCTAGAAGCTGCAAACCACAAAC
Organism: Alisma plantago-aquatica; assembly: GCA_963693085.1. Classification (NCBI taxonomy): domain Eukaryota; kingdom Viridiplantae; phylum Streptophyta; class Magnoliopsida; order Alismatales; family Alismataceae; genus Alisma; species Alisma plantago-aquatica. The sequence continues at coordinate 862,021,501 of OY856413.1, forward strand.
CAGTTGGTTCACTACTCAACTAGTCGATTCACGTGTGAAATGATCACTTCAATACTTGAATCGATTGGTTCACATTATTTCCTATTTGCAAATGTATTGGATTTAATGTACAGATTAATGCACAACCTGACATCATCATCAATCCTTGATCCAATCTTATTGATAACTGAGATAGGTGTTTCACAATCTAAACTAGTTGATTCAGAATCTGAACCAGTCGGTTCATGTTCTTAACTGGTCGATTCATTTTCCATTTCAACCAACTTTTAGGCAATCTTGTTTAAATTTCTACACACTTTAGTAATCAAATTAAACCTTATTCATGGGTAAACTCCTATTCTCAGTGTATCCTATGAGTGTGACCCTATAGGTCCCAAATTACATTGGTAGTGAGTGTCCATAAATTACATATGACTCACAAGCAAGGAGCGACATCTAGCAATACATCATTGCTACCCAAGTAATTGGAAAGTTGGAGAACAACTTCAACCTACATTCCTTGATTAGTGTTACAATGACCTTATAGTTCCTATGTCTCTAATATTTGGATTGAACTCAAGGCATGGAATCATCATTCTCTCAACATTCATTCCATATTTGTGAAACTAGAGCAGATATTTATACACATGATCTCAATATCTCATATTGACTCACATGAGTAGGGACATGCATTTCTAAATTTCACTTATCAAGTGGCTAGTATATTAATCTCCAACCATAGGAACAAATCCCATCTATATCACTCACAGTCAATCCCCATGTGGCACAATATACCTAAACATCACCTTTATGGAAACCCTTATTCAAGGTCACATTGAATGGTGTCAAAATCCATTGAACGACATGTGATGGGTGTAGTGACTTCATGTCTAAAAACAACAATCACCACTATCACTATGAGAGCTAATTTTGACTACTATTTCATGGTCTCCATTTCTCACTCTCAAGGTGAGTCTATGTGGTACATTGTTCTCTAACAAGCACCTATGTATTTGGTTTCATATCACATATCATGACATATGAGATTTTTTCATCAACCAGCACACACTCTAGTCATGTGCATTATTGTTGTCTATATTTCTTCCACAATAATATATGATAAGGGACATAACAATAATCTATGTTCCCTTATCACAAATGTTATGTCATTGTTCATGTCCTCAACTTGAAGACATATGTCATTGAATACCATCATTCATTGGACATTTATTATGTTACATCATTATCTCATAACTGAATAAAATGGAAATAATGAAATTTCCTTTTGTTGTTATCAAATCAATTAAATCATGCCATGTTATGATCATCACATGATTGTCTCTCTGGGCATACATACCAACACAACTATTACATCTTGTATTTTGAATTTAGTGCATCGGGAGGATCACAACATCAGTTCAATATTTTCTACAACATGCAACAGTCAAGAATTTCACAAGCTATTACACAAACCAAGTAAAACACATTGCATTTGGTTCCTCTGAATCCTTTATGGATTTTTATCTTGTTCAAGAATAGTAGTATTTAAGGTCCTAGGTGATAGGGTGAGTTCTAGCAATGGCAGTTCATGAGTTTGGTACAAGAAATTTACTACTTTAAAAGGTTTCATTGATAAAGCATTCATATTAGAAACAAGTGGCTGACTAGATAAAGACCGAACAATATGTAAAAAAAATGAAAATTTTTAAGTCTAAACTTAATGAAAACTAAAATTAAAAGTTGGAATAAGGAAAGATAGAGTGGGTGGAATAGTTACATACCACCCACCTCCACCCCAAACTTAACATTTTTTTCATTCTGAGCAAATCTTAAATCCAAAATGGAGAGAAGAATTTCACAGAGTTCATCTTGGTGGTCCTACAAATTCAAAGAATGTCCAGCTAAAGGGAATGTTGACCCTAGATGTGACCTTCATTGGGAAAGTTTCATCGTGTTCCCTGCGATTAGGTGGTGTTGACAATTCAAAGGTGTTTTCTAGACATTTTAAGGAAAATTATTTTTCCCCTAGCAATGCTTCTAGTAAGATCCATCAATATTCCCTTGTTAGTATAGGAAGTATATCACATGTGAGTGCATCTACAAGAAAAGGCACAAAATAGGAATGGTACATATACGTGTTCTTTAAGAGTAGTCCCTCCAAGAAGTCTAGCAGTGGACTATCTTTTTTTGAGGTAAGGTCGTAGGTGAAGATCCCACCACATGTAACACTGGCTAGGAAAGATCAGGTGGAGGGTCTATCTCTAGTTTCTCCTTGTCATATAGATCTTCATGTAGGAGTTGTTCTGACATGAGAGCATTAACCTCAATTAAATCAGTGTCATCAACACTTTTGTATGACTATGTGCCCTCATATAGAATCACACAATCAACTTTGGGACCAAAGGGGGCAGTGGGGTTAATTTTTGACTCAATGTTGCTCTAGTTTTTTTGTGCAAGATGTACCAAAGTCACAAGATGTCCTGGGATTGTTATAGTTGAAGAGTAGGGACATGTGATCTTTTTCTAGATGTGATAGCTCCCCAACTAGAACATCCATATATGGGGAACAAAATGGTTGTGGAGGAGTGTAAGGCTCATGATGAGAACCCTTCTCTTCATTGGAATCCAATGTTAATTTATTGGTGGGTGGTGGTTCATTATCTAGAATGGGCTCAATCAAAGTTAGTTGATCAATATAAGCATCCATACTTGGGCCTACAATATGGAAGGGTGATGGATCCTTAGGCTATTTCACTATTTCTAAATAATGGCTGAAATATATATCATCATCCTCATCATCTATTATAAATTTAGACAACTTCGTCTTCTCTTTGGATCCATCTGATTGAGCCTCTAGTAATGTAACTTGCAATGCTTGTCGGCTATCTAAAATTTCTTACTGCTCAGTTACTATCTTCTCATGATCATCTAACTACTTAAGTACAATAGGTGAATATTGATCAACATAGTCAGGCTCTTCACCATAACCAACATAGTATTTGTTGATTAGAATATCCTTCATCTTGATATTAGTTTGTGTATCATGATTAGTCCTAGTTTCTCCTAAATTTTTATTTGTCTTAAGGAGTCTAATATTATTTTTGACGTAGAGTTGTTGCATGGCTAAATTGTGTGGAGTCATCTCTCGACACCCCTATATATCATGATAGAAGGAGCCACATCTCTCACATCATACATTCTATAGTACCAACCATTCCATTTATTAAATGTTTGAAAAATAGAAAATTCTATAAAGTCAAGAGAACAAAATTTCTAAGTAATGGATATACAATTTTTCATACAAAAGAAAAAAAACAATTTACAAAAATCTGAGATAATATGAAAGAAAAAAAATTAATCTAAATGAAATTAAGGAAACAAATCAAAAATTTATAAAAACAAATTCATAAAATTATAAGAAAAAACTAAAGAATTACAAAAACAACTATAGTTATTAAAAGAAACAAACTTGAAAGAAGAAATCCTAATTATCAAAGAAACATGGTTAAAAAGCAACTATATTGTCCCTAGAAATGATATCAAAATGATGTCAAAATTTGATATGAATTGTTTGCACGCAATGAATTCACTTGAAAAAATCCCCAGCATTTAGCCTTATCAATAGTGGCAATCAACTTGCTAACTTGATAGTAGTATAGAAAAGGGTAACGTGATTATGAATTGTGCTACAACTTATTGCTAAGAATAATATTTAATTCTGATTGAATGAGAAGGATTATAGAAAACACTTGAATTAAAATTGTAGAATCAAAAGTTAAATTAACCGAAGATTAAATTCAAATATTGGGAGTTTGAGGTTTACCACCATGCACCTTGTGTTTGATATAATCGATTCAACTCCATACTTTAAATAGTTTGATCAGTTGCAAGAAGATTTGAATCCTTGTTGGAATGAAAATCTCACAAGACTTGAACTTCAAACAAACATGGGATTTCAACATTTGTGGATCATTTTTGAACAATCACATAAAATTCATCCATGATCTCTTTCAGAGTTTTACAAATCTAATCGGTATTCTAATCTTACTATTCGGGATCTCATCAACAAGATTATAATAAGCAAGAAAATTTGATAGATCAATCATAGAACCCCATACTAGATCTCAATTAGTGTGCTACATGTTTATTCAATGTGCTAGTCATATGATATGTTATCTCTTCACTCAAGAATGCAATAATAAGAATATAATTGATTGAACTATAAAATAAGTACATACATTGGAAGAAAACAAATCTAATTAAAGAATTCTTTGATTAAAAAATAATCAAAACAAGACATGGGCTATGGAGCTACACACCATGCCCCCATATGAAGGTTTTACTCAGTCCTTGTTAAAGAAAACAAAAAAATAAAGATACATTTAGAAAGAGTCATGTTTCTGGAGTCAAGTAATAATAATATAGTCCCCACGAGAATGAGGATGACTCCTTCCTTCCTATCCTTGCTTCAATCCCTGAGGGAGGCTTTGAGATGGCTGACTCTGAGATCCCTTTTGGAAGTGGCATCTGATTTTCATTTATTGAGACAAATGGGTAACTTTCTATTTGTCTGCTATTAATGCGAAGAGATATTGAGAGAGAACAATCACTTAATAATATAAATCAACAAAAACCATTTTATTTACATGGAGAGTAATCATGGAGAGAATATTTGATTGTATGATTGCATAGATAATTGTGGACAAAGGAGGAGTGTTGTTGTTGATCACGGTTATGACAATTTATGGTTGTAATTAATGTCACATGCTCAACTTTTAAATGATGAGTGTATGAAGAAATAGCAGTGATGCATGCTCTGGATTTAATTACATGTGTCCTCTATACAAAAGGGCATGATTATGACCTGTTGCTTTTGTTGTCTGCCTTGCCTTTTAATTATTTACTCAAATTTTTAAACATAAGAAAAATCAATGATTACTTTCCTTTGTTCCTAGTCAAGGATGTAATCTTTGACAATTTTAATTGCCTTCCTCAATAGTAAATAGAGAGTATTATTACATTGCCTTTATTTAATTATTATGACCACTCATTAACTTCTTTGACTCTCTTAGATGATGTTTTCCATTATTAGAATTTCAAAAATTTTGTTCCGATCAAAAGTTCCAAAGTGGTATGAAAATATATTTTTTTAGTGAATACTGAAATTTGCTTTCTAATCCACATTTAAATATTAATTTTTGAGTTTTTATGAAAAAGATACAACCATTTTGGTGCGGGATATATATATCAATAACTGATGTAAAATCTACAAGCCAGTTGACCAATTTGTAAATTGAAAATATATTTTTCTGTACATAATGAAATTCTCTTTCAAATGTATACTTAAATATCAACTTTCGAGTTTGTATGAAAAAGCTACGACCATTTTGATGTGAGATATATCCGGTTTTGTAGGAAGATATATAGTCAAGTCGACAGACTAGAAAGCTAGTTGACTTAATTTCTATTATAGTAGGATTTTTTTGGGGGGGGGAGGGTTCTTGATCTTTGGAGTGAATGGGTAATTTTCTTGAAATAAATGAGTAAATATAATAAAAACTTCCATTCAGGAGACAAAAGAAAAGGTAATAAAATTAATCCTTAAACCAGAAAATAACAAAAAAAATTCCTAATAGATGATCTAAAATATGTAATAAAAGAAGTTTAACACGCATTCATCACTAATTTATTATCTCAAAATAGCATGATCATAGGTTTTTATAGTTAACCACAGCATGAGATCAACTCCTTATGTCAATCCTATGGATCCCATGTAATCCCTAGATTTAGGTAGTGGTTCATGATACTCTTGTTTTACCGAGTGGCAAAGGGTGATTTCTTATTGGTCAATTTTGGGGGACTTTTTAATGTTTTTCTCTCACATAGTCAGTGGTACTTTAGTTTTATCAGGGTACTCGTGACATTTCATTATGTTTTGGATGAGAGGATCATCACCAACTTTGTGGATTGAAGCTTTAATTGTCTATTTATATCATTGCCTCATAATATCTACAACACAAACCTAATTACATACTCCAAAAATAAAATCTAGGGGGGTGATTTGTTTTGGGTAGAATCTAAGTTTTAGATGTCAGGATAATAAAATTTGTATATTGAATAAATATTTCTATTGACCTAAAGAAATTGAATGTAAGATATGTATATGGGTAAATTATCAGTTACACAAATACTATTTTGGCTTAAAAACTACAACGAGTCATCCTGATCTATAACTTATTATGTTAAGGTATAAGAACTAGTAGGAATGTATGAACTAGATATACAAGTGTATATCTAATTTGCATTGCTTATATACATGGTTTGGAATCATATACATATGGGATTGTCATGCCTAAATTTGTAACCTAACATGAAGGACATATAGGGTTACGTCATTATAGTTAGGTATCAAGATAAGGGTTTCATTATCTAATTAATGGTAACTATCGAAGATAATTTGGGAATATTATAATACAATGAAATCCAACATGAGGTATTTGGTAAATGATATGTAGAAAATAATAAATCATACTTTTATAATCAATGACCCATGTTTCTACGATTGATCAATTTTACCTATTAATCTTGGAAACTCTAACTAATTTGAAACCCTAACCTCGGCCTTATGAGTAAATTATGTAAGATGAGCATACTTGTGATGTTATGGTAGTTTTACATTATTATAGATCATGAACCAAAACCCTTTTAGTATCATCTAATACTCAAGGTGAGTGAACCACACACCTAAAAAATAAGTAATGGGTGATTTATTTGAGAATTTTCATGCACGATTAAATTATGTCTCCATGATTATGTGTCCTAATTTTTTTACTTTTCTCAAGAATTATTATATGAGCATGAAATTATATTATAATGATGTGTTTCTTATTTCAAAAAATTATTATCATTACCAAATTTTAATCATATTTGGAATTATAGTGCGTTTAGTAGACATAAATTGTGAATTGTGAATATAAATTACTAAATTTATACTCCTCCTTGTCTTGATACTTCATGAACCTTATGATAAAAATAGTGCATTTATATTGAGCCTATAGGGACCTTATGGTTACATTGATCAAGTCATATTGAGCTTTTGCATGTATTATAAGGACAATTACTCTAGTGGCCTAATGAGCGTAATGGTACAGGTATATTGACCCTTTTCTATGTTCATGAGAACAAAAGCATATTTATGTTGATCCCTTACTAGCATTAGGAGTAAAATGTTATGAATCATGTCGAAAAGACAAACATTCAACTAAGATAATGAGGATAAGTTAAGAAATATTATGATTACTTGCATTATGAAGTTCATGGATTGTTATGATGTTTAAAGTTATAATGTAGCTTTCTATAGCTATATGATAACCTTTACTCTCTTTAAGAATAGGGAGGCATAAAGAAAAGGAAGTGTTAGCTTAGGGTAAATTCTCAAACGTAAGCCCTAATCTCATGATTAGTAGTAATTGTGGAATGTGGGTGTAACATATTGTTATTAGAGCTTACACTACTACAGAAATAGCATTCAGTGTCACTTTTCTGGGCGTCGGTTATTAAGGAAAACCGACGCCTTATATGTTAGACGTCGGTTGTTTAAGAAAACCGACGTCTATATTCGAAGACCAGCCAGACACGGGTACCACTTTGTAATCAGCGTCGGTTGTTTATAACAAACCGACGCTGAAAGTCGGCCGCGAAATCCAAATGTTGATAAAAAAAAATAGTGTCATTTTCAGCGTCGGTTATGTAGGTATAAACCGACGCCTATGTGCGATGAAAATTTGTGTGAAAAGTATCACTTTCAGCGTCGGTTATCCTTTTATAACTGACGCTGAAGGTGGTTCCCGCCAAACAATTTCATGAAAATATCGTCCAATTGGACGTCGGTTGTTTAAAACAACCGACGCTAAAGATGTTTAGGCGTCGGTTGTTTTAAACAACCGACGCTATTTGGGAACTTATAACCCACGATCGCCCGACTCTTCCCCTTTCTTCTGTTTCATTGCGAGCAATTACCTTCTCTGCTGCCGGCGATTTCTCTCCGGCGATTTCTTCTCCAACGCCATTTCTCCAGCTATTTCTTCTCCGGCGCCCCCTTCTCCGGCGCCCCCTTCTCCACCACCACTCCTCCTTCTCCGCGCCCCCTTCTCCGCCGCCCTTGTTGCCCGCCCCTACTGCTCCAAGCGCCTGAGAACCAGCGCCGCCGCCACGCCTGAGATTAGGCGCCGCCTGGTGCTTTTCCACCGTCGTCGCGCCGCCGCAACCACCGCCAGAGCCATCGGAGCTGCTAGCTGCTCCTCCACCGCCGTCGCTGCTAGCTACTTCTCCAGCCAGAGCCACCGGAGCCTCTGCCTTCTTATCTCTGACAAGGTTGGTCTTCCCGCTGCTAGCTGCTCTGCTTTTTTATGCATCGATCAAATTGTTGTGATAAAAATGCATGTAATGTATTTGATTAGAGTTAATCTAATCTCGATGTTCATAATAATGGTATGTTAAATATGATGATTAGGGATAAATATAATGTCTAGTACACAAATATTAGATGATATTCAAGAAAACCCTAGTTTGATGAGCATGTTGTTAATCATGTTAATTATGATTCTTCTATATATCCTGATGTCATTATATAATTATGTGATCCCAACATATTAAATTGAATTAGAATGATTTCATGAATTATAGGGTTTTAAAGTTGATAAACATGTACATGCGGAAATAGGGTTATTAAACCAATGGTTATAACATAGTATGATCTTAATCTGATCTGGATGTTCGTAATAATGTAGTATGTTAAATATGATGATTAGGGATACATATAATGTCTAGTAATGATTCCTAGACCTTTTGTTTGAAACTATTGATTTCTTGATTTATTATTTAATAATGCTCTGTTGATTAGGATTAACCATGTTGCCTGTACTTTATAGACATTTATTATATATAAGAATGACAACACATGTATTTGTTGGCCTAGAAACCCGTCCAAGATTTACTCATTAGGAGTAAATCTTGGATAGTCCCCGGTTTGGGACTGTTCTTGAACACCTAATCTCACTTAGGATGTAAGTGTATAATGTGTATTGGGTTTTCGAGAAAATTTCGGTAGCATTTCCCCGTTTGTTCTCTAAGTACATATGTACTTAGAGAACAGCGGGGAAATGCTGTCGAAATTTTCTTGAAAACCAAATACACATTATACACTTACTAGTGAGATTAGGTGTTCAAGGATGGGATAGGTGGTACACATTTATTATATATAAGAATGACATCAAATGTGTTTGTTGGCCTAGAAACCCGTCCAAGATTGACTCATTAGGAGTAAATCTTGGATAGTCCCTGGTTTGGGACTGTTCTTGAACACCTAATCTCACTTAGGATGTAAGTGTATAATTTTTATTGGGTTTTCGAGAAAATTTCGGTAGCATTTCCCCGTTTGTTCTCTAAGTACATATGTACTTAGAGAATAGCGGGGAAATGCTGCCGAAATTTTCTTGAAAACCAAATACACATTATACACTTACTAGTGAGATTAGGTGTTCAAGGATGGGATAGGTGGTACACATTTATTATATATAAGAATGACATCAAATGTGTTTGTTGGCCTAGAAACCCATCCAAGATTGACTCATTAGGAGTAAATCGTGGATAGTCCCCGGTTTGGGACTGTTCTTGAACACCTAATCTCACTTAGGATGTAAGTGTATAATGTGTATTGGGTTTTCGAGAAAATTTTGGTAGCATTTCCCTGTTTGTTCTCTAAGTACATATGTACTTAGAGAACAGCGGGGAAATGCTGCCGAAATTTTCTTGAAAACCCAATACACATTATACACTTACTAGTGAGATTAGGTGTTCAAGGATGGGATAGGTGGTACACATTTATTATATATAAGAATGACATCACATTATACGCTTAGGTTGTAAGTGTATACCCTAATCTTTTCCTAATATATACTTGTTTCCTAATATATACTTGTTTTCTCTGATCATAGAATGGATAGATCATGGATGTCCATTCGTAATCGTTTCACCCCAGAGTTTATATCTGGTCTTGATCAGTTTATTAGATTTGCCGAGGAACATAGGAAAAAACCTACAGATAGGTTCTACTGTCCATGTAGGCATTGCGGTAACAACTTGAAACTCAATACTGGTGAGGAAATCAAAAGTCATGTCATGTGCAACGGGATTGTACAAGGCTATACAGAATGGCACTGGCATGGAGAGATTTCAAAATCGAAACCAGTAGATGTCGATAGCAGTGCTTGGGTGGAAGAAGAAATTGCCTCCGATGACGTAAATGTGAACGAACCAGTTCCAGCAGACATCGTTGATGCGATGCTGGATAGTTGTAGGGTAGAGCACACCGATCCACCTCCTATCTTTACAAACATTGTGCATGATGTTGAGATACCGTTATACATAGGCTGTGCTAAGTTTACGAAGCTTAGTGCTATGTTGAGATTGTATAATTTGCAAGCTAACAATAGATGGAGCGACAAAAGCTTCACTTCATTGTTGACTTTGTTGAAAGAAATGCTTCCTGAAGGAAACGAGCTTCCAATCTCAACATACCAGGTAAAGAAAATGTTGTGCCCAATGGGAATGGAGGCCAAGAAGATACACGCATGCCCGAATGATTGTGTATTATTTCAAAAGGACTATGTAGATTTGAAAGATTGTCCAAAATGTGGTGCGTCACGGTATAAATTGACGACTTCGGGGGAGTCCAAAACTGGTTCTCCTGCCAAGGTGTTGTGGTATCTACCTATAATATCACGGTTTCAATGCTTGTTTGCAAATCCGAAAGATGCGAAGAATTTGAGGTGGCATGCAGATGTTAAGAAAAATAATGATGGGATCCTGCGACATGCGTCTGATTCCCCACAGTGGAAGAAGATTGATCTATTGTACCCCAAATTTGGTGAAGAAGATAGGAATCTAAGACTTGGGCTTTGTACAGATGGGATGAATCCGTACGGGACATTGAGCAGCCAACATAGCACTTGGCCAGTCATGTTTGTTATATACAATCTTCCTCCCTGGATGTGTATGAAGAATAAGTACGTTATGTTGTCATTGTTGATATCGGGCCCGAAACAACCCGGAAATGATATCGATGTTTATCTTGAACCTTTGATTGATGACTTAAAGAAACTTTGGGCTAAAGGTGTGATGACCTATGATGCTTCAGCAAGAGAGACATTTCGTTTGCACGCTATGTTGTTTTGCACTATTAATGACTTTCCAGCATATGGGAATTTGTCTGGATATAGTGTCAAAGGAGCTAAAGCGTGTCCTATATGTGAAGAAAACACTGATTCAATAAGACTAAAACATGGCGGCAAGACTGTATATCTTGGTCATCGAAGGTTTCTTTCAAAATTCCATCCGTATCGTAGGAAGCGCAAAGCATTCAATAGATGGAATGATGAACGGAGTGCACCTAAACCTATACCAGGGGATGTTGTTTATGAAAGAGTAAAAGACATTGTCAATGAATTTGGTAAGAAATCACAATGTAGTATGGCCACACGGAGTGACAATTCTTCATTCAAGAAGAAGTCAATATTTTGGGATCTTCCTTATTGGAGTTCTTTGACAGTCAGACATTGTATCGATGTAATGCACGTTGAGAAAAATGTCTGTGATAGCATCATTGGTACTCTATTAAATATACCAGGTAACACTAAAGATGGGATAAAATCCAGACTGGACCTACGTGAAATGGGAATAAGGTCAAAATTAATAGAATTATGTGAAATGGGTAGTAAAAGAACATACTTACCTCCCGCTTGTTACACGTTGTCTAGAAAGGAGAAAAAAACTTTTTGTGAATGCTTGGTAAATGTTAAGGTGCCACATGGTTACTCATCCAACATTCATAGATTGGTATCAATAAAAGATCTGAAGTTGATAGGTCTTAAATCTCATGATTGTCACACTCTAATGCAACAAATATTACCCGTGGCAATTCGATCTATATTGCCAAAGCATGTAAGGTTTGCAATTACCAGACTTTGTTTCTTTTTCAACAGTCTATGCAGTAAAGTTATTGACCCTGATACTCTCGATAATTTGCAAAGAGAAGTGGTTGTTACCCTATGTCAGCTTGAGATGTATTTCCCTCCTTCGTTCTTTGATATCATGGTACATCTTGTTGTCCACTTGACTAGGGAAGTGAAAATGTTGGGACCAGTTTTCTTGCATTGGATGTATCCCTTTGAACGATACATGAGCATTTTTAAAGGTGATGTTCGAAACCGTTATCGGCCTGAAGGGAGTATTATTGAAGGTTATGTGGCGAGAGAGGATATGGATTTTTGCAATGACTTTCTCAGTGGTAATGACACTCCTGATAATGACAAGAATTTTGAGGAGGGCAAAGGAATTTTGGGATCACGGGTGAAAGTAATCAGCCGTGAGCAGTTGGAACAAGCTCACTTGTATATTTTTCACAATATGGACGAAGTGAGTGTTTATATCGAGGAACATACCAATTTCATAAAGAGACAACATCCTCGAGCAAGTTCAATGTGGCTTGCTAGAGAGCACAATAAGACTTTTACTAAGTGGTTTGAAGATAAAGTCTTACATCAACTATCTCAAACACCAAATGATATTACAGAAACTATCAAATGCCTCGCCTTTAAACCAAAACCGAATGTTATGTCCTATGAAGGGTTTGACATTAATGGATTCACATATTACACAAAGCGCCAAGATGATAAGAGTGTCGTCCAAAATAGTGGGGTCACTCTTCAAGCGTTGACTATGTACTTTGCAAGTGCAAAGGATAAGAGTCCACGTGAAGCTAAAATGTCATATTACGGTGTCATTGAGGACATTTGGGAGTTTGACTACATAGATTTCAAAATTCCGCTCTTTAAATGTAATTGGGTTGATAACACCAAAGGAGTTATAGTGGATGAATTGGGTTTCACTTTGGTGAACTTTGAAAAGATTGGCGAGAAGGGTGAACCCTTCATATTGGCATCACAGGCGAAACAAATATTCTATATCGATGATCCTGCGAATGATAAATCGTCGGTTGTTCTTCATGGTAAAAGACAATTCATTGAAGATCCTATAGATGAAGAAGAGTACTATGATAAGTATGATGACTCCAGTCCATTCTCAGTTGGGTTGCCAACTCCACAAAATATTGAAGCTAATGATGACTTATATGTGCGCGGAGATCACAATGAAGGATTGTTAATTGATAAAAGATCAAAATTTTAGAGACATGTATGTTTATACAAATGCTAAATGTTTGCCTTTTTCTAGTTAATACAAATGCTAAATGTTTGCCTTTTTCTAGTTAATACAAATGCTAAGTGTTTGCCTTTTTAATGACATTTTCAGATGGCTGACCATGATGAGCATGATGTCCATGATGAGCATGAAGTCCATGATGAGCATGCTATCCATGAGGAGCATGGCGAGGATACCAATGTAAGTTCTAAAAACATATCCTATATTTCTATAAAATTCATTATCTTCTAGTTATGTCATATATCCTATATTTCTATATTGGGCTAATTTAGTGTGTTTATTTTTGTCAAATTTTAGGTTGATGATGTACCTGTACCCACTGAAGCGCTGGAGCAACTTGATGCACAGCACCAAACACTTAACAAGAAAAGGGGCATCACTCTGTTGAAGAAGTTATTAGCGCTAAGTGGTAGTGGATCCAAATTGGTGGTGGAGTTTGATAATGGAGGAAATGCAATTGGAGTGAACCGCAATAATTTTGTAAACTATCTTGGGTGTACCACTCGGAGCCATTGTGGTGTTAAGTATGATAATTGGCATAAAGTTCCTCAAGGGAAAAAAGACTTGATATGGAAAGATTTATGCGTGAGTTATTATTATTTGCAATTCTATTTTGTAGATTACAAATTCTATTATTTGCAATTCTATTTTGGATACTAGTTAATAACATTTCTATTTTACAGAATCTATTTGCATTGGATGAGAAGTTGCATCGTAAAAGTGTGATGCAACGCGCTGGAAAGATGCTTAGGAATTATAGGACAAATCTGAACAGAGAATACATAAAAGAGGGTGATAAGAAGAAGAAGTCAGCCCTTAAACAATGGAACTTCTTGGACAAAGAAGATTGGGACAATTTTGTTGCTTCAAGAAAATCTGAAGAATTCAAGGTATTATGCGTCACTCCCAATTTAATTAATATACATTGTTTTCACCTATTCAAGATTAACATTTAGTGCTACTAACCAAATCATTAATGTGCATACTAACTAGGCCCTCAGTGACGCACAAAAAGCAAGGCGTGCACTGAATGTGCATGACCACACTATGGGTCCAAAAGGCTATGCAAGCGTTCGCCAAAGACTACAGGCGGAGTCTGCGGCTACTCAGCAGTCTGCTGCTACTCAGAAGTCTGCTCCTACTCAGGAGTCTGCCACACCCATGCCTCGCCATGATATCTGGATAGCTGGCAGGCAAAACAAGAAGGGTGAAATAAAGAAGCATGTAACTGCTGAGGCGGCTGCAAAAATGGTAAAATATAACTCTTAGAGAAATCGTTTGAATATTGATTATTTGTGGTGTTAACTTACCAATTTCTGTTTATGGTGATTAGCGGGAGCTGCACGAGCATAGGAAACAAGGCACGTTCATCCCTCAGGGCACAAGGGATGAATTGACAGTTGCTCTGGGTAACCCAGAGCATCCTGGACGTGTTAGAGGTGTCAGCGCTGGTGTTGGCATCAAAGCATTCTTTGGGCCATCCCAGCGCAAACCCAGAGCGGGACTTTCTCAAGAAGAGGTAACCTATTCTTTTTTTAGAATGTTACTACAAAAGGAAATTCATTAATAAGAAGCTAATGTTTCTTTTATCCATGTATAGGAGAATAAGAGAGTTGAGGATTTAGTTGCTAAGAAGGTCAACGATGTAGTTGCTGAGAATGTCAAGGAAGAATTGTTGCAGTGGCAGGCATCTCAGGCTTCCAATCAGCCTATGGCGACCCACTCTTCTCCTGATGCACAGACTGCGAGTAATCCTGGAGACCCATCGCCTAGCACGTCTGTTGTAAGTATTGTTTATGACATTGTAGCTAGTCTTTTCAAGATGATATGTTTTCAAGATTATATGTATATATGTATAACATTCTTTACGTAAATTTGTAGGCATTGAAGCCATGCCGCTTAAGAATGCAAGACTATGTTGTTGCAGAGGCACAGGCTTACCAGTCTCTTCCTGAGGCAACATTTCATGGGACTCCAATGCCGTAGGGCTACATTCGTGTGAGCCCGCTACATGTATTACCCGATTGGAGGGAAGTTGCGTTGCCATATGCCCACCCAGATATTGATACACTTGGTGAGACAGAAGGTGGGGTCATATTGTGGCCCAAAGCAGATGTCGTCTACACGACTGAAATTGTAAGATAAATTTACATTGATTTAGACTGTTAATGTGTATATATGATGTCAACTGATCTGAAATTATATATACAGGTTAAAAAGAAGACACCAGGAGCACCTAGGCCTCCACCTCCACTTCCCGCATTACCAACTTGGGTTCCAACTGACCTAACATACTCGTTAGGTCCTGCTTGTAGGGGAATGGCATGTTGGCTACGGGCACATAATATACATTGCCCTATAATAGTTTCTTTAGATGCAGATTATGCAGGTCAATCATACGATAGCTCTTTATTTATACAAGATATTATTGAGCTGTTTATGTATGATTGGCTGAATACATCAATGATAGAGACATGGATAAGGTGAGATCTTGTTTATACATCCATATACCTTGTGTATGATCCGGTGATCTGGTTTCTTATATATTAATGCATACGCCTATATGTTTTGCAGCTACTTAGTCGAAGATTATTGCAAACAATTTGCATATGATCATGTGGGATTTTTTATTCCATCATTGATTAGTTTGGTAGCTAAAGACCCTGATAATGTTCAACAATACTGTATAGATGCTTTTACAATTTTTGGTCAGCAAAAGAAGACGATAATAATAGCTCCATTCAATGTCAAGTAAGTTTACTTTATCTATAATTTGGACTTAAGAAAATTCCATTTTTATTTTGCATTTTGAGTTATTAATTGTTAACTTCTTACCTCTAGAGGTAGACATTGGGAGTTACTAGTTATTGTCCCTGGGACATTCACTGTTTATTATCTAGATCCTGCGGGGAGTACATTGAACACTAAAATTGGACACGTAATGAGAATGCCATTATTCTGGTGAGAAATATTTCATTTTTATATCCGTTAACATCTTTTATTACATTACTATTTACTTATGCCATTTATTGTGTTATATTAACATGTAGGGGTTTAGATGCATTCAAAAAGGCTGGAGGAACGGTCCCAAGGAAAAAGAACCAGCCAATAAATTGGCAGAACGTACAAGTAAGTTCCCGACTCGAATATATATATTATTGATGTGAATTGTGCTTAGTTGTATTATTTTGTATGTTTCAATTTATAGTGTGCTACACAAGACAATGGCTGGGCATGCACATACTATGTGATGCGATTTATGCAGATGATTATCAAATATGCCGCATTGGACATCGATACCATACATGAGGTATTATATATAGTCTCATTAGTTAGTATGAAATATATCAATCTTATCTTATTTTTATATTATTACTTATATATATACATCATTCTCTTTGCAGGTGTTTAAAACTGACCACACTATAGGTAAACGCTTAAAAAATATACATGCTCCATATACGATGGAAGCATTAAATAAAGTAAGAGAAGAATGGGCAAAAGCCATACAAGCAGTGGCAACTATAAGATATAATTGGGATGTTGATAGCGATAATGAATGATACTTTGTAAATGAATATTTCTGAATGTTAATACATGTATTTGAATGTTTCGATATGCGTGAATGTGAGAATTGAATTGATGTCTGAATGTATGTACTTGTGTGAAATTTTCCTTGTGACTTTTGCAGGTTTGCGGCCTGTTTGTAGGCTGATATCAATGGATGTCGTAAACCTGCAGTTCAAAAAACTGAACTGCAAGTTCTCATCCTGCTGACCAGCCACAGCAGGCCTGCAAACTGATTTGAAAAAAAAAAAATAGGCGTCGGTTATTTATAGAAAACCGTCAGCAAAGACCTACAGCGTCGGGTTTTTGCAAAACACCGACGCCTAATGTGGCCACAACCGTACTGGAAATGGAGTCGGATATTCGTGTCAAACCGACGCCTATTTAATCTATAGGCGTCGGTCTTTTGATATATAACCGACGCTAAAAGTGTTCGCGCCACAGAAAATGGCGTCATGTAGGGCACTTTATGCGTCGGTTATCTACTAAAAGACTGACGCTATATTCCATATAGGCGTCGGTTGTTTAGTAAATAACCGACGCAGTAAGTGCCCTAGATGACGCCATTTTCTGTGGCGCGAACACTTTTGGCGTCGGTTATATACTAATCGACCGACGCCTATAGAATAAATAGGCGTCGGTTAAAAAACCGACGCCGAAGTGTTCGACCTTTAGCGGCGCCCACATAGGCGTCAGTCGGAAACCGACGCCAAATGGGGTTAAACGACCGACGCCAAAGGCCCTTTCTGTAGTAGTGTTAGCTTTAGTCGTTAGGACCATATGATAGTAAGTTTGAATTATAAGTGTGGCAGATAGGAGGTGATGTGTCTATAGCTCTGGGAGGTCTGAGTGTTTGGATATACTGGCCCAACATTTGAATACTTAGGTTAACCAGTATCAAGCTACTATGTTTATTCTTCTCTGGATGCCTTGGCTATGTATGCAAAGAAATGATGGTATAGAGAAAAACCCTAGAAATTTTAGGGTTAGAACATTAGAAAGTAAAGAAGGATAAGAGCATAAAGATAGAATGTGATAAAACTTTTATTTTATATTGTTTTGATTTGAGATCAATATAAATGCCCTTATATATTTGAATTCAGGTTATCAGTTTGTAGAATGTATATGGTTCTTTTAGATTGTTGTATATCATGAAGTTGCTTCAGTTATTGTTTATAATACTTGTATCAAGTAGAGAAGAAGTTATGGTTAATTGAGTTTTTCCTAAGTGGGTATTGTTTCTGCGTGATTGAGATCAATAGGAGTTGGTTAATATTGAGTAGCTCTTTGCTTCAGGACTACAGGTTCAGCCTGGTCCTACTCACAGGGTGCATTACAGGGATCTAATAACTCCTATTAATAATATAATAAGAGTAGTCTCTGAATAAATTTGACCCACATCGCATTGAGAATGTACATACATTAAGCTGTTGAAATATAAGGGAAAGACTAGAATAGCTAGGAATTAGTTGGAATTGATATCTAGGATCTAGCTTTGGGGCCTCAGATAAGAAACCCTAAATTGGTAATGAAGGAAGAGGGAATATAGATATAATAGATATATCAGTATGTAACATACAAAATGAAGAAGAAAGGATGGATAAAGAGAACTGAACAATATAGCTAATTGAGTCACTTTTCCCAATTTCAAATCAAGGAAAGATAAGAGAAAACTACATGGAAAGCCAAGATAGAAAGAATCAATTACAACGAAAGGATCAAATAATAGAGTAAAATGCATTTATGTAATCCAAAACAAAGGGAAAATAAAATAAAATAGTTAAGTATACTATAAGTACATAGAAGTGAGGAGTCTTCAGAAGAATTACTATTTATGAGGTTCATTTAAGAAATGCTAAATGTGATGATTGAGTTGTGAATTTTAAGTGTGAATTAGACATTTAGATGTAGAATCCTTCACAGGAGGCTTCTGTTGTGAGGAGGAAACATGCTTCCCAACTAGAGGATTCATGTATGTTGTGGTAATCTGGAGCACATCATTTTGGGGTCCAGGGGTCTAGGCCAATGTGGGTGGACTCCTTAAATGATTGGTATCCAACACCAATCAGGGCTTCCGATGGTACCAGAGTTTTGAGTTGTGGCAATTAGTGGACATCTTCAGTAGGTCCATTGGTGCACAACTAGCTTGAGGGCTTGACTCCCCACTTGAGTACCCATGTTCAGAGATGGATTCTGAGATATCCGTCCACCCCCATTAGCCTCCAAGAGGCATACGTGTCGAGGCATGCTGTAGACAAGGTCTTACTCAAGAGATACACTTAGGAACTCGAGCATGCTTCTAAGCCTTGTACAGTGAGATCATATGATGATGTGATTATTTGACATGTTTTGGTACACCTCATGTGGGTTCAGGGCGTAATAAAATGAATGTGAGATCAATAATATGTGTGCATACATTGATGTATTACTTGGAATTTTATAGCGTAACTTGCTATTTGTATGTTTTTTCAATTACCCATTTTTCTTTGTGATTGATCAAGAATGTTCACATATTGATTTACTCCTTGTAGTCATCTACAGTAACCTGCAATATGTATGTAGTGAATGATTGGTTCCTTTAAAGTTCATTTCTTTTCTACTTTATTTTCACTTTCTCAATAATATATCTTAGACTGTTAAAGTTCTTATATTGTTTCTTTTGAATTACTCATTCACTGAGTGAGTAGGCTCACCCCTCTACTCACAAATGTTTAGGGAAACCATGTGGACTTGAAGAATGTCAAGGCCAGAGTAGACCTGCCACAAAAGCTATGTATGATATTAGTTAAGTTATGTCGGTCATTATCACTCTAGGTCCTTATAGAGTAGTGAGAGAGTTTTTATTGATGTTGTGTAACATTGATTTCTTAATAATAGATTATGTATATGATTATCATGACATATGTACAAATCAGTGTGAGAAACAAAATGAATTTTTAGATATGTATCTTTATTGTTGGCATCAAATTAGAGTAATCAACTCTTAAATTCCCTTATATAGTGAGAAAACAAAGAGTTTGAAATCAAAGAAAAAGTTGGGAGTGAACTTTGTATTAAGTATAAATTCTCAAACATATGCCCTAATCTCATGATTAGTGGTAATCATGGTATGTGGGTGTACACACGTGCTTCAATTTACAAATTATACAAGTACGTTAATGAACAACTTGATACACTACCCATCCTGAGAAAGAGAGAGTACAAGGACATTCTAATCTATCAAGATTGCTTTATTTATGTCTTCTTTGTCACGACATGTCTGCTGGATAGAATTATACCTAAAAACATTTCAAACAACCTCATGAGACTCATATAGATCCCCATTGAATGGATACCTCCCACTCAATCTAGGTACATGCATCAACATCAGATTAAATATAACGAACTCAGAAGAAACTTGCAAATATTGAATGGTCTAGTAGGTAGTTCTAGCATCAAATCTAGTTTGCAATGCTAATATTTTCAAATAAAGAAGGTAATCACTTAAACCAAATATAAGTTTAAAAAATATTTTAGAGCATGTTTATGAAAAAATCAGTAGGTACTTCTTAGTTCAAATTAACAATCCTTCTTCATGAGTAACATGTCAAGTTCTAAGCATTTTGAATCAATTTTAGCCAGACCAGGGACACATCTTGTAGTCCTAAAGATGAAGTACACATAAGATATGTCTACCTAATAGTACTATCAAATAGTAAAAAATGCAAATCATATTTGCAGTGGATATAAATCCCAACATTTACAGTGTGTCAACAAGACAGATCAGAATATGAAACAGATAATCTCTATAAAAACATCATTATCTTCCTAAAAAAGAAACATAATAAATAATGGCAAATCATCAACTATCATTATAAGGAATGTAATGAATGTTCAAATCATATTCTACATATCTTGTCATCTTTTATTCATTTTCCCTAAAACTACTTGGCTTGTACCTCACCAAGAAGAAATCACCACACCTTCTTCTCATGTCAATGACTCATTATCACTATCTTAGGGTTTAGCTGACTACCCTAGGATATCAACAATAGACCTTGGCCACCTCAGATCACATCATCATATCAGGTACACAAGATAGGAACCAACGAAACAAATATATCATATATCACAACATTTATAATATTTTCATATTTTACATATATCATTTCATCAGAGTTTATTCCTGATGGACATAAAATTTACAACAAGGATTTAGGGCAAGATCCACTCTAGATGACTCACTTCTAAATCTTGACCCACTCTCCAAAAATCCTTCTCATTATTCATCTATTACTACAAGGAGATATGTTTTGTTTCCTCAGTGTGGACCTCGGGGAAACTCACAGTGCTCAGGGAACCTAACTAGATGTGTCTTCATTTCACTTATTATTAATCACTTTTACTCGTCTTAAAAGAATTCAAAACATCATGTATTATATGTGTGTATTTCCATGTAACTCGAATAACATGAAACACACTAGGCTTACCATGAAAGAAAATGACTAAAATAAGAAGTACAACAATGTATAATTTGCAACACATATAATGGGTTACATTTCCATATCATGTCATTGAAGTCATCATCAATGGTCTTTCATCCCAAGACATAATATCATTCTCAACCATTTACCCCCATCAAGGTTTTATGACCATTAGTGGGCTTTTAACCCTAGATATAATCCAATTATCTAGCATTTACCCTCATCAAGGTTTCTCCAAAGTAATCAAATAATGTATTCTATCTTAACATATTTCTTATCCATACATTTTGTATCATAATTCTCATTAAGTATTAATAGAGACATACGAACTAGCAACAATACAAGCATATAGACATCTCATTTTATTCATCATGCTCAAAATAGGATTATCATGTAACAAATACTTATCCTATCCAATTTCTATAGACATGAAAAATTTTCAAGTACAAACATGCAAACCACATTTAATACTTCTTTCTTACTATTTACCATTCTGCAGTTAGGGCTGCTACTCAAAACATAAGTGATCTCATTTGAAATCTATTAGAGAACTCCATCCTCATATTACAAGTATCCCAACATATAGTTACAATCTAAGAGCACATTCTAATCCAGCAATTTACATTATTGAACCTCATCTTGTAATTGGATTTAACAATATCCATATTCTTTCCTAAATCCCTTACTGGAGATCATTGTTAGCATCACATAGCTCATCATTTTAGGGTTAGGGTTTAGTTCTTAAATTCTTCTACTAATTTTCATCATTTTCCCTTTATTTTATATTCATTAGTTTTAACTTCTTTCATTTTGTCATCACTACTCTAGGAACAAATATTCTAAATTTATAATGTATAAGGTCTCTCTATCATTTAAATAATTCATAGTCTTTTTATTATTATATTTTATCAAATTTAGGTCAACACACATGTAATCAAAATATATATATTGTATACTCCATCGTACACATTTGATTCATTTCATTTTTAACTTGTCACCATTATTTGGTTACTGTTATCCATGTCCTTTCTTAAAATGAATTGGATGTGTCATGTCATTGACTTCCAAATTAATTCTTATTATAACAAAGATTGCTAGTTATCTTATGTTACTAATCACTTTTGCTAAAAAGAATGGTTTAGGTTACATCTTCTTACATCATAATCTATAATCATTCTTCCCAATTCATTATTATGTAGCTTGTATAAAAAGGACCAACAATAATGTGACAATTTACTCATCATTTCATAAATCATACTAAAATAGATTCATTAGGCTTAGATAATATTATTAAGACTCATCATCTTCAATTGAACTATTAATACCTACACTTCTTCATTTCATCACATTTACAACATCATATACATGTTCTAGCTTTATCACTCATAACCTTCTAGGGTTTTCAAGAAGTCATCCTTAGTTCAACACATCATAAGAATCATATCATTCAAAAATCTCATCATGGTGTACATGTCTTCATTAGAGTTATTTACTCACATGTAAACATTAGTTTCCATTTCCACACATTTTATTCTTCAACCACAAGTATACATTGATTCATTAGCTCATTTGATAGAATCCTTCAACGCAAATCCTAAATAGGGAAAATTGCCACCCCATATTGATCATTATGTATGTATCATATTCAATTTCATTAAGATTCAATAACATAATTGTCTAACTCATTCTAATACTATTCAATATGATTATACACATGTTACTTAATTCAATTTCAAAGCATATCGAGAATTGGGCTGATATTTAGGCAATATTCACATGAAACAACACAGTCCTCTCTCTATGGAATTTTCCAAGGAATGTAAATCAATATATCAGGAACTAAGAAAGTTCAATTTGATGAGAAATAAACGAAATGAATAGAATTTGATTCCCTAAGATCTTTACAAAATCAATACCCAATCACATACAGATACAAACAAGGTTTTTTATTATGTTATCCAGATAGAATTAGGATATCAAGATGAATATAATGCTTAAGATGGAGATAAACACTCACCTAAGGTGACAAGGACCTTAAAAACGTACTCAAAGTCGGAATTTCTAGAATTCTAATCAAACTCTAGCAACTGAATCGATTTCTTCCTCCTCTCAACTCAAAAACCCTAGAAATGGAGATTAGGAAAGAAAGAGTGAGAAAAGTGGGAGATTTTATATCATTTCGAATGAAATAAGAGGAGGGAAGAAATCTTGACATGTGAGAGAAGATTCACCATGAAGGTATACAAAGAAGCTAAACTTAGTTTATTTCATCATATCTCGGATGGTGAAACCCTAGCTCAACATCTTCACCACTTTCACTTCTCAAAAATCTAGTTATCCTCTCTCAGTATTTTAGTTTCTATGGAATGGATCACAAAATATGAGAAATCCTTGGTTGATAAGTTTCTAATATAGATCAATTAAGGTTCTTCGGTCAATTTCAAATAGACCCAACGGACACTTTCATTTAGTCAATATATTTTGTTGTCATTAAATATCTTACTGAAAATCATTTAGTTACTAGGTCAAACCTCCTCCAACGATTATAAAAATATTAACATGTTGTGTGAGAGAGAATTTTATAGCTCCAATTAAGAATTTTTATTGATCATAGTTACCAATAAAAAGATAAAAATCAAATATTAACGGCTACCTTTCACTCAGAATGCATGGTCGACTGAGTTTATTTTGAGGAAACTTGAATGAAACCACACTCTATAGAATTCCAACAACATCCAAAACTTATGTGAATTTAAAAAAATATCTAAAATGAAGTTCCCAAGACACAGTTAAAATATTAGATCAATTGAATATACCAATAAAAAGATAAAATTCAAATATTCCACTCCCATATTTCAATCTGAATATATTGATGGTTGAGTTTGTCCTGGGGAAACTCGGCCGACAAACCAGCCATAAAATTTTTCAAAAATTATGATATTTTGCAAAAACACTCATTATTGAGTTCTAAAAA
The DNA here is from genome assembly GCA_963693085.1 of Alisma plantago-aquatica. NCBI lineage: Eukaryota > Viridiplantae > Streptophyta > Magnoliopsida > Alismatales > Alismataceae > Alisma > Alisma plantago-aquatica. Next base: position 862,045,762 of record OY856413.1, read on the forward strand.
CCATTTCCAAACTTCAACCAAATTAGAGTTGTATATAAAATACTAAAAATCATTTAGTATACCATTATACTTATCAGATCATGTATTCATATACTACCAAAACCCTAATTTTGTCCGATTATGTTTTCATTTATCAAACTGTGATTATTTAAAATCATGGTTATAGTTTGTCTTTAGATTTAAAGAATCATGATTAGAATACATAATTAAACAAACTTTAAATGATGATCAATCTGGTTAAGCATGCATTCATCTAAGAAAACCTAATTAGATGGTTAAACTAAAAATGAGTCGTTACAAATGTTGGGTTTTAGGGGAGGCAGAGAAGGCAGCGGAAACAAAAAAATTCTCCTCCCCAAACCCAGAACAAGCAAACACGTCAACATCTATACAATAGGAAAGGGATGGTTCGTGGAATCATACCTTGTCCTGAGGCTTGCTCGACGACAATACCTCGTGGATGGCGCGGTCTTCACCTCCGGTCTTGGACAGTGTATGTGTAACTCCTGGTCGCATCGGGACTGACGACTCCTGGTCTCACCGGACTGTTAGGATTGACAATTGTCCTCTGAGTGGCAGAGATCTCCCACCTCTGAAGTAGTCCACATGAACCACCTGGAACTCCAGTCTCCTTGTCCCACAAGGAATTGGAAGGAGTCGCACCCTCCAGTCAGCGTACTAGTCACCAAAACACTCTCCTGCTACTAGTCGCTTTCTGTAGTTGTCCTTCCCTTATTGTGCCTCCCTTATCGGGTAGCACCTACTCGGGCTCTCTCTTGGTAACCAAAACCAGAGAGAACGACAACTTCACAGAGCAACTGGTTGCACTGAGTTGTACTTTGAGAAGCCCCCAATACCCCTATATATAGGAGGGGGGGGGGGGTCATGGGACAGGGTTCTCCATCCCGGGCAATATGGGACTAAAGCAGGTGTAGAAGGGTTTGAGATTTTCCACAAAAAAACAACCAACTCGGAACCTGAACCGATCGTTTCATAACTGAAACGGTCGGTTGGGGACCTGAGCCGGTCGGTTGACTCCTCAACCGATCGGTTGGGACACCTCAACCGGTCGGTTCACTTCTGAACCGGTCGGTTCGTGGCCCTGGTCAGTTCCCGATTGACTTTCCTTCTTTTGTTTCTAATTGGTATCAAATACCAATATTTATTCCAATCGAATTGGGCAAGTGAAACAAAAAATAATTTTCTCACCAATCTTACTTTCCCAACTTGCTCGGTTCGACCAGTGAACCGATCTGTTCAACACTTGAGCCGATCATTTCACCTTGTCCTTGAGACGATCGACTCATGACCTGAGTAGATCGGTTCACCAAGCTCACTCGATCGGTTCATCACATGAGTTGATCGGTTGGGAGTGCAAATTGTGCAGAAATAGTCAATTGCAGTTCCAATCAATCTGATACTCTAATCAAGTTGTCCAACACCTTGAACACTATGATTTTGAGCTATCAATTAATTGAGTGTTTAATTGAACTACTAAACTCCTTTAGTAATCAATCTAAACATTGTTTGTGGAAAAAACTCCTCTTCCAGGTTAAATCCTATGTGTGTGACCCTACAGGTCCTTTTTCACATTGGCAGTGAAAGTCCATAACACTTATGACTTCACAAGCAAAGAGCGGTGCCTAGTCACACATCAGTGCTACCCAAGTGAAATAGAAAGTTGGAGAACAACTTTCAATCTTACAATTTGTGAATGGTGTTACAGTGAATGTATAATTCCTTGGTCGTTGATATCCTGAATGAACTCGAGGCATGGAACAGTCATCCTATCAACGTTCATTCACTTTCTTGATCTCAAAGTAGATTGGAAGAGATATGTATGACATCAATATCACATATTGATTCACACGTGTGCCTACACCTTTCTCAATCCTACTCATCAAGTGGCCATGGATATCATACTCCCTCAGGAGGGACAAATCCCATATCTATCACTCACCCCTCAAAAGCCCCATGTGTCAAAGCAACCCAATCATCACCTTTATAACAACCCATGTTTTAGGACTGCGTTTGATGATGTCAAAGTGTGCCCAACGACATCTGTTGAGTGTAGTGATTTCAGGTCAAAGAATCACACTCACCACCATCACTGTGAGTACTGACTGTGACTACCATATCATGGTTCCATGTGTCAAACTCACGGTGGGTTTGTCTGGTACACTTGTTCTCTAACAAGTACCTATGTGTTGGGTTTGATATCTCTATATCATGACTAATGAGATTCTGTCATCAACCAACACCACAATCTAGTCTTGTATGTCATTGCTATATATCTACCTTCCACAATGACATCCGACTAGGGACATAACAAGAATGTACAAACTCTTAGCATTCGTATGATCTCATCATTCAGGTCCTCAACCTGAAAGCATACGTCCTTGAGTGTTGTCATTCTCTAGACATTCAATCTATTCTATCACTATCTCAAATGACTGAACCAGAAAGAATTGGAAGCTTGCCTTTGATGTTTATCAAATCAATCTTAATGTATCCCACCAATCATCCCATGATTGGCTCTCAGGGCATAAATTCCAACAACAAATTCACCCCTCCTTTAAATATTTCATCCAAAAATCCATGAAAATGTCTAGAAGAATATCATATCATCTAACTGTTCATCTCTCTTGCAAACAAGCTAGAATGATTTCCATTTTATCTTTCTTTTATATGACATCATTTTTTTCGCATTAGATGGATATATCATCCATTGTCATCATAATATCTCTCTTTCATTATTTCAAACATTGACTTCGCAAATCTTACTAATACATCATAATCAAGATATATTCAAATTACCTTACATATTCTTTTAATATTCTATTATGTATTTAATAAGATCAAGATTATAATTCATTCTACATTATTATTCATATTCATCAATTTTCTTCGTAAAGAAGATCATATAGTGTGCATCATTATTAGTTGTTACCTTACATAATTTTAGGATTTCTCTTCATGATCCATTAGTCTTTCATCTTCCTTATATGAAATTTCCTTATTATCATATGTTCCATATTGAATTATAAAATCTTTTTTCTTTCACCATTTTAACACCATTATTTTTAATCATCATGCATCTTATTATACTCCCAAAATGTAGTCATCTGGATGCTTGGTCAGGGCATCCAGAAGAAGTACAGTCACTATTTCCATACTAACTTATCTCAACACCCAAATACTTGAACAAAGTATCTAGACATTGAGTTCGGTCAGTATGCACATCATTCAGGTTATAGTCCACATCCACATTATTATTTAGTCTTAGATCCTATTGTCCCTATAGACTCATCTAACCTAGGATCTAATACCACGGTGTCAGGACCTCTCCTTCATCAGTATAAATACCAACCATTAGAGAGAAACCCAAAACCTAAACCAAATTATGAAACCAAAATAATAAATTCTCAACAAAGGAAATTAAAATAGTATATAAAAATCACAGATAAATTTTCCTTTTCCTTTATTTACAATTTTCATTAGCCAATGTCACATCAAGTACATCACATTAAGATATCACAATTCTTATTCAACTCCATTAAAACCAGAATCAATTCTTATTGCTCACATGTTGTTCAGTTTACAACATATAAAATTACATTAATGATCAATTTGATACATTACCCATCCCAGGAAAGAGAGAGTACAAGGACATTCTAATCTATATAGATAATTTAGTTTATGTCTTCTTTGTCATGACCTCTCCGCTTGATACCATTATACCTAAAAACATTTGAAACAACCTCATGAGATTCATATAGATCCCCAGTGAGTGGATGACTCCCACTCAAGATAGGTACATGCATCAACATTAGATTAAATATAACGAGCTCAAAAGAAACTTGTAGATATTGAAAGGTTTAGTAGATAGTTCTAGAATAAGTCAAATATAGTTTACAATGGTAATATAATGAAATAGAGAAGGTAATCACTTAATTGAAATATAACTTAAAAACATATTTTAGAGCATGTCTATGAACAAATCAGTAGCTCAAGTTGGGTTTGTTGATATTAAATTCTTGGCCTCTATCCTAAATGTTGTCATTCTCGTTGTGAGCATTTTTTTGCATAATGCCCAAGTTGTCGATGGTTGTAACATGTAGGAGGATAGGGACCCCAAGATTGTGCCAAATGCACACAACCACAAGTTGTGCATTGCTACGGTGCAGAATCATAACAGCTACTCTAGACTCTTGAGAACTCATGACTACAATAGGTTTTGCACTAATGACTCTCTGATATTGGTATTCCCTATGATGACCTCTATTGCCTTGTCATCTTCCCCTATCTTTTTGTTATTTAATTGATGCACTAAATGAATATGGTCCCTTCTATATGGAAGTGGTATACAATTCCTTGGATAACTTCAAGAATTTGGTTTGGATCTCAGTTCCAACTCACTTTTGCCCCTCAACTTCTCTTATAACATAGCTATCTCTTTACACTATCCTAGAGGCATCTACAAAGGTATGGAAATCTTAGCAACTGTCCATGATAGCTACCTTTTCTCGCATCCATGGTTTCAATCCACTTTCATATCTTCTAATCTTGTCCTTATTTGTTACACAACATTGAGGACAAAACATTATTAGGTCTAAGCATTAGAACACATATTCAATCACTGTCATATTCCCTTTCTTTGATGTCTTGAATTGTTTGACCTTGTCATGGACAATAGTCTCAAGTTAATATCGTGATTCAAAATGTCTCCTAAATTCAGTCCATGTTATGTTGTATACAACTCCTTGCATTTTCTCTAGACCAGTAGCTAGCATGACCTTTTAATAGGTACACAATATGTTCCACCTTTTGCTCCTATGAAAGATCTTTTTTATCTCAAATAACCATGCATCAACTTCATCCTGGTTTGAACTTCCTATGAAGTCATAAGCCCCAACCTTTTTTAATTTTTCATATGATCTACTAAATTCTCTAATAGGGCTCGGTTGTCATACAAGTGCCCTAGAACTCCCATGTACCTGAGTAATTGTAGACACAAAACCATATGTCATTGCTAGAATTTTAGGTGAAAACTATAGACCAGGAGAATGAGGATTTTGTTGAGGTGTCATTGCTTCTTACATATGAGATACATGATCGACACCATGAAATGACATTGCCCTAAATGGTGGAGGAGGTGATGGATGAGGCTCATTTCTTGCATTTTTTCTAGAGTATATTGTGATCCACTCACACAAAGAGTTAAATATAAAGCATGGTCTCCTCTTCAAGCATCCATAGCTCTAAAAGACACACATATTACAACTAATGACAATAAAAAGTCCCAACATGTTTTATTTTCCTATACTGACTTAGAATTAGGCTCAGACACCAAACTTTTCATGACCCAATCCCAAAAACCAACAAAAAATCAATTATTTGGAGTGGATCCTAACGGTCTATAGTACACTAACCTCCAATTAGAAATGAAATGATTATATATAAGCAACTATTCATTGTAAGAGAAATTTACTAACAACAGATTGTTAAATATCATTTCTCTTGATCAATAAAGTACAACTACATGACTTCATTCAACTTTTGGTAATTGTATTTATAATATTCACATATACATAACATGTTTAGCATATATACAAGGATATGCATACTAAACTTCATACTAAACTACAAATAAAAAGGAAAAACCATAGTTTCATCCCGTGACCCCAGTACAGGAACAATTTTGACACCATACATTAGATATGGGATTCACCTATATGAGTAAGTTACTTGTCTAAAAAAGAGGGTTGGCTAGCTAGTGCTTTGTCTTAAAGACCTAATAACTTTTCATAGTTAATTAGTCAATGTCTCAGTGAGCAGATATATAAAGGTTGCACACAGCTGCAACTTTCTTATTCGTTAAACAATTTAATGGATAACAACCATCCACTTATGATGTATTGATCAATTTAAAAACATATATAACATATCATGATGTATATTTGTTTATTTGTTTTTCCCTAGATAAAACTAACTTATACCATCCAATTAGATATTATCATAGTATGCTAATGCACACGATCACACTGTCGATACCTTATCGTGTAGTCAGCTACCCTAATGCAAAGCACGTCCATATCCTCCATTGCATAGGTAGGGCCAATAGACTCTATACCTTTTCCCCTCCTATGTACGAGGCTAAGGTTCAATCACATATCATATATAAATATTTTCTTGATTTCATAGGGTATCACCCTAACATAATATCTCAACTATTAACAAGATTGGTGTCATATCCTCAATTTTGGTAAAATTGTATTAATAAATGAATTGAACTATAAATTTTCCGATGGTATTATTGGTGGAATAATAATAACTTTGATCACCTTTGTGGCATGCGTGCATGTGGCACAAGTTAAATAAATAGAAGGAATTTATAATAATGGTTGTTGTTATGATAAATGAAATAATTGCCAAGTTTCCAAAGGAAAAATAAATTACATGGTGTTTTAGATAATTAAAATGACAATTATCTAACCATGTCTGAAAACAAAATGTGTGAGGCATCAAAAATAACATTATATCGGTTTAACTTTTGTATACTTGCAAACAATAAAGAAAATAAAGAGAATTGTAGAAATTCAAGGAAGAAGGGATATTCCCTGAGATAACGAAATTGTTTGAAGAAGACATATAATGGAGCAAGTTTTATATATGAAAGACCTCCTAATAAATTAAAATTACTAAATATAATCGATAATGGTTTTTATGAGTTGTCATGGAATGATGATAAATGGTTTAAAGGATATACCAAAGAAAAATAATGACCAATCTACACCATATAATTATGAATATTCCTTAATGGCTTTTGTTTTGCCAATAAATTATCATGCTTTCTTTGATGACTTATCGTTGCCAAAGCCAAGTCTTAACAAGAATATGGTAGTACCCTCTCATGACCATTGAATAAAAGATAACGGTTTTATATAATGGTATGTGGGAGGTAGGTATTCTTTCCAAGGATTATTCCTAACTTCCCCAAAACATTAGTTTTTAGAATAAAAGGATATCATTTAATGTATATGGCAAAGGGAGTAATGGTATACCTTGCCTTTGGAAAACATGGTCATACTACAAGTAAAGATTAAGGAAACAAAGAAGAGGTTGGGAAAATTGTATATTGTTGGTGATTAATTTGAAAGGAAACACCTTTCTGTAACACTAGATATGCCTACATTATCTCTCACAATAGGAATTTTCGGATGCACAACCAGTTTCCTTCAACATTGACTACCTCTCGACACCTCCTCCTTCATTGTCCTTCATCTCAAGTGTTAGGGTTTCCACTATGGGACCTATATAAGGGACTATAGACTCTTGTCTCTAGGGAATATAGGACCCCTACCCCCATATGATCATGGACAGACATTGTGGGAGGCCTCCATCAGTCGCACTTCCCCCCAGTCATAAGTGTGGATAGGGTACTCAACCACAACAACATCCCTGGTCTACTGTCAGTCATGGGATCTCTACCTTGATCGCCAGTTTTCACACACACCACTAGTGGCCTTCTACAAAACCATCCTTTGTTCCTTGACTAGTCATAGATACTCTCATCGCTATGGTGGCATTGGAGTTTGGCAGCATGTAGTTCCTTGATTGTCAGGAGTGAGCAACAAGATTGGCAACCCTTGTTTCTTATTCTGGCCAGGATGCAACTGAGAAGAGGAGCCATTGGTAGTGGTGTCATTGTGGAGTGCGGCGAGCAACTCCGATGTTGGGCAATGTTGGAGAAGACTGAACAGGGAGGTGAAAGTGTCGTATGAAAACCATGTTGAGTACTTGTTGCATGATCATAGGGGTAGAGTGTGCAGACGGTGAGGGGGTATGATTATATAGGGAGACAATGGGGAAATGCACTTCTCCTAGACGTGTTTCCAGCGGCGGGAATAGACGAGGCACACCCTACTGATGTGGGATGCATGTGTAGCTTCATGGGTGGTGATGAAGAAGACCCAACTCTGAGGGAGACATGAGGGTGGCAGAGATAGTAGTCGGTGTCAAAGGTAGTTTGTGCTTGAGATCGCCTGCTCTCAACCCTGACGGAAGCCCTACGGGAGTGGCCTGCATGTTTGGCATGTCACAATTTGGGTGAAGCGTGAGGGAGAAGGTCAGTTGGACCTGGGTAAGGTGGTAAATGGACCCAACCCAAGATCAGTGACCACAACAGAAATGTAAGGAAAAAGAAAAAGGTAAGTATGATGATGTGGCATCCTCTAATTGGGCCTATTATCCTTATTTCGTAAGTAAATAGTAATTACTAGGGTTCTCAGAATTAGACAAGTTATATATGAAACATGAACAGAAAATTGAGGGTAATGAAAATAAAATATATTTTAGACCTAATTCTTATTGAAATTCTAAAATTAATGTGACATGTATTAATGTAGAGATTAAAAGCATAAAAATGCTAGATTTTGATGAATAGGTTGTTAATCGTTTTGGATATGCAAAAAATATGTATTTTGTCTTATTTTATGATATTGTTGAACATAATGGGGATGTAAGATGATTATGATGACAATTTGAATATCTAAAATGGATCATCATGCTTATGAAGTAATAAGAGTTTAAAGATCCTATCTTGGCTTGTTGATTAATGGACATAATTGAATATAGTGCTCGTGATACAATAATATGGTAAATTTAATAATCTTGAAAACTCTTCAAAAGAATTAGTGTTCTTGAGTCATGAAATCAATGAACATGGGAATTGGAGTGTAAAACATAACTCTAATGATAACGTGATACCAAGGAAAGGCCAAACCCAAGATTAGGACCCAAATCTGATTAAATGTGATTAATATGACCGATGATACTTTAGGATTTACATAAATGTAGGTTAAAGTTGGTTGCTTGATTTGATTTCTTGATTCGATAATATGATTGATGACTATATAATCTACATGGCTCACCATCGAGGTACCTAGTTACACCTAATATTACCATATACGTTTGACTGACAGTTTCCCATTGATTCTTGAGTATTGTATGTTTCGAATGTTGGATGTTTATTTAGTTCTACTCAATTATAATGCCACTATGAATATCACATAAAAGAAATATTATGTGAAGAAAAATGCAGTTTATATTTGCAAGTATTTGTTGGAATATATGTTGTTATTTACTTGAACATTTTGGATGCACCCTATGTACAAGTATGGCAACATACTAATCTCATATTTGTTTCTTATTGTTTTAGTTATAAGAAGATATACATGATAAAGGACTTGAAGCTAAAGATAGAAATGTCATGAAATCATTAATGATTTAAAACAAGGATTAGCTAGCCATCCCTTCTCAAAAGTACAGTTTTGAGGATAGAAAGTTCATGTATGCATTTCTTTATAATCCTTTGAAACAAATGAAATTATCTACTATTTTATATTCTTTAATTAAAATATGGATCCTTGGGTAATTTTTGTAGGTAATGGCTTTCATCTTTTTGGCCTTCCTTATTTGATGGTTGTAGAAAAGTGAGATCGTTACATTTGGTATCAAAGTACCATATTTTCAAAACATATTTAATAGTTTATAATTTCAAGTAATGTGTCGAAATATGAAGGAATTATTAGGGCATTTTCTAAAGATGATGGTATCTAGAATGGACCACGACTTGGGGGCTGGAGAAAGTTTCCTATGCACCGCTAGTCAGCTTATGATGATTCTCAGGACCGTGCATCCTGCCTAGCCAAAGTTGGATGTTTTCCTGAAGTAAAATACCTTTAGGTTTTCTTCTCAGCTTGATTCCTCAACTTCTCATCCTCTTGCTTAATGAACCAGAAAAAAATTCCCTCCTCATCTGAAGTTAGGGTTTTGAGAAGAAGTAGTATTAAGGTATCCTCTGCCAGTTAATGCACATGTAATGAGAAATGATAATGTACATGAAATGTGTAAATGATAATCTACACTTAATATGGAATAATAATGTACATGCAATGCAGAGATAATGACAATTAAAGAAAAATGGTTTTATGGGTTGAAAGGGTAAACTCGGGATGGAACTAGGGTTGAGTTAGGAAAACTGTAGAGGGTCATGGGACATGGAAACTCCAATATGTAGGGTGTAGTCCTTAACCTATATACTAAACCCTAATCCTGGGAAATGGGAGTGGTGTGGGTGATAGAGTAACCCTACCCATATGAATCCAATTTAGAGTAAGAGTAAAGAGAAGTGAGAAAATATAAATGAGTTTATGTGACTCAACCTCCCGTGCGAGAATGTCGAGAAATGTATGCATGATGCATGTGGAAGAGAGAGAGAGAGGGAGATTGGAATATGCATGAGAACCATAAAGAACCAAGGGTTATACATGAAAAAGAAAACATTGATATAACTTTCTCACCTCACTAATGATATCTCTGGAGGAATGGATGGATATAGAAAACCCCTAGTGAGTGGGTATGCTACCCTAATGAGTGGGTATACCATTGAGAATAGTCCCAGCAAGTGATATGACTACCCCTAACGAGTTATTATACCACAGAGATTGGGTAAAAAGGTTAAAAAGTTATAATATAAAATGAATGCTCAATATATTATGGTTACTTAAAAAATGATGAGTTAGGTGACTCCATCTTCCATGCATATGTGCATGTGAAACAAGCCATTAATGAGAACAGTTTTGAGAAATATAAGTAGGCAACATTATAAATGAAAATTAAAATCTGAATATAACTTACTCAAACCCCTCATATCCCCTCTATATGTATGAAATAATGATGCTTAAGCCCATGGGGCAGAGGATCATCAAAGATCACCTCCCTGAATTGGGGGAGACATCCAATGCCATACTCCAGAATATGAGAAGACATCAAAAGTCATCTACTTCAATAGGGGAAGACACCACAGGTCATCCGCCTAAATAGGGGAAGACGATATGGCACCAAGCTCCAGATTGAGAAGGTAAACAAATTCCACTGCATGGACAAGACCCTGAAGGGGTATCCCAGAGGTTGAGTAAAAACTGGTTGAGAACTTAATAAAAACAATGAATAAAGATAAAAAAATATGAAACCATGAGGGCTAGTGTGACAACCCGGGGTGGGTCAACCCAAGAGTGGGAATATGACCTATGGGGAGGAAAAACCTTAGACCTTGGGGTCATGTTATGGCGACAGAGCCTAACTTCCTCCTATGAGTCATGAACGCACCCTAGGTTACGACCTTTTGTCGAAAGGTAATTTGAGTAAATTAATTTAAAGATCAAGGTAAACATGAATGTTATCTAAAACAAAAGATGAAATCATATATGTTGAGTATGATTTTCTGAACCCAGTTCGCCATATGTGAGGAACATGAGGAAAAGTCATTATGGAAGTAGTTGACCATATGAGACTGAGTCTAGGAAAAGAAATGTTTCCATGAAATGTTTCTATGAGTTCGATGAGGGGAGTATAAATTGAATAATGAGCATCATAAGAGATAGAGGAAATCTGGTTTATAAAATTACATATGAAAATAATATGCTTGAAAAAATGGCTAAGGTTGTGACATCTTAGAGAAATCCTTGCAGAGGGTAGAGTCCTAAGTCAATCCTAAGGTCATGTAGTAAAGGTACATAGGACTGATGGGACTAGGAGTTAATTGTGCCATGAATGCATAAGACCTTGTGGTCGGGAGGTAACAGCTAGGTTTGCCCACGGTCCAGGACTTGGGAGATTAGCTACCTTTGTGATGATCATGTGGCCTAATGGGTGAATGTGAGAGGCACTCCCTAAATTCATAAGGATGAGATCACTCAAAAAAGTACATGTACCCCTAGAGACCTCAAGGAAGTGGCTAAGGCTCGTAATACATTAGGTGTAAATGTAAACGATAAAAATAAGTCATGTAATAATGAAATCTTAAAGGAAGTTGTGCACAAACTCATGAGTGAGAGAGGCATTTGACTTCATGAAATATAAGAAAGTTGGAATCAATAAGTAGGTATGGTTTGGAGTCATGTTGAGAATGATTCCACCTAAAATATGAAATATTAGGAAAATGTGTGTGAACAATACCATCTTTGTTCTTAGAATGGGATGAACTTTGTATTTGGGTTGCAGCCAAACACTTATATCATCTCATTATAGCGAGTGAGATTTGGTGAACACATGTTGTTCTTAAAATTGAGATATGAGAATGAATACCTTGAGTTGAATTTAACGACATGACCTAGGGTAAGAGGTGTTACCTCACCCTTATGTGAAAGTAATTGGAAATATGTTGGAAACCTAGATGAAAGGATAGTCATCAAGTGAAATTGAAATCATAAAAGTAAATATGTAATCATCAAGGGATGATATCATGTAAATACTAAGGATGTGGATATACCTTGAATGGAATTCAAGTACGAATCCTTGTAACAATGTGTATAATTTTGTATATCAATAAAAGATATTAAGGATATCTAAGTAGGGTTGTTAACCCTAGGGACTAAAAAAATGAGTTATCTTTCACCACGATCTTACTAGGTGTTAATTTTTGGGAAGAAATTCCTTTTAAGGAGAGGTGAATGTTATATCCTTAATTTTGGTAAAATTGGAATATATAAATGAATTGATTTTTCAGTTTTCCAGTTGTATTATTGGTGGAATAATAATAAATTTTATCACCTTTTTGGCACATGTGTGTGGCATAAGTTAAATAAATAGAAAGAATTTATAATAATGGTTGTTGTTATGATAAATGGAAAAATTGCCAAGTCTCCAAAGGAAAAATAAAATGCATGGTGTTTTATATAATTAAAATGACAACTATCAAGCCAAGTGTGGAAATACAATATGTGAGGCATCACAAATAACATTATCACAGTTTAACTTTTGTATACATGCAAACAATAAAGAGAAGAAAGAGAATTAGAAAAATTTAGGCGAAAAGGAATATTCCCTGAGATAATGGCATTGTTTTAATAAGACATCTAAAGGAGCAAGTTTTATATATCAAAGACGTCCCAACGAATTACATTTACTAAATATAGTCGAGAATGGTTTATATGAGTTTCCGTGGAATGAGGATAAATGGTTTCAGGGATATACGAAAGAAAAATAATGACCAATGTGCACCAAATAATTATGAATATTCCTTAATGGTTTTTGTTTTGCCAATAAAGTGCCATGCTTACCTTGATGACTTATTGTTGCTAAATCCATGTATTAATAAGAATATTTTAGTTCCTTATCGTGACCTTTGGATAAAATCCAAGGGTTTTTATAGAATGGTATGAGGGAGGAAGGTATTCTTTCCTAGGATTATTCCTTACTTTCCCATAATATTAGTTTTTGGATAAAAGGATATATTTTAATGCATATGGAAAAGGGAGTAATGGCATCCCTTTCCTTTTGAAAACCTGGTCGCAGTACAAGGAGATATTAAAGAAACAAAGAAGATTCTAGGAAAAGTTTATATCTTGGTGATGAATGTGAAAGGAAACACATTTCTATAACACTAGATAGGCCTACATTATCTCTTACGCAACAGGAATTGTGGGAAGGAAACCCAATTTCCTTCAACATAGACTACCTGTGGACACCTCCTCCTTTGATGCCCTTCATTTCAAGCATAAGGGTTTCTAATGTGGAACATGTATAAGGGACTACAGACTCCTGGCTCTAGGGAATATAAGACCCCTAACCCGAGATGTTCATGGAGAAACTTTGTGGAACACCTCCATCAACCACACTCCCCCCGGCCATAAGTGCAGATAGGGTACTCAGTTGCATCAACATCCTTGTTCCACTATCTGTCATGGGATCTCTACCTTTGTCACCAACTTTCACCCACACTACGTGTTATATCCTCAATTTTCATATGTATGGGTTGAAATGTAATTTCTCCAATAAAGTGTGTGATTATGAAATTTTATGATTTAAGCACTTTGAATGGATTTCTTTGGTAATATTCCCTTTTGTATAAATGTTTTCATGGGCCTTACTGAAGTAATAAGTCCAATATGATTAAAAGAGAATAAATATGGACACAAATCTAATAATAAGAGAAATTGTAATACTACTGAGAATAATGTGGAATCCTCTAGAAGGTTAAGTTTTTGTTCATGATGGATTGGATTTTGGATCCCCATGGTTTCTTTTGATAAAAGGAACTCAAATAAGGGGAACAGAAGTAAAGAATAGAAAAAAATATGAATTGAATATGCTTTAGTAAGTATTAAATTGCATATGAAGAAAACTCCTTTATCCTTTTGAGTTTAGGACTCAAACTTGTCACACGTGTAGATAAAGTTAATACAAGATTTCCCTTAAAATTTGGAAGAAAAAGGATAAATGAGGAGAGATTTGTGGATTTTGTGAGATTCCTAAAGTGAAAGGATAATCATTCAAATATATTTAATGTCACAATTCATTTAGGAATAAAGATTTGATCTAGTTATGACATGGGCAATCTGAACCCCAGATCTCATGATCTGGACCATGGATCTCATGATCCAACAGTGCTGGGTCATCGTCTAGATCCCAACCTGAGTAGGAAACCAGTAGAGTTTCCTTTTGATCTAGCTCGTTCTCTGAAGCGCGAGGAATACTAGAAACTTGTCCAACAAGTTCAGAAAACCTTCCCAAATTGAATGATCCTGACATTATGGGACTCTTAGGAGGATATTGGGATTTCCCTAATCTAGTTGGAGGGGGATTCTCTATGACAGATACCCTCACCTATAAAAGGAGGGTGGATGCCTTGACAAATCCACCAACATATCCACAAAATCACCCTCAACCATATGTTTCGTTCGTGATGTCCAATTTTTCTCAAGGAGCTATCCCTTGTCACTTGTCCTCATTGACGAATAACTGAACTAGACTACTACTCGACCCATCGCTCCCGATCACCATCCAAGAAATTGAGGGGATAGTTAAGTTCGGTGCAAGGCGGCGGAGGCGTTGGAATTCTTGCGCAACACAAAGGAGGTCGGAACCTCCGAGTCAATGAGTGAGTTGACTTCTCTCTCCTGTGGTGCACGTGAATAAAGGTTGAAGACAACCTTGTGGTTAATTACCACTCTGCCCTGACTTGTTTTCTATCAGGTAAGGGCTAGACTCGTCCTTTGTTTGGTTTTAGTTTGTGAGCAGGTCATATCGGCTAAGCTGTGCTCTACTGAGATGGTGAGAACCAGTAGGCTGACCCAACCGAGATGGCTTGGGCGGGACCAGGGATGCTCTGCCCATATGGCAAGCTTCCATTGGTAAATAAATGATTAACTTGCTAAAATCATAAGTAATTATAAAATATTGGATGATGACAAATTATACATGAAAGTTGATCAGAAAAATATGTAGATCGCAATAACCGAAGCATGAATCTGTTTGAAATTCAAAAAGTATATAAAGTTGTCACCTTAAATGCATTTATGGATAAGAAATACTAATTTTGATGTTAATAAGATTGAGTAAAGTGCTACAGATGATTTAAGTTGAAATTAACATGTTGTTAATAAAAATGATGTTTAAGATCTAAAAAGATGATCCTCGTGCTTAATTGGCTAATTTAGGGTTTCATATGTATAAAGTGCAATAATGGGATTAGAAACCCTAATCTAGGTAATTATGACTTTGAATGAGTTATATTTCGAAATCCTATATAAGAGACAGAGTTAGATTGATCCTAAAGCCTAATTGGCTATAAAGGAGCCCTAATGTGAATAATTGAGTAATTAAGGTTTTGTACATAGAAATGTTGTTTTAGGGTTTGGTTGACCTAAAAAGGGAAAGTTGAGAAATAGATCTAAGAAACTCTAGAAGGGATTTCCCAAGTCAATAAAATGAGTTCATGATGATTATGTAGTAATTAGGTTATACATGCTTTTTAGGATTTTGTTGTGCTTGTGTGATTGGCTTGATTGGTTGCTTGGATTACCTGATTGGATTGAGCTTTTCTTGTTTCTTTGAGATATCCAAATTAGGTATGTGATTATATTATGATAACTCTCTTTAGTTTCACGAAGATTTCCAAAGTTTCATCAGTTGCGTGAAAATAACTGCTTGGATGACTTTATTTTATGCAATCTATAAAGTGACTATGATTATCATCATGTGAATATATATATATATATATATGACTTGCTCGAACCTACATACCATCTCTGGATGTAAGATTTATGACGACCAAGCCCTTGAGGGAAGGTCAAAGGTGGTCAAGCCCCAGATGGAAGACCATATGGCACCTAAAGAGGTGACCCATAAGGTACCAAGCTCAGGATGGAGAAGGTAGCCTACAGTCCCTTGCAAGGACTAAACCTTAAGAGAGGGTATCCCATAGAATGAGTAAAAGTGGTTGGGACATTATATTGAAAACGTAATCTTGGATTTTTAACAACTATCTAATGAAATTAGGTTGTTTGAAATATGTTCATGTTATTGGTTGCCACCACATACAGGTATATTCTTTATTCTGACCGACGTTTTGTTTGTCGGCATTTTAGGAATACTTGAAAAAGGACAAACACTAAAGTGATATTTGAAGAATAAATCTAATTAAATAAATGAGGATTTAGTTAGATAGAACTCTACATTTGTTAGTGCTCCAATTCCTATTTTTGAAAGGTATGTGAAAAGTAAATTTTTATCCTGTTATAAGCTTAGTCTTTGGTAGAATTTATTTATTATTTTTGATTATTTGCAAAACCATTGATCCTATTTTGGGATAGCAGATCTACTTTCTTGGTCTTCCTTAATTGGGGGTTATCGGGAAGTGGGATCATTACAATCGGTATCAGAGCATGGTTTTCCATTTAATCTCTAATAATTATTAAATTTTACAAACTCTTTAGAACCCAAGGGAGTTCTGAAAGGATTTTCCAATGATGGAGGTGTCTAGAAAAGGATCACAATCTGAGGGATGGCAAGATTTTCCTCTACCCTACTAGTCGGTCTATGAGGACTCTCAGATTCTGTGTGAATGTCTGGTCGAAATTGGAGGATTTGACTCAAAATAAGAAACATGCATGTAACGTCTATCTCGAGAAAACAAGATTAACTAATGCGGAAGCATTCACTAAGAAGCGGATTACCAAAAATCACTAAACATTAAAACTTTTTGTGAAGAGATCTTTAAATGGTAAAGCTTTTTCATAAAGCAACATGATAAGTTATTTACAAACTGATCCATCAGTACATCTCTGTAAGGTCGTATCTCGAGGTTACAATCATCAACTACCATGTTAACTATATAAGGCAAGATACAAAAATCTCGAGGTACTGGACCAAAAACTCAAAAGCACTAACTATTACTCCGAGGACCTGAGAGTATAGAGACGACACATAGGACTCTAACTACATCTATACGTGGCATAACAGCCAGTGTCTCCACCTGAAACTTCACTGCTGTCCGTGGTACTGTTGACGCTGCCCTTCACCTATTGAAGGATTTATTCCTCCTCACCCACGTCCACCTAAAAATATGTTTCCCACGGGGTGAGACAATTATAAAATTGTCCCAGCGAGAGATATAACTCTTTGCCAGAAACATAATTATTGCAGCTTAAGAGAATAAATGTACACAAAGAAGTTATATTTGTCTGGGAATAATTAGAACAATGTTCAACAGATTAAACCATTCTTCCTATTAAAGCAATACATCTATAATTTGATAAACCCATATTTCATTTATCTTTTAAGAAATAGAAGAACATGTATGACATTTATTTACTATAAAGCCATTATTGCAACACTAACTCTCTTCAGACTTAGATCATATATCTAATGTCTGACATTATTATTGGAGAGTCATGGCCTGTAGCCATACTTTTTCTCACAAAGTGTTAGGATCTCAATTCCTCAACTTATCAAGTACCTTTCTAAATTTATCATCATGATTATAGAATCTAGGTACTTGAACTCATAATTTACCGTTCACTAGGTATCATAGCATATCATTATACTTGAAGCATGTAAAGTAATTTCAATACATAAGATATCATAATCCTTACCTGTATATGATCAACTCTTTATGAAAACCTGCATGACCAATATTTACTAATAACATGCATATTGTATCATAACAGCACAATATAGGTTCTTCTCAAATTATATATGTGATACCACGGCTGTGCTACCTTGCACGGTCGTGCAAAAAAGGACTCACCACGACCGTGTCATAATACCACAGTTGGATTCTAGGGTTAGGATTCTCATTTAATCCAAAAAGAGTTATTCCACCTCTTAACTAGATTAGGAATAGTGATTCCTATCTCATTTCTCGATCATGGAGTTTCATGCTTAAAAGCATAACTCAGAATTAGGGTTACTTGTTCATATCATCACATCTCCCTAGATCAGGGTTTACTATTCACATAGCATCACATTACCCTAGATTAGGGTTTACTATTCACATAGCATCACATTACCCTAGATTAGGGTTTACTATTCACATAGCATCACATTACCCTAGATTAGGGTTTACTATTCACATAGCATCACATTACCCTAGATTAGGGTTTACTATTCACATAGCATCACATTACCCTAGATTAGGGTTTACTATTCACATAGCATCACATTACCCTAGATTAGGGTTTACTATTCACATAATAGTGAATTGAGATCATACCATCATTATGTATGAAGATTACTTCCATTCATGTCTTCACTTAGGTTAAGATTCATTGATCATCATAATTAGGGTTTCTATGATCCCATTGTAAAGGATCATACCCTAATTATGTGTATTCATACATGTTGGAAGTATATTACTTGATTCTCATTCATATTAGGAGTCTTCTCTCCCCTCTTATTATTAGATGATGTTTACATCTCTTATTATTAGGTTAGGTCAATTCAACCTTGATAACATAAGTCACATTATTACTACAATGTTCACTAGGGTTTGCTTGATCAAGAGCTGTTGACTACTTAAACCCATCAAGGGTACTTTAGTAATGTTCACCATTGATCATAACATGCTTCAATCAACTAATTACTTGTTCCCTTAATGTATTTAGATATCATTAGGATTTATATTAATCACCCATTAAACCATCTAAGCCTTTAAAGCATTAAGCAATCTTGACCTTAAAAGACCCCAAACAGTTTTGCACTTTCAACCTCCAAATGGTTTGAAACCGCATGACCATCAAACGGTCTTGAGACCGTTTGGTCCCAAACGGTCTTGAGACCGTTTTGTCTCAAACGGTCTTGAGACCGTTTGGTCGAAACACCCTCAAAACTGCATGGACCAAAAAGTGTATTAATACTTCCAATTGAGTTAGGGTTTTCAATGTTGAACCCCTCAATCGTTCATGCCATGGTTAACCATTTATCAATTGAGCCAATTAAGTTAATGCTCAACTGATGTGACCCTCAATTAATCCTCAATTGATCACCAATTAGGGTTTGGATGGATTGGATTAGGGTTGGAATCGATCATCCTTCAATACTAATCAATGTAAGACTAGTTACTTAGAAACCATAGAACCATCATCCAAAATGGGTATGACCTGACCCCAAACGGTTTTGAGGTCGTTTGGATGACATCCAAATGGTCTTGAGACCGTTTTCCCATCATATCACCAAAATCCAAGTCAACCAATTAAGGTTTGGATCATTGGATTGATCACCAAAACAGCAATTGATTACACTTTAACTTAATAACATTGGATCATCAATTGCTTAACCATACTCACCCCTAGACCTCCAAACGGTCTTGGGTGACCTCCAAACGGTCTTGAGACCGTTTGGATGAGCTCCAAATGGTCTTGAGACCGTTTGGCTCATCCAACCCTTGGATTCTAGTGAAATTCTATCAAGGATTGGTCTATCGAGTTGATCAACAAATCAGCACTTAATTGTAATATGATTTGGTACCTTTGGACCTTCAATTGGTCTACTATACTTAACCCCAGACCTCCAAACGGTCTTGGGTGATCCCCAAACGGTCTTGAGACCGTTTGGGTGATTCCCAAACAGTTTTGAAACCGTTTGGGACAATCAACCCAAAACATCATCCCATTCACTTGCAAAATCAGTATTTAGCCGATTAGGGTTCATACCACATCTTTGGATCTTCAAACACATATCCATACTTCACCCTAGACCTCGAAACGGTCTTGGGTGACCCCCAAACGGTCCTGAGACCGTTTGGGGGATCCCAAAACGGTCTTGAGACTGTTTGGGCTAATCAACCCAAAATCTCAAATTAACTCATTGGAATTTCAGCACTAATTTCAATTAGGGTTTTCCCAATTGATTAGCCTTCAACTCATGATTCCTTGAGAATTAACCCCTCAAATTTGGTGAGTTATTAAACAACATAATTAGGAACAGTAATCGCAAACGTTCAACGCTTGGTCAACGCACTCAAACGGTTTTGAAACCGTGTTCCCAAAAAGGTCAAGTTAATCAGGTTGAAAATCAGCACTTAATCCAATTAGGTTTATCTAATTGATTAGCCTTCAACTCTCTATTCCTTGGGAGTTAACCCATAAAATTTGGTGAGTCATTAACCAACATCATTATGAACAATAATATCAAACGGTCAACGCACTCAAACGGTTTTGAAACCGTTTTCCCTAAAAGGTCAAGTTAATCAGGTTGAAAATCAGCACTTAATCCAATTAGATTTACCTAATTGATATGCCTTCAACTCACGATTCCTTTGGAGTTAATCCCTCAAATTTGGAGGGTTATCAACCAACTTAATTATTAACAGGAATCCCAAACGGTCAACCCTTGGTCAACTCAACCAAACGGTCTTGGAGACCGTTTGCTCCAACCAACCTTGTGAAACCGTTTGCCCCTCAAACGGTTTTGCAAACCCCCAAACGGTTTTACAAACCGTTTCGCCAAGGGTGCAAGACCGTTTGATAATATAACATTGGTATTCACGCCCCCTTCTTCTACCTCCAGATCCAGGTCTGTTCTTCATGGTTTTAGTTGCAAGAAAGCAAGGAAGGATGGGGGAAAGAAGAACAAACTACCTTTGCAAGAAAGAAAGATGCATAACAAAGTTTAAGGGTTTAGAGTTATAAAACCCGCCTTAGAATCTGATCTAGAGCTCCACACTCTGTAGATTTAATGGTGGCTTGAGCTCCAGGGGTCGTCCAAGGTCCTTTCTTCAAGAATTGGATGGAGAAGATGGCTCGAAGAAAGAGTTGTGTAAGGAATACTAGCAAACCAACCTTGTAATGGAATTTCCTCCATGAATCCGAGTTAGAAGATGACCAAACTTACCTAGTTCAACTTGGTCGTCCTATTCTGCTCCTAACCTCCTCCTTAGTCGGTCCAAAGCAAAAGGATGAGAAGAGGAAATGAAGGGAACGATCCCTTGATTGTGGAAAGAGCTTGCTTATATATTTCTGGGCATATTTCCAAGGCAATGATAATTACTTCTTCTCTTTTACATCTATATCCTCCACGCCCCTCTCCTACTTCTTTGCCACGTTCCTCCCTTGTTATAACATGCAAACGTATCTCTCAACCTTGGTTTAGAGGAAAAGAAGCCAAACACTTTATTAAGTCATACATATATAAGGGTCATTTTGCATACATCTTGATTATTCAATTACAATGATTATCCTTCTTATATGGTTACTCAAATGAGGTGCCCCCCTCATTTTATTTACTCCACTTGATGCTAAATAGCATGAGAGGTACTCTAGAGGGTATATTTTACATGTTGCACCCTATGTTTTGGGTAAATTGCACTTTACACCAAAACTAGGTTTTAAAGTACAAGGATTGCTCTACAAGCTATATTTTGGTGCCCAAGCTTGGGGAATCCATATTACCACATCATATTCATTCTTATGATGTCTCATCATCAGAGGAACATCTTAACATGTGCAATTTTCAAGTTAACCCCTCTAATTGGGTAATTTGCACATAGGTCCCTATTAAACAAAACAATCTTACAACATTGTTCAAAAAGGGCAGAAATGAAAATATAGATTCTTATAAAGCTTTAATGACATATCAAGGGTTAACCAAAAGCCTCTATCATAATTTTAAGCAAAACACCTAGGGTTAGTTCATAACCCAGGTCAGGGGTGTTACAAATTATAAACCCCTAACAAGGATTTCGTCCCCGAAATCCCAGGAAAAGGAGGGACAGATTATTCATTAGTAAGGCCCTCAAGTTTCCCCATATTATCTCAAAATTATGATGATATTATGGATTTGTAATTCACACAAAGTCCCTTTCATTAATTACTTCTTATCACTATTTATGTTTATGCAAAGCATAAACCCCTAACATAAGGTGTCCATACTTTTTGAAAGGAAGAAGCATAAAAGAACATTCTTCTAGTATCACCCAAGAATGTTTACCAAAAGAGAAACGTACATACCTTAACACAGATAATACACTTAGCAATCCTTTATTTATTTGAAACAGTTCACTAAGAAAGTTTGCTAATCAATTAATTTGGAAATATTCACTAAGAAGATTCACTAAGCAATTTGTCTTGGAAGATTTCACTAAGTAAATTTACTAAGTATGTTGTCTCAAAAGATTTCACTGAAGGAGTTCATTGAGTATGATTACTAAGTATTTACTGAGGAAATTCACTGAGTATGTTCACTAAGTATGTTTACTAAGTATATTCACTAAGTATTCACTGAGGAAATTCACTGAGTATGTTCACTAAGTATTCACTGAGGAAGTTCACTGAGTATATTCACTAAGTATTCACTAAGGATGTTCACCGAGTATATTCACTAAGTATTCACTGAGGAAGTTCACTAAGTATATTCACTTAGTATTCACTAAGGAAGTTCACTGAGTATATTCACTAAGTATTCACCAAGGAAATCCACTGAGTATATTCACTAAGTATTCACTAAGGAAGTTCACTGAGTATATTCACTAAGTATTCACTAAGGAAGTTCACTGAGTATATTCACTAAGTATTCACTAAGGAAGTTCACTGATTATATTCACTAAGTATTCACTGAGGAAGTTCACTGAGTATATGCACTAAGTATTCACTAAGGAAGTTCACTGAGTATATTCACTAAGTATTCACTAAGGAAGTTCACTGAGTATATTCACTAAGTATTCACTGAGGAAGTTCACTAAGTATATTCACTAAGTATTCACTAAGGAAGTTCACTGAGTATATTCACTAAGTATTCACTGAGGAAATTCACTGAGTATATTCACTAAGTATTCACTAAGGAAGTTCACTGAGTATATTCACTAAGTATTCACTAAGGAAGTTCACTGAGTATATTCACTAAGTATTCACTAAGGAAGTTCACTGAGTATATTCACTAAGTATTCACTGAGGAAGTTCACTGAGTATATTCACTAAGTATTCACTAAGGAAGTTCACTGAGTATATTCACTAAGTATTCACTGAGGAAATTCACTGAGTATATTCAGTAAGTATTCACTGAGGAAGTTCACTGAGTATATTCACTAAGTATTCACTAAGGAAGTTCACTGAGTATATTCACTAAGTATTCACTGAGGAAATTCACTGAGTATATTCATTTATAAGTTTCACTTAGCTTTTCTCATTAATTTCCTTATACTCTCTAGATTGTTTCAGAATAATTACCTGATCAGAGTAATAAAAAAGATAACAAGCTAAGAGTTTTATACTTGCCTTATCTACAATAACCATATACCTGGCCAGGGTATATAAGTATTGAGATTAGGTAGTATGTATTTTACTTATCATCATATTCCTCATTTTTTTTCATTATACACACAAGATTTACCATACTAGATTATTCTTCAGGTATCACCTCTATATCTCATCTTTTAATATACAATGAAGGGAGATTATAAATTGTTTTAAAGAATACGGAGTAAGGTATAAGTTCTTATCTCCCTTGTGTCCTTCTAAGACTTAGTCAAAGGAATTCAAAAACAGATAATTTTCGTATCTTTAACACATAGAATCCTGATATGAAATATCAAAACAAAACTGATTTCATCTGACCTGTCTGGGACGTCTATCCACGTCCTCTATTATTATATTGCCTCCCTTGTGAGCCTTGCAGACTCTATCCTTGAGGTTGAGTCATTATTGTATTCCTGTCTGGACAATCCTTTGCCAGATGTCCCAGTTGTCTACATTGGTAACAGATCCTGGGTGCAAGGTGTCTATACGATCCAGTTACTGATGTTGATGCTATGTCAGAAGGTCTTCTTGGTATACTACTATGATCCCTACTTCCACTTGACATCCATTGTTTCTGGGTAGGAAATCTTGATATTGCTATTGGTATAGAAAGTCTTGGCTTCTTAAAACTTTCAGGCTTTTGATCTTGAGGCTGGGTGTACATCTTCTTACTAATTGTCTGTTGTTTCTCAATTTCCGACCTCTCTATCCTTCTTACTGACTCCACAAAGGTGGAAAACCTTTCTCTGTTCTCTAAGGAAGACACAGGAGTGGCTAGTTCACCATTCAATCCCTTTTCAAAATGCTGAATTCTTTCTTCATCACTAACTGCCATCTGCGGACAAAACCGCAACAACTCCATGAACTTAGCTTCATATTCGCTAACGTTCATCTGTCCTTGTGTGATCTTCTCATCTAGATACGTCTTAGCGAAGTATCTATTGATGAATTCTCATCGGAATACCTCCCATCCTATTTCTTCGCCTGGTCTCTTATCTTCCTCTATCATCCACCAATTACCAGCACTCCCTTTTAGGAGGTATACCGCATGTTTTACCTTTTCAGCTTCAAGAATATCAAGGATCCTGAAAGCCTTTTCCAGCTCTGTCAACCATAGGTCAGCATCTGCTGGGTCAGATGTACCAGCATAGTCTATGGCTCCCACCCGGCGAAGTCTCTCAAAAGTCTTGCCGGCTCCATAACCTTCATGATGGGCTGGTGCCCTAGGTGCAGATGGTGGCACCCTATCTGCTATGTGTGTTATGGCTGTCAGGAATTTATCAAATAAAGCATGGAGAGCTAGGTTTTCTATCTCAGCTGGGTCAATCTGGGGCTGTTCAGGTACATGCCCCTCCCTATTCTGGTCTCCTGCACCTCCTCCTGGTGCAGCAGTACTGCCCTCAGCAGCATGCTCTTCATGTGATCCAGACATCTTCAAGTTCTTCTTCTCCTATGAGAGCAGAAGATACTATTAGATAATCTAGAAAACACTTAGAACAGACTCAACAACCTTAGTCCTATGTCTCTGTAGACTCAACGAACCTAGAGCTCTGATACCACTAAATGTAACGTCTATCTCGAGAAAACAAGATTAACTAATGCGGAAGTGTTCACTAAGCAGCGGATTACCAAAAATCACTAAAAATTAAAACTTTTTGTGAAGAGATCTTTAAATGGTAAAGCTTTTTCATAAAGCAACATGATAAATTATTTACAAACTGATCCATCAGTACATCTCTGCAAGGTCGTATCTCGAGGTTACAATCATCAACTACCATGTTAACTATATACGGCAAGATACAAAAATCTCGAGGTACTGGACCAAAAACTCGAAAGCACTAACTATTACTCTGAGGACCTGAGAGTACAGAGACGACACATAGGACTCTAACTACATCTATACGTGGCATAACAACCACTGTCTCCACCTAAAACTTCATTGTTGTCCCTGGTATTGTTGATGTTGCCCTTCACCTATTGAAGGATTTCTGCCTCCTCGCCCACGTCCACCTAAAAATATATTTCCCACGGGGTGAGACAATTATAAAATTGTCCCAGCGAGAGATATAACTCTTCGCCAGAAACATAATTATTGCAGCTTAAGAGAATAAATGTACACAAAGAAGTTATATTTGTCTGGGAGTAATTATAACAATGTTCAACAGATTAAACCATTCTTCCTATTAAAGCAATACAGCTATAATTTGATAAACCCATATGTCATTTATCTTTTAAGAAATAGAAGAACATGTATGACATTTATTTACTATAAAGCCATTATTACAACACTAACTCTCTTCAGACTTAGATCATATATCTAATGTCTGACATTATTATTGGGGAGTCATGGCCTGTAGCCATACTTTTTCTCACACAGTGTTAGGATGTCAATTCCTCAACTTATCAAGTACCTTTCTAAATGTATCATCATGTTTATAGAATCTAGGTACTTGAACTCATAATTTACTGTTCACTAGGTATCATAGCATATCATTATACTTGAAGCATGTAAAGTAATTTCAATACATAAGATATCATAATCCTTACTTGGATATGATCACCTCTTTATTAAAACCTTCATTACCAATATTTACTAATAATGTGCATATTGTATCATAACAGCACAATATAGGTTCTTCTCAAATTATATATGTGATACCACGGCCATGCTACCTTGCACGGTCGTGCAACAAAGGACTCACCACGACCGTGTCATAATACCACAGCTAGATTCTAGGGTTAGGATTCTCATTTAATCCAAAAAGAGTTATTCCACCTCTTAACTAGATTAGGAATAGTGATTCCTATCTCATTTGTCAATCATGGAGTTTCATGCTTAAAAGCATAACTCAGAATTAGGGTTACTTGTTCGTATCATCACATCTCCCTAGATTAGGGTTTACTATTCACATAGTATCACATTACCCTAGATTAGGGTTTACTATTCACATAGCATCACATTACCCTAGATTAGGGTTTACTATTCACATAGCATCACATTACCCTAGATTAGGGTTTACTATTCACATAACATCACATTACCCTAGATTAGGGTTTACTATTCACATAGCATCACATTACCCTAGATTAGGGTTTACTATTCACATAGCATCACATTACCCTAGATTAGGGTTTACTATTCACATAGCATCACATTACCCTAGATTAGGGTTTACTATTCACATAGTAGTGAATTGAGATCATACCATCATTATGTATGAAGATTACTTCCATTCATGTCTTCACTTAGGTTAAGATTCATTGATCATCATAATTAGGGTTTCTGTGATCCCATTGTAAAGGATCATACCCTAATTATGTGTATTCATACATGTTGGAAGTATATTACTTGATTTTCATTCATATTAGGAATCTTCTCTCCCCTCTTATTATTAGATGATATTTACATCTCTTATGATTAGGTTAGGTCAATTCAACCTTGATAACATAAGTCACATTATTACTACAATGTTCACTAGGGTTTGCTTGATCAAGAGGTGTTGACTACTTAAACCCATCAAGGGTACTTTAGTAATGTTCACCATTGATCATAACATTCTTCAATCAACTAATTACTTGTTCCCTTAATGTCTTTATATATCATTAGGATTTAGATTAATCAACCATTAAACCATCTAAGCCTTTAAATCATTAAGCAATCTTGACCTTAAAAGACCCCAAACAGTTTTGCACTTTCAACCTCCAAATGGTTTGAAACCGCATGACCATCAAACGGTCTTGAGACCGTTTGGTCCCAAATGGCCTTGAGACCGTTTGGTCTCAAACGGTCTTGAGACCGTTTGGTCCAAACACCCTCAAAACCGCATGGACCAAAAAGTGTATTAATACTTCCGATTGAGTTAGGGTTTTCAATGTTGAACCACTCAATCGTTCGTGCCATGGTTAACCATTTATCAATTGAGCCAATTAAGTTAATGCTCAACTGATTTGACCCTAAATTAATTCTCAATTTATCACCAATTAGGGTTTGGATGGATTGGATTAGGGTTGGAATCGATCATCCTTTAATACTAATCAATGTAAGACTAGTTACTTAGAAACCATAGAACCATCATCCAAAATGGGTATGACCTGACCCCAAACGGTCTTGAGGTCGTTTGGATGACCTCCAAACAGTCTTGAGACCGTTTGCCCATCATATCACCAAAATCCAAGTCAACCAATTAAGGTTTGGATCATTGGATTGATCACCAAAACATCAATTGATTACACTTTAACTTAATAACATTGGATCATCAATTCCTTAACCATACTCACCCATAGACCTCCAAACGGTCTTGGGTGACCTACAAACAGTCTTGAGACCGTTTGGATGAGATCCAAACGGTCTTGAGACTGTTTGGCTCATCCAACCCTTGGATTCTAGTGAAATTCTATCAAGGATTGGTCTATCAAGTTGATCAACAAATCAACACTTAATTGTAATATGATTTGGTACCTTTGGACCTTCGATTGGTCAACTATACTTAACCCCAGACCTCCAAACGGTCTTGGGTGATCCCCAAACAGTCTTGAAACCGTTTGGGTGATCCCCAAACGGTCTTGAGACCGTTTGGGCCAATCAACCCAAAACATCATCTCATTCACTTGCCAAATCAGTATTTATCCGATTAGGGTTCATACCACATCTTTGGATCTTCAAACACATATCCATACTTCACCCTAGACCTCCAAACGGTCTTGGGTGACCCCCAAACGGTCTTGAGACCGTTTGGGTGATCCCCAAACGGTTTTGATACCGTTTGGGCTAATCAACCCAAAATCTCAAATTAACGCATTGGAAATTCAACACTAATTTCAATTAGGGTTTTCCCAATTGATTAGCCTTCAACTCATGATTCCTTGAGAATTAACCCCTCAAATTTGGTGGGTTATTAACCAACATAATAAGGAACAGTAATCTAAAACGGTAAATGCTTGGTCAACGCACTCAAACAGTTTTGAAACCATTTTCCCAAAAAGGTCAAGTTAATCAGGTTGAAAATCAGCACTTAATCCAATTAGGTTTATCTAATTGATTAGCCTTCAAATCTCTATTCCTTGGGAGTTAACCCATAAAATTTGGTGAGTCATTAACCAACATCATTAGAAAAAATAATCGCAAATGGTCAACGCTTGGTCAACGCACTCAAACGGTTTTGAAACCGTTTTCCCAAAAAGGTCAAGTTAATCAGGTTAAAAATCAGCACTTAATCCAATTAGATTTACCTAATTGATTTGCCTTCAACTCACGATTCCTTTGGAGTTAATCCCTCATATTTGGAGGGTTATTAACCAACATAATTATGAACAGGAATCACAGACTTTAAACCCTTGGTCAACTCAACCAAACGGTCTTGGTGACCGTTTTCTCCAACCGACCTTGTGAAACTGTTTGCCCCTCAAACGGTTTTGCAAACCCCCAAACGGTTTTGCAAACTGTTTGGCCAAGGGTGCAAGACCGTTTGATAATATAACATTGGTATTCACACCCCCTTCTTCTACCTCCAGATCCAGGTCTGTTCTTCATGGTTTGAGTTGCAAGAAAGCAAGGAAGGATGGGGGAAAGAAGAACAAACTACTTTTGCAAGAAAGAAAGATGCATAACAAAGTTTAAGGGTTTAGAGTTATAAAACCCGCCTTAGAATCTGATCTAGAGCTCCAAGATCCATATCTTTAATGGTGGATTGAGCTCCAGGGGTCGTCTAAAGTCCTTTCTTCAAGAATTGGATGGAGAAGATGGCTAGAAGCAAGAGTTGTGTAAGGAATACTAGCAAACCAACCTTATAATGGAATTTCCTCCATGAATCTGAGCTAGAAGATGACCAAACTTACCTAGATCAACTTTGTCGTCCTCTTCTGCTCCTAACCTCCTCCTTAGTCGGTCCGAAGCAAAAGGATGAGAAGAGGAAATGAAGGGAACGATCCCTTGATTGTGGAAAGAGCTTGCTTATATATTTCTGGGCATATTTCCAAGGCAATGATAATTACTTCTTCTCTTTTACATCTATATCCTCCACGCCCCTCTCCTACTTCTTTGCCACTTTCCTCCCTTGTTATAACATGAAAACTTATCTCTCAACCTTGGGTTAGAGGAAAAGAAGCCAAACACTTTATTAAGTCATACATATATAAGGGTCATTTTGCATACATCTTGATTATTCAATTACAATGATTATCCTTCTTATATGGTTACTCAAATGAGGTTCCCCCCTCATTTTATTTACTCCACTTGATGCTAAAAAGCATGAGAGGTACTCTAGAGGGTATATTTTACATGTTGCACCATATGTTTGTGTAAATTGCACTTTACACCAAAACTAGGTTTTAAAGTACAAGGATTGCTCTACAAGGTATATTTTGGTGCCCAAGCTTGGGGAATCCATATCACCACATCATATTCATTCTTATGATGTCTAATCATCAGAGGAACATCTTAACATGTGCAATTTGCAAGTTAACCCCTCTAATTGGGAAATTTGCACATAGGTCCCTATTAAACAAAACAATCTTACAACATTGTTCAAAAAGGGCAGAAATGAACATATAGATTCTTCTAAAGCTTTAATGACATATCAAGGGTTAACCACAAGCCTCTATCATAATTTTAAGCAAAACACCTAGGGTTAGTTCATAACCCAGGTCAGGGGTGTTACACTGCAGGTCTTCTCATCTGATTTAATCCCTTCTTTATCTCTTTTCTCTAGAGAAATTTTTTGTGCTTAGGGTTTTTCTCTCTCTCCACCCCCCTACTTTGTTGGGATTTCAAGGTGTTAAGGATTAGGGAATCCTCCACCAAATAGAAAAATGCATCTAATTAAGATGACACGAATGTAAGTTTAAAGCGTATATATATCTTTCCATGTTATAAATCTGGGGTTAAATAATTTTAACGTGTGTGAATCAGCATGGCACGTACCAAGACTGCAGTTGTTCCCTTTGAGGTTACTGAGAACCCTTATGGGGGTAGGCCTCCTTACAAGAGGAGAGGATCTTCTGAGAAGAAGAGGAGATATCGTGGTTATGAGTCCATGAGGAAGAGGAAGAGACCTGAGCAAGCCTCAAAGGGAGGGTCAAATCCTAAACTTGTTCCTTTGGATCACATGGATGAGGATGATGACTGAAAAGAGGAATCATTGGGAGAAGGCAAGACCAACATCGACACCTCTGTAAACCCTGGGCCTGTTGTGGTGGTCCATACACCCGAAGCCCTCTTGATGGAGCAGCAAAAGTAGCTGACCGAGGCCATCCGTGCTTTGGCCCTCAAGGACAGTGCTAGAGGTGAAGATGGCGAGCCTCTACTAGTTCGTCCCTGACTTGGAGCCACCATCCTGGACTTCGTAAAGCTAAACATAGAGAAGTTATGGGGAGAGGACAAGACCGACGACATCAACCGGGCTGATGCTTGGCTGCTTACGGTCAACAATGGGTTTCGCATGTTGGAGGTTCAATCGAGCAAGAAGGTCTTGTTTGCTACCCATCTTATGGAAGGGGTAGGTAAGATATGGTGGGAGAGACACATCACAGGCAGAGACCTAAATGAAGATTTTATGTCCTCAATGGATTTTAGAACCATCTTCTTCACCAGGTTCATGCCCATCTCTACCAAGAAGGATAAAGAGAAGGAGTTCACCTTCCTCGGGCAAGGCAACCTCCCTATTGCTGAATACGCTCACAACTTTCACCTACTGGAGCGTTCTGGGTACATGATGATGGAGGAGAGGTGGGTGGATCACTTTGTGGAGTGTCTACACCCTACCATCAAGCCTCATGTGATGGAGAGTAAGCCAAAGTCCCCACCCTGATCATGGAGAAGACAATGATGTCTACAACCAACCCATCTAAGGGGTACATGGGCTACACTAAAGGAAGTGTTGGACCGAAGAATGATCACAAGAAAGGATAAGGGCATAAAAATGCCAAGGACAAGCATGGAGGCAAAGGAAATCCATGCGGTGAGATTTGTTTTTAGAATTGTTGTACCTATGGATGAACACACCCTGGGAAGTGCCGCTTCGAGAAGAATGTGTGTTTTCCTTGCCAGAAGGAGGGACGCTTCATCGCCAGCTGTCCTCTGTCTGATCTGAGAGGTCCAGGTCCTGTGGTAGCACAACTGGTGGCAGCATCACCCCCAGCAATAGTCCGTGCACCAGTTGGCGGTCCACCTGTTAGAAAGCAGTGGCAAGCCTGAGTTTTCACCATCAATAATGAAGAGGCTCAACCCAATGCTAATTGGTTGATAGAGGGTAATAACCCTTCGAGTTTTCCTTTCTGCTTAGTTTAATAATGTAGTAGTCTGATACATTACAAAAAACTATGTAGTCATACTTGAAGTCAAGGGACAAGATGTAAAAGCTCTTTTTTATTCTGGTTCTACTAATACTTTGATTCTGAAAAATCTGGCAACTATGCTTTGTTTGGACATCAAGGATTTAGGTTATGCTTTAGACGACACAACCCTGAGTGGTTGAATATATACATCTCTTTTAAAAAACCCTATCTTGCCACTTAAGTACCTGATTCATGAGCTTCCTACCAACTTCATCCTCCTCGATATGAATAATTTTGATGTGATCATTGGTATGGATTGACTTTACACCTATAAAGAATAGATTGATTTTAAGGAAAAAAAAATCCTTATTAGGAAAGCTGGTCACTGGTGCGTCTCTGCTAGTGGTGCTAACACACTACTCGATTGAATAGATGCGCCCCACGAGGTCGGAATGCACGAGATATGGGGGTTTTCTTTCAAAATTTATAGGACCTAAACTAGCTACCTACGTCAACTAAAACACTACACCCGCAAGCGCACGGGGTCGTGTTGTAGTATAGGAAGGTGGCAAGTAAAGGTTCGATCCACAGGGAAAAGAGGGGGCACTAGAGCTAGGTTAGTTTGGCTAGGTTCCTACTACGAAGACTAGGGTTAAGGGTTTAAAGGTTGTTTTAATTGTTAAACTAAGGATAAACAAGCAAGCAATTAAAGGCAAGAATGAAATCTACATTAACCCTAGACTAGATTAAGGCTAAGAAAGCAAGAAAGGATTAATCCAGGTAGGAAAAGGCAATTTACACTAAGGCAAGCAATAGAGAAGCAAAAGAACAACTAAAGAACTAAACTAGCATAAACAAGGCAAGAGCAAGGCAAGAATCTAACTAAGCAAGAAAAGAACTAATTAAGCTAAGCAAGCACAAAACTAGGGTTTTAAGCAGTAAAGAGATGTGTGGGCTGTTTAGCTACTCATGGAAATAGAAAATACAAAAAGAAAGGAGAAGAAGATGGAGGTGGCCATGGAGCTCGAAGTAGTGGTTTTCAATCCTCTCTCCAGTAGCAGCAGGTCGCCCTCCTCCTTCTTCTTGGATGGAATGGAGTGGGATGATGGTGGGAGGTGGATGGAAGGCTTAGATATGGGGGGTTATGTGGTGGAAATGGTGAAATGGAGTGGATTTGAGGTGGATTTGGAGTGGAATGGAGTGGATGGCGATTTGGGGATCTAGGAGGCGGTGGAAGGTATCTAACCTCGTGCCCCAGCCGCCACCTAGGTATATATAGGTGTGGGGGAAGCACTAGGTTAAGTTAGGGGCAAAATGGGAAAGCAGTGAAAAAGTGGCTGGATTTTGTGAGTAGCACGGCCGTGGTGGGATACCACGGCCGTGGTGGGTAGGGTAGGCCACGGCCGTGGTGGCTGGGGCACGGTCGTGGGAATTAAATTGCACAATGTCAGGTTGGTGGTCAAAACGGCCACAGCCGTGGTGGGTCAACACGGCCGTGGTGGTGGTAGTGTGTCACGGCCGTGGTGTATGGCACGACCGTGGTGGGCTTGGCGGAGGTGGTCGTGGTGCTGCTGCACGGCCATTTTGCAATGCTGTGCCACGGCCGTTTTGTGGAGCACGGCCGTGGTGTCTGCCCATTGCACGACCATGGTGCTGTGCACGGCCGTGGTGTTCTCTGCTTCACTTGGATGTTGAGCCTGTTAATTTCTAAGTCATCTAGCATGGCCGTTCTGTGGTACCACGGCTGTGCTGGGTCCTGGGGCAGCACCTTGACTTGGATCTTTGGATTTTCTTGGACATCTTTTCTTCAAATGATCTTTGGCCACTAAGGGTAGGTTGAGGGAGCCTTGGACTTCACTTTGGGTCTCTCCAAGGGCAGAGGAACCTTAGGATCACTCCTTCTCTCCCTCTTCCATCAAGTGTGGTCCAAATGCCTGAAAAACACGCAAATGATGTCCATAAGTGCATTTTATACAAATAAGCATATTAGGGGGAATGACATGCAATATAACAGGTATAGATGTGATTGAAGAGCAAAATAACACAAGATGAAGCCCTAAAATAGGGCTGCATCACCACCCCAAACTTGAAACATACTTGTCCTCAATTATGCTCCAACTCAATCTCTCTACAAACTTTCACAAAAAGAAATGACAAATGCAATATAAAATACGATTGTTGCTGAATGGGATCAAAGATGACTAAGTACATGTATTTCACTTCTCTCCTCTCCTTCTTTGACAATCCAGTCATGAAAAGAGCACAAAGCATATGAACTTCAAATATAGCGCATAGAATACACAAGTTATCCATATTTCTTCCATTAAGTTCCGGGTAAACCGTTTCATGGTGGCGTTAATAAAAAATGACTAGGAGTGTTGTTTCACATTCATGCATTCAATCTTATATCTCAAATCACACCAAATGACCCACGTGACTGCGGAAAAGGGTAAAATGAGCTAAGTTTGATGTTTCCTAGCTCAATGGGTATGAAAGTGGAAGAAATGGTTGCGGTAAGATTTTTGGAGTGTTTTTACACACTCATCTTTTCTTTATTTGAATGCTCTTAAACAGGAGCATCCTTTTATTTTATTTTGTTTTTCTTTTTCTTTTCTTTTCTTTTTCTTGCCCTTGGTGTAGATAGGGCATATGGTGGGTAGAGTGAAGCGGGAAGATAAAGGTATGGCCACCCCAAACTTTTAGAGGTGGCCAAGGCTGATTATGTGCACTAGGGCATCTTTTTATGAGGCGGAGGGGTATGAAGATGATGGAAGAAGAATCAGGTCAAAGAGGGGTCATTGGTATGATTTTCCACATAAGACATCCTGCATGAGAATTAATCCAACACTTCATCCAAGATATCACACCACATGAATGAACAAAATGAAATTGATATATCAAACAAGTAATTCCACAAACACTAAGCGTTCAAAGCTTGCTCAATTTCACAATTCAACCAATTCAATCACAATCCTAAGAGAGGTGATGCACATGTAAAAAGTCAAAGATTGATACCACTTAGCAACAAACAATGGTGATTCACTTACATTTGTCAAAGGTCAACATTTTAGTTCAAAACAGTAGAGATTGGGTCAAAACACAATTTTTAGACAAGAAGTTCCAAATTTGGGCAAAATTGGCCAAAATGGTGCCAAGTTGCTTTCAATCACATCTAAGCCTAAATACCATATGCAATGCATGGCAAAAGAGCAAAATTTTTGAAAATTATGCAAAAAATGACAATAAGGTAAACTACATGGAATGCAGGTATGCAAAGCAGTAAAATTCTAGACTAGATAGCAGGACAAGCAAAAGAAATGAAAAACAACAAACAAAAAGTAAAATAGCAGATGAGATGCAAAAATGAGTGAAAAAAGAATAAGGGCATACTGCCCTACCACCCCAAACTTTTGAACCATGCTGTCCTCAGCATGACACTAAAGTCTAGGGTGATAGGGTAGATGATCACTGCGGAGGTGGTGGAGGTGCTCCTCCCTGTCTGTAGTAGGCGCCCCAGTAGTCTGACTGTGGAGGCGGATAGCTGTCCTGAAAAGATGATAAAGAACTCCACCAGTCTTCACCCCACTGTGGGTTCCTCTGGGCCTGGGCATTGTGAAACTGATAAAGGTGGTTGACCTGGTAATGCATATGCTGGTGGTCCAACCACATGGCATCCTGTGTCCTCTGAAAGCCCTCTTGTGCCTGTAGAATTCTGTCCTGCGTCACCTGAATGCCCTCCAGCTGTGCATGGATGGTACTCATATCATATGCATTCACTGAAGGCTGTTGTGGCTCTGACGCTCCCATTCTTTCTTCTCTGTGCCTCACCCGTCTTGCCGCTCTCTCCTCTGCCATCCGCCTCTGCTCTGCCACCTGTGAAGGCTCTCCTGGACTCCCTGCAAACCTCACCTTAGGGATTGCCTCTCCTCTGGGGTTCTCCTCCTCGTACCTCCTCAACTTTTCCAGAAACTCTGGCGATGGTCCAAACTGTGCCATGAGGGGATGAGTATGGTAAGGCAACTCCAATGTGACTCCTGGGTAGGGTGGGTTGATTTGGTACACGATCTTCTGATCCATAACTGTAATCATGGATGAGCGGGCCAGGTAGTGCAAATCAACCAACTTGCTACCCTCTGCCTTCGTATATCCTATCATGTCATGCCCCAAGGCAGTGGCAATAGATGTTACAATCCCTCCCATTACAAAAGGATTTGTGCTCTTGGATGGGATTGTCCTCATGTGATCAATTAATAACGCCCCCAGGTTCACATGTCTCTCTTTTGCTATCCAACCAAGCACAAAAAGATCTTTGTTGGTGCAGCTGCCTTGATTTTCATACCTGCCAAAGATGGTGTTTGCCAACACCTTCTGAACATAGCGGAGAAATGGGCTATGAATACCACTTGTCTTTAATTTCCTTGCTATAAATGTACTTTGGCCGGTGAAACACTTCCACATGGCTTGATATGTAGAACTAGAGTCATTTTCTGTCCTCCCTCCATCTAGGAGAGCAGCCATCTCTCCACTTGGGGCAAAAATTTGATTTAACATCTCTGAGGTTATCTTCCACCTCTTGTCCCCAATCGTTACCTTAATTGCATTCTCGCCATCATTGGTTTCTTTCTCTAGTGTGGCGAAGAACTACTGCGTCAGCTCAATGTATGTCTCCTGCTGTAGTGTCAGTATTTCATAAAGCCCCAATTTTTCCATCAATTCTTGAAAACAGACAAAGAACCCCATTGCCTCCATTGACGCTTGGCATGCATATCTAGTAGCTAACACTCTGCGTGTCAGGCACCCAGGGTGCTTGGGCTCCTTTGCCCTATCTGTGGTAACCTTTGGATGTGAAAGCGGGCGCTGTGGTGGCCTTGGTTGCTGCTCAACTTCAGGCATCTCAGTATCATCTTCATCATGTAAAACGAGGCGTCGATGTGGTCGTCGTTGTGGCTCGGGTTGCGGTTGTGCCGCGGAGGAGACAGATGGTCGTGCGGCCGAAACTGACGGTCGCACAGCTGAGGCGGAAGGTCTCTCAGATGAGACGGAGTGTCAGGAGGCAGACAACGGTGGCTGCGACGAAGATGGTGCCCCCCGTTGTGGTTGTATGGAGGCTTCTTCAGCAATAGACTCCACTGTGGCATTCAATTCCGCCTCCGTCAACTGGGGGTGGCTGTTTCTTGACTTCCTTTGGTAGGGGATGACACCCCTAGTCTTCTCTACTGCCTTCCTTGCAAACTTCTTCATTCTTGCTCGAAAATGGAGGTAGAATTAGAAAAATTCGGATTTCTCCGAAGAACGGGGCTGTTGGGGCGGAATGGAGAGAAAGTGGTGCGTTTGTGGATGGAAATGGGTGGGATCTGAAGATTACGGTAGTGGAAATGGTAGGGGAGTGATTGGGAATGGTTTGGGGGTGATTTGGTGAGGATTCGATGGCTAGAGGAGGCGGGCGGAGTGTTGCACGGGCGCTAGGGCGCGGAGCACGGCTGTTCTGTTCTTCGGAGAAATGAGCAAGTGAAAAGCAGGTTTGCAAAAATTGACTTAAATCTGTTGGAATCGGGCCGCTGCACGGCCGTGCTGCGCGGCACGGCCGTGGTGGCTTCTTGTACCACGACTGTGCTACCTTGCACGACCGTTCTGCCCTGGTTCAAAACTTAGTTGATTTTCTGAATTTTTTGATCATTTCCTTGTTGAATGTGAGTGCACCACCACGGCCGTGTTGATGTAACACGGCCGTTTTGGGCACTGTAACAGCAGTAGGAGACTCGAATCTTGTATAAATCATCAAAAATAGGTCTCAAGTTGATATTCTGTTGATTCTTTGTCAAACTTTCATCTATTCATCTTCATTTCACTCTGTTCTCACCTGCACATATTAAAACTATACAAAAACTATCAAAAATGAGTGTGTGTGTGCGCTTTCTTGGAAAAAAGTAAAAACAAAGAAAAAGTATCAAAAATGCAGTCTGGGTCAAAAATTCTCAAACCTAGGTGGGTTGCCTCCCACAAGCGCTGAATTTCTTGCCTTCAGCTAGGCTTCTTGGTGATTCTTCAACATTCATCCGTTTGGCATTCTCATGTGTCCATTTTTGCAAAACATGCATCCTTCCTTTGCACTCAATCTGTTTTCCTCATCCCTTTGATCACAATAATCATCACTAACTTCTTCACCTTGATGTCCTTCTCTCAAATGCCCATTTGGACTTGTGAAGGGGCCATGTCCAATATCCCTATCTCGGACTCGCCAGGTTGGGGTCTTGTACATGTTAATGTTGATCTTCATGTCCATGAATGAGACTGTCATGGTGCCACTGCGCACATGAATGTCGGCATCAGCTGTAGATAAGAACGGCCACTACTACAGAAATAGCATTCAGTGTCACTTTTCTGGGCGTCGGTTATTAAGGAACACGGACGCCTTATATTAAAGGTGTCGGTTATTTAGAAGAACCGACGTATATATTCAAAGACCAGCCAAACACGGGTACCGCTTTGTATACAGCGTCGGTTGTTTATAAAAAACCGACGCCTAATGTCATCCAATTTTCGAGCGAAAAAAATAATGTCACTTTCGGCGTCGAGTCTGTAGTTAAAACACCGACGCTTATGTGCGATGGAAATTTGCGCGAAAAGTGTCCTTTTCCGCATCGGTCGTCCTTTAATCACCGACGCTGAATGTGGTTCCCGCCAAACATTTTCACGAAAATATCATCCAAATGGACGTCGGATGTTGCGAACGAACGACGGTAAAGATGTTTAGGCGTCGGTGTTTGTAAACAACCGACGCTATTTGGGAACTTCATAACCTTCGATCGCCCGACTCTTCCCCTTTCTTATGTTTCATTGCTACCCTATTTCCCTATTGCGGCGATTTCTCCGGCGATTTCTCTGCTGCTGCTACTCGTTTTTCTCCGGCGCTTCTCTCCGGCGCTTCTCTCCGGTGCCCCATCTCCGGCGTCCCCTCTCCGGCGCCCCTCTCCGATGCGTTTCTTCTCTGGCACCCCTGCTGCCTGCCCTGCTGCTCCAACCGCCTGCGCCGCCGCCACGCCTGACAACCGGCGCCGCCGCAATGCTTGGTGCCCACCTGCCTGCCACGCCTGAGAACCGGCGCCACCGTACCCCCTTCTCCTTCTCCTCCGCCTGGCCGCTGCCTGCCTGCCGCCGCCTGGCCGCCTGCCTGCCTGCTGCGGCAGACGCTCCTACTCGTCGGAGTCACTGCCGCTGGTTCTGGAGCTCGTCGGCCGCCACCCACGTACTCAACCAGCTCGACCTCACCCTACTCTTCTTGCCCAGGTACCTGCAGACCTACCCAGGCGCGAAATTGGTTCTTTATGTGCTGACCTAATCTGCTTGCCTAATCTTCTTGCACGAAATTGGCTCCCTACTCTGCTTGCTTAATGTGCCTAATCTGCTTTAAGTGGTCCTAATATCATAACATGATAGTTTTATTATATGATTTGTGGCACTTTAGGGTGTATATACATGCAAATTATATAAGTGATAGATGTTGGATGTTTGTCAAGGTTTCTTGAAGATTGAATAAGTGATAGATGTTGGATGTTTATTTATTTCATCTATCCATGTTGCCTATAGTTTATAACATTGCATTGTGAATTATTGCATGTTTGAAACTATGAAATTCTTGATTTATTAGATGATATTCAAGAAAACCCTAGTTTGATGAGCATGTTGTTAATCATGTTAATTATGATTCTTCTATATATTCTGATGTCATTATATAATTATGTGATCCCAACATATTAAATTGAATTAGAATGATTTCATGAATTATAGGGTTTATATAAGAATGACAACACATGTATTTGTTGGCCTAGAAACTCGTCCAAGATTTACTCAGTAGGAGTAAATCTTGGATAGTCCCCAGTTTGGGACTGTTCTTGAACACCTAATCTCACTTAGGATGTAAGTGTATAATGTGTATTGGGTTTTCGAGAAAATTTCGGTAGCATTTCCCCGTTTGTTCTCTAAGTACATATGTACTTAGAGAACAACGGGGAAATGCTGCCGAAATTTTCTTGAAAACCAAATACACATTATACACTTACTAGTGAGATTAGGTGTTCAAGGATGGGATAGGTGGTACACATTTATTATATATAAGATTGACATCAAATGTGTTTGTTGGCCTAGAAACCCATCCAAGATTGACTAATATATACTTGTTTCCTAATATATACTTGTTTAAAAGGTTAACTGATGTTATACAACTTTTTCTGAAAATATATAACATCGTTATATGTACTTACACTTTGTTAATACTAATATTGTGCAGTCTCTGTCTTCCCATAACAATGACTATGAATTGGGCCTCTATGTCAATGTTAACGTTCCCTATTGAAGAACAATTGGACATCATCCTAGATGATCGTTCCTTAAACCAATTGGTCATACCCAAACATTGGCGTTTTCTAAAAGGAAGACACTACATGCCTGGTAAAGTGACCCTAACTTTTGGAAATTATTCACATGTAATCGAGGTTGAGTATGATTTGGCGGGAAATCTTGTATCAAAATCCGGTTGGCGTGATTGGATTGGAGAGCTGTATCTGTTCCGTTGGAATAGGCTTTTTCTCCGTCCAGTTGGTGATAATTCCATCAAAGTTTGGATAACCAACAACAACTGCGAGACCCCCGATCATCTTCTGCGGTATGAGCGCACGGCGTCGGATATCATCTATGAGGAATCTGAATCTGAATCTGAGGCGTGATTGGATTGGAGAGCTTCGTGACACAGCTTCATCATCAAAAAGAAGTTATTGATGCATGCGAGACCATGTTGGTGTAGTATTTAGTTGTCTATCTATCTAGACTTGTCTGTATTAATAGTTTTTTTAATTATGCGCATGTTTAGGGGTACACCAACCCCTTTGTTTAGTTATTGTTATAACTAAAGTGTGTGTTCCCATGAATGGAACTGTAAGTTGCTACATGAATGCTTATAACTGAAGTGTGTGTTCCCATGAATGTTCCCATTTACATGATTACACTACTATTTTCTCATATTGTCTTGCCTCAAAAAAAAATTCTTTTATTGTTTAGTCTATTTTAATACGACATACTTGCTTATATCTTTCTTAATGATGAACTATAATACGACATACTTGCTTATATACTTGTTTCCTAATATATACTTGCTTTCCTAATATATACTTGCTTTCTCTGATCATAGAATGGATAGATCATGGATGTCCATTCGTAATCGTTGCACCCCAGAGTTTATATCTGGTCTTTATCAGTTTATTAGATTTGCCGAGGAACATAGGAAAAAACCTACATATAGGTTCTACTGTCCATGTAGGCATTGCGGTAACAACTTGAAAGTCAACACTGGTGAGGAAATCAAAAGTCATGTCATGTGCAACGGGATTTTACAAGGCTATACAGAATGGCACTGGCATGGAGAGATTTCAAAATCGAATCCAGTAGATGTCAATAGCAGTGCTTGGGTGGAAGAATAAATTGCCTTCGATGACGTAAATGTGAACGAACCAGTTCCAGCAGACATTGTTGATGCGATGCTGGATAGTTGTAGGGTAGAGCACACCGATCCACCTCCTATCTTTACAAACATTGTGCATGATGCTGAGATACCATTATACACAGGCTGTGCTAAGTTTACGAAGCTTAGCGCTGTGTTGAGATTGTATAAGTTGAAAGCTAACAATAGATGGAGCGACAAAAGCTTCACTGAATTGTTGACTTTGTTGAAAGAAATTCTTCCTGAAGGAAACGAGCTGCCAATCTCAACATACCAGGTAAAGAAAATGTTGTGCCCAATGGGAATGGAGGCCAAAAAGATACACGCATGCCCGAATGATTGTGTATTATTTCAAAAGGACTATGTAGATTTGAAAGATTGTCCAAAATGTGGTGCGTCACGATATAAATTGACGACTTCGGGGGAGTCCAAAACTGGTTCTCCTGCCAAGGTGTTGTGGTATCTACCTATAACATCACGGTTTCAACGCTTGTTTGCAAATCCGAAAGATGTGAAGAATTTGAGGTGGCATGCAGATGTTAAGAAAAATAATGATGGGATCCTACGACATGCGTCTGATTCCCCACAGTGGAAGAAGATTGATGTATTGTTCCCTGAATTTGGTGAAGAAGTCAGGAATCTAAGACTTGGGCTTTGTACAGACGGGATGAATCCGTACGGGACATTGAGCAGCCAACATAGCACTTGGCCAGTCATGCTTGTTATATACAATCTTCCTCCCTAGATGTGTATGAAAAATAAGTACGTTATGTTGTCATTGTTGATATCGAGCCCTAAACAACCCGGAAATGATATCGATGTTTATCTTGAACCTTTGATTGATGACTTAAAGAAACTTTGGGCTGAAGGTGTGATGACCTATGATGCTTCAGCAAGAGAGACATTTCGTTTGCATGCTATGTTGTTTTGCACTATTAATGACTTTTCGGCATATGGGAATTTGTCTGGATATAGTGTCAAAGGAGCTAAAGCGTGTCCTATATGTGAAGAAAACACTGATTCAATAAGACTAAAATATGGCGGCAAGACTGTATATCTTGGTCATCGAAGGTTTCTTTCAAAATTCCATCCGTATCATAGGAAGCGCAAAGCATTCAATGGATGGAATGATGAATGGAGTGCACCTAAACCTATACCAGGGGATGTTGTTTATGAAAGAGTAAAAGACATTGTCAATGAATTTGGTAAGAAATCACAATGTAGTATGGCCACACGGAGTGACAATTCTTCATTCAAAAATAAGTCAATATTTTGGGATCTTCCTTATTGGAGTTCTTTGTCAGTCAGGCATTGTATCGATGTAATGCACGTTGAGAAAAATGTCTGTGATAGCATCATTGGTACTATATTAAATATACCAGGTAAGACTAAAGATGGGATAAAATCCAGATTGGACCTACGTGAAATGGGAATAAGGTCAGAATTAACAGAATTACGTGAAATGGGAATAAGGTCAGAATTACGTGAAATGGGAATAAGGTCAGAATTAAAAGAATTACGTGAAATGGGTAATAAAAGAACATACTTACCTCCCGCTTGTTACACGTTGTCTAGAAAGGAGAAGAAAACATTTTGTGAATGCTTGGTAAATGTTAAGGTGCCACATGGTTACTCATCCAACATCCGTAGATTGGTATCAATGAAAGATCTGAAGTTGATAGGTCTTAAATCTCATGATTGTCACACTCTAATGCAACAAATATTGCCCGTGGCAATTCGATCTATATTGCCGAAGCATGTAAGGTTTGCAATTACCAGACTTTGTTTCTTTTTCAACAGTCTATGAAGCAAAGTTATTGACCCTGATACTCTCGATAATTTGCAAAGAGAAGTGGTTGTTACCCTATGTCAGCTTGAGATGTATTTCCCTCCTTCGTTCTTTGATATCATGGTACATCTTGTTGTCCACTTGACTAGGGAAGTGAAAATCTTGGGACCGGTTTTCTTGCATTGGATGTATCCCTTTGAATGATACATGAGCATTTTTAAAGGTGATGTTCGAAACCGTTATCGTCCTGAAGGGAGTATTATTGAAGGTTATGTGGCGAGAGAGGTTATGGATTTCTGCAATGACTTTCTCAGTGGTAATGACACTCCTGATAATGACAAGAATATTGAGGAGGGCAAAGGAATTTTGGGATCACGGGTGAAAGTAATCAGCCGTGAGCAGTTGGAACAAGCTCACTTGTATATTTTACATAATATGGACGAAGTGAGTGTTTATATCGAGGAACATACCAATTTCATAAAGAGACAACATCCTCGAGCAAGTTCAATGTGGCTTGCTAGAGAGCATAATAAGACTTTTACTAAGTGGTTTGAAGATAAAGTCTTACATCAACTATCTCAAACACCAAATGATATTACAGAAACTATCAAATGTCTCGCCTTTAAACCAAAACCGAATGTTATGTCTTATGAAGGGTTTGACATTAATGGATTCACATATTACACAAAGCGCCAAGATGATAAGAGTGTCGTCCAAAATAGTGGGGTCACTCTTCAAGCGTCAACTATGTACTTTGCAAGTGCAAAGGATAAGAGTCCACGTGAAGCTAAAATGTCATATTACGGTGTCATTGAAGACATTTGGGAGTTTGACTACATAGATTTCAATATTCCGCTCTTTAAATGTAATTGGGTTGATAACACCAAAGGAGTTATAGTGGATGAATTGGGTTTCACTTTGGTGAACTTTGAAATGATTGGCGAGAAGGCTGAACCATTCATATTGGCATCACAGGCAAAACAAATATTCTATATCGATGATCCTGCAAATGATAAATGGTCGGTTGTTCTTCATGGTAAAAGACAGTTCATTGAAGATCCTATAGATGAAGAAGAGTACTATGATAAGTATGATGACTCCAGTCCATTCTCAGTTGGGTTGCCAACTCCACAAAATATTGAAGCTAATGATGACTTATATGTGCGCGGAGATCACAATGAAGGATTGTTATTTGATAAAAGATCACAATTTTAGAGACATGTATGTTTATACAAATGGTAAATGTTTTCCTTTTTCTAATTTATACAAATGCTAAATGTTTTCCTTTTTCTAGTTGATACAAATGCTAAATGTTTGCCTTTTTAATGACATTTTCAGATGGCTGACCATGATGAGAATGATGTTCATGATGAGCATGAAGTCCATGATGAGCATGTTGTCCATGACGAGCATGGCGAGGATACCAATGTAAGTTCTAAAAACATATCCTGTATTTCTATAAAATTCATTATCTTCTAGTTATGTCATATATCCAAATGTTTGCTTTTTTAATACAAATGCTAATTTAGT
Source organism: Alisma plantago-aquatica (assembly GCA_963693085.1). Classification (NCBI taxonomy): domain Eukaryota; kingdom Viridiplantae; phylum Streptophyta; class Magnoliopsida; order Alismatales; family Alismataceae; genus Alisma; species Alisma plantago-aquatica. The sequence goes on from OY856413.1 coordinate 862,090,421, forward strand.
GTGTTTATTTTTATCAAATTGTAGGTTGATGATGCACATGTACCCACTGAAGCACTGGAGCAACTTGATGCGCGGAGAGGACATTCCAACTTGAGATATCGTCTACCGTTTCCTCCTCCTCCGCAGTAATATCCTCATCTCTAAACGTTTCTCGTAGGATTCTGAACCCCTCTCTTCCCTCTACTACATCGAAGCCATGCCGCAGTTGAACCCTTTCGCCGAGCCCTACCCGGCCAAGCAGGCATCGCCTGAAGCACCACCGTCGTCGTCGTCTCCACCTCCATCGCAACTTGCTGTGCTAGTCCTGACAGTTTATCACCCCACATGCCTTCCTCCTCAGTTCCTGCCGCTAGACGACCACACAATGGATCCAAGAGGATTGCAGGCGTTCGCCAAAGACTATAGGCTGAGTTAACTCAATAGTTAACTCAGCCTATAGTCTTTGGCAAATGCCTGCATATCCTCTTGGATCCATTGTGTGGTCGTCTAGCGGCAGGAACTGGGGAGGAAGGCATGTGGGGTCATAAACTGTAAGATATAATTGGGATGTTGATAGTGATGATGAATGATACTTTGTAAATGAATGTTTCTGAATGTTAAAACATGTATTTGAATGATTCTATATGTGTGAACGTGACAATTGAATTGATGTCTGAATGTATCTACTTGTGTGAATCTTTTTATGTTAATTTTGCAGGTTTGTGGCCTGTTTGTAGGCTGATATCAATGGATGTCGTAAACCTGCAGTTCAGAAAACTGAATTGCAGGTTCTCATCCTGCTGACCAGCCACAGCAGGCCTGCAAACAGATTTATAAAAAAATATATAGATATAGGCGTCGATTATTTACCGATAACCGTCAGCACAGACTTACAGCGTCGGTTTTTTGTTGAACATCGACGCCAAAAGCGTTCGGGCGCTACAGGAAATGGGAGTCATCTAGGACACTTTTCTGCGTCGGTTTTTTAGTATATAACCGACGCAGAAAGTGTCCTAGATGACGCCGTTTTCTGTGGCGCAAACCCTTTTGGAGTCGGTGTTTTATAATAAACCGACGCCTTGATGTTAAATAGGCGTCGGTTTTTTAACCGACGCTGAAGTGTCCAACCTTTTAGCGGCGCCCACATAGGCATCGTTCAGAAACCGACGCCAAAGGGGGTTAAACAACCGACACTAAAAGGCAGTTCTGTAGTAGTGGGCCTCCCCAAGATGATGGGAATCTTCCTATCCTCCGGCTCCATATCAAGTACAATGAAATCCGCCGGGAACATCGCGCCTTTTTCCTTGTCTATCATCACGAAGACATCATCCACTCTACCTCTAGCAACTTTTATGGATCTATCTGCCAACTGGAGAGTGCAATGTGTCGGCTTCAACTTGCCTAAGCCCAGCTCAACATAGACATGATATGGCATCAAATTCACACTAGATCCCAAATCAAGCAAGGACCTATCTATGCGATGTCCCCCTATGTAACTAGGTATGAGTGGGGATCCTGGGTCCTTTCTCTTCACGGGAAGTGAGTGTTGTATGATGGAGCTCACTTGTTCATTCAGTCACACCTTCTTTGGAATCCTCCCCGTTGACCTTCTTTTCACAGTGCATAGGTTCTTGAGGAACTTGGCATATGATGGGATTTGCTTGATAGCATTCAAAAGTGGAATGTTCACCTTTACTTGGCGAAACACCTCAAGAATGTCAACACTGTGCTTTTGCCTCCTTTTCAACTCCGGTGGCTCATCTAGTGCTTCTACAAATGGATAATCACTAGTTTTTGCCGCACTTTCATGAACATGAGGCGGAACACTAGGGATGGTAGGACCTGCAAAAGGGTTAGTGGCGGATCACATGGAATCCCAAACTCAACATGCGGTATCACAACATCATCTTCGGCAATATCAATCACAGTATCACCACTTGGCTGCCTTTGCTTTGCTTTATCAACCTTTCTTTGACTTGCGGGCTGCTCAAGAGTTTTCCCACTCCTTAGAACTATCACAGCACTACCTTGCTTATGGTGAAGAGGGGGAGCATGTTGTGGCTGTGGAGGAGGTGGAGGTGACACTTGGGGTTGAAATTGAGGTGGAGAAGGGAATTGAGGGGGGTGAGAGAATTGGGGTTGGAAAGTGAAGTTTTGGGAGATTTGAGGTAAGGGAGGTGGTGGAGGGGTGTAAGGCTGGGAATAGCCTTGGAATGAGTGAATGGGGTGTACTTGCATGGGGGGTGGACTATAGAAATATTGAGAGGAGGGCATGGGTCCAGTTGCTTCATGGAGGCTCACGAGGGGTCTTGAAGACAATTTTTCCTCTTGGAGAGCGATTATAGAAGATAGCTGCTCTATTCTCTCTTCTAACCTTGCAACATCCCTTTGAACATCATCAAACACTTTCAATATGGATAGAACCTCTTCCTCAAACCTTGAGCTGTATGTAGGACTTTTTGGTTCCTGGTAACTATAGGAGTGAGGTGTCTTCTTTTCTTCCCCATAGAACTCAATAGAATTGACCGGGTGGCAAGGAGCATTTGTCACCTGGTTCTTCATGAAGTTCACCATGTCACCAAGAATCTTCATCACTTGCGGGCTTGAGTCATCATGAGTAGGGGGTGTCACACCAAAGGCATACCCTCTTTCATTCATCATGCTAGAAGCTCGAATTCTTGATCCTTCAGCCAACTGCTCAAACAAAGGCCATATCTCCTCAGGTGGCCTAGCCATGAAAACTCCTCCACAAGAAGAGTCCACTGTGTCTTGGTCCTTTAGAGACAAACCAGAGTAGAATGATTGAACTAGCTGCTACAAAGGGATCTCATGGTGCGGGCACTCTCTCAACAGCTTCTTGAATCTCTCCCATGCATCATGAAACTGCTCACTGCCCATTTGGCTAAAACTTGTCACGGAACGCCTCATTTGTGTCAACCTTGCAATAGAGTAGAACTGTCTCAAGAAAGCATTCTTCATTGTTTCCCAACTCATGATGTCCTTTCTTGAGTCATACCAGTCTTAAGCTCTATCTTTGAGGGAGAAAGAGAACAAGGTCAACCAAATTGTGTCATCACTAGCCGTTGACGTCCTGAAGGTGGAGCATACTTCAAGAAAGGAGTCCAAGTGCTTGTAGGGGTTCTCACTCTCTGAGCCGTAGAAGATGGGCAGGAGCCCAAGAAGACCTGGAGGAATAGAGAATTTCTCCCCTGGCATTTGATCAACCCTGCTAGCAATTGGCAATTTGTAGTTGCTAGGCATGAAGTAGTCTTGAAGCAGCTTGTGAGATGCATTTTGGCCTTCCATCTTGTTTCCTCCTGAATGGCTTGTCACATGCATAAAGCACAACCAAGCAAAAGAAAGCAAGTTAGTAAACCCATATACACAAGAAATGCAAAGAAAAATGAATAAAGAATAGCAATGATGAGGGCAGTAGGAAAAGTCAAAACAAAACTAACTAGCTAGGCTGAGCACCTATAATCCCCGGCAACGGTGCCAGAAAGCTTGGTGTGTCTCCGCTAGTGGTGCTAACACACTACTCGATTGAATAGATGCGCCCCACGAGGTCGGAATGCACGAGATATGGGGGTTTGCTTTCAAAATTTATAGGACCTAAACTAGCTACCTACATCTACTAAAACACTACACCCGCAAGCGCACGGGGTTGTGTTGTAGTATAGGAAGGTGGCAAGTAAAGGGTCGATCCACAGGGAAAAGAGGGGGCACTAGAGCTAGGTTAGTTTGGCTAGGTTCCTACTGTGGAGACTAGGGTTAAGGGTTTAAAGGTTGTTTTAATTGTTAAACTAAGGATAAACAAGCAAGCAATTAAAGGCAAGAATGAAATCTACGTTAACCCTAGACTAGATTAAGGCTAAGAAAGCAAGAAAGGATTAATCTAGGTAGGAAAAGGAAATTTACACTAAGGTAAGCAATAGAGAAGCAAAAGAACAACTAAAGAACTAAACTAGCATAAACAAGGCAAGAGCAAGGCAAGAAGCTAACTAAGAAAGAAAAGAACTAATTAAGCTAAGCAAGCACAAAACTAGGGTTTTAAGCAGTAAAGAGATGTGTGGGCTGTTTAGCTACTCATGGAAATAGAAAATACAAAAAGAAAGGAGAAGAAGATGGAGGTGGCCATGGAGCTCGAAGTAGTGGTTGTCAATCCTCTCTCCAGTAGCAGCAGGTCGCCCTCCTCCTTCTTCTTGGATGGAATGGAGTGGGATGATGGTGGGAGGTGGATGGAAGGCTTAGATATGGGGGGTTATGTGGTGGAAATGGTGAAATGGAGTGGATTTGAGGTGGATTTGGAGTGGAATGGAGTGGATGGCGATTTGAGGAGCTAGGAGGCGGTGGAAGGTAGCTAACCTCGTGACCCAGCCTCCACCTAGGTATATATAGGTGTGGGGGAATCACTAGGTTAAGTTAGGGGAAAAATGGGGAAAGTAGTGAAAAAGTGGCTGGATTTTGTGAGTAGCACGACCGTGGTGGGGTACCACGGCCGTGGTGGGCAGGGTAGGCCACAGCCGTGGTGGCTGGGGCACGGTCGTGGGAATTAAATTGCAAAATGACAGGTTGGTGGTCAAAACGGCCACGGCCGTGGTGGTGGTAGTGTGCCACGGCCGTGGTGTATGGCACGGCCGTGGTGGGCTTGGCGGAGGTGGTCGTGGTGCTGCTGCATGGCCATTTTGCTCTGTTGTGCCACGGCCGTTTTGTGGAGCACGGCCGTGGTGTCTGCCCATTGCACGGCCATGGTGCTGCGCACGGCCGTGGTGTTCTCTGCTTCACTTGTATGTTGAGCCTGTTAATTTCTAAGTCATCTAGCATGGCCGTTCTGTGGTACCACGGCCGTGCTGGGTCCTGGGGTAGCACCTTGACTTGGATCTTTGGATTTTCTTGGACATCTTTGCTTCAAATGATCTTTGGCCACTAAGGGTAGGTTGAGGGAGCCTTGGACTTCACTTTGGGTCTCTCCAAGGGCAGAGGAACCCTAGGATCACTCCTTCTCTCTCTCGTCCATCAAGTGTGGTCCAAATGCCTGAAAAACACACAAATGATGTCCATAAGTGCATTTTATACAAATAAGCATATTAGGGGGAATGACATGCAATCTAACAGGTATAGATTTGATTGAAGAGCAAAATAACACAAGATGAAGCCCTAAAATAGGGCTGCATCAGTCACCCACACTGTAACAACCCACTTTTATATATGAGCGGAAGCATTTATCTTGAAGGGGATGTCATATTAATATGATTATAGAAAATAAATACATAAATATCCATTGAGATTCATACATGGTTCTTTGAATAGGAAAACTATAACACACTAATATACGTGTGTAAAACTTTAATCATCTTTAAACATGAAAAACTAATCATGAAAGTAAATATTTCTAGATGATTGGATTGCCTAGTATGAATTGCACCACACTAGATATCTCTTGAAGGTCTTCTAGTGCTTTATTGCGTCTTTTGAGTCCTTACTTGCTTCAAATCCTGGGGACATCGCGTCCCCAGCCATGCAAAGGGGAAAAAGAACACATCAGTAAACGGTACCGGCACATTATAACATATGCAAAATATAGTATACTTGACATGTAAGAAAACTTGACATGAATTAACCATACACATTCTTGAATCATTATTAACATGAAGAATTGAAAAGTAGATGTATGCATCCCTCCAGGACACCCCCTTAGGAGCACATGATTGCAAGGAATGCCCTTGATGCTAGGAAAGCCCTTCACGACCCCTTGAGGCCCATGATTGAGGATCACATAAAGACTATTTCAATTCCAATTAACGTGATCATTAACATGACATTAACATTAACATAATCCTGATACTTGAACTTAACATGATGGGATTTCTCCCCATTAACATGATCTTTTTAAACATGATAGGATTTCTCCCTTTCGATCATTAATAGGATTTTCATGAGTCATTAATCATAAGCTATAATCATAGTGAACATTATAAACATAGGACATATCATATAGAAATCATCAAGTAGTGATATAGTGAACATGATTAAAACATTAAATGTGAGACAACAATGTCTACTTTATACTTAACATGCAAACAACAATAGTACGTGTGCTCAACAGCATGACATGTTTACCTTGGAGCAATGAAGATCCCAAGATTGTATCTCTGATCCTTAAGGAAGTTCCTGGATGTGATTTACAAGAACATAGACTAGTATGCTTGGAGCGAATTTGATCCAAAGATGGTCTATCTAATCTTTGAGGCAGTGCCTAGATATGATTTGCAAGAACATAGGCTGGTGTGTTGTCCTTGGTATGCTAGGATCATGGGGGTCCCTTTTATAGGTGTTTGGGGTCTAAAACTTTCTAGTTCAAGTGGATTTAAAATTTTTAATAACTTTTGTCCTTTAATTAAACATTGGCCATTATATTAACTCCAATATATTAAAGGTAAGAATAGGTGAAAACGTCTCTCTTTGTTAATTACTAAAGTCCAACTTTGTGGTTAAACTAATTATCTTTTGTTTGTGAATTTTCGTTATTATCTTTCATATCTTTTTGTATGAAATATTTAAGAGAGAATGTATTATCGTTTACTTTTATTTATTTATCAAAAGTAGTACATTAACTCCACTACATTTTATTTATAATCACAAACAAAGAGAAAAAATGTGAAATAGTTGTACCATTCCTTACACAATTACTATAATTTCTTATTTCCATGTAACTAAGGCCAAGACACATTATTTCATACTATAAAAAAATCACTAAATAGAGAAAAGAGAAAAAATAACGTTATTTTACATATACATGCACTAGTTGTATAGTAAGAATAACCAATGTGATTTCAATGTGTTATTTAAAAAAATTTGACTGCAATTACTCATTCTCATATCATTCATAGTTGTTTAAAACAATGTTATAACTATGTAACAATAAACCATTTTTAATTTTCCATAAATTTTATAATCTCTTATCATTCATAATGACATTTCTATTTTCATATCATGCTTCCTAGTTGTGTTGGAAAGGTGATGGGTCAAAACCCACATTTTTGTAGCCTCAAATTAATATATTTATCACATTGCATTCAACTATTCAAACTTTGAAATGTTAAAAAAAATCAAACTCTCCTTCTAGCTTCCCTTCTACCATTTTAAATATATGGTCTTGTGTTGACTAATTTTGACCAACAATTAATTAATGTTTACATTTCATGTGTTAAATGAATTGACATTGTCATATATATTAATTTGAGAGGTCAAATGAATTTGAAACAAAAGAAAATTTGGACCACACATTAATTACATACTCTAGATCCTTCCTAGTCAATAAAAATCGAGTTTTGAATATTGTTTATTCACAATGTCCATATTTGTTATTTACTACATTTTCATGCATTAAAAGGTGAGATAATGTAAAAAGATTTTCCTTAATTATTTCTTTTACTCTAAGAATGAGATGATCAATATCTATCCACATTTAAGTCTATTATCCCTTTATGGAAAATTTTATTAAAGAAAGAGACTCCAGAGAAGATAATGTTACACGTATTCAATAAGGGAAAGCAAGTAATATCCACATCATGTGAATGATTAATATTCTTTTCCATGCATCCAAAATTAAGTCATTAATTGCATTGCATTTTTCTTTGTCTTTTGAGTATTCAAAGAGGAGAGAGAGATAGTGAATTATGTTTTATCCCTTTTATGTTAAAAGCTATAAAAGAAATTAAACTTCTTGTTCAACATATATGTTTATCATTTCGAATTCTACTCCTTTTATTTTCCAATTTTATTTCTTTTAAACATTTTCAAGGATGAGAGTGAGAAAAAGGGAAGGGAAATTACATGTATAAGAGAAAGTGTATTTTCCAACATATATGTTCATTCAACATTTTAAGTTAATTACAATATATGATGGCATATTTATAAGAGAAAGTGTATTTTTAGTTTTATTTTTTTCTTATTTGTCTTACTCTATTTTTTTTCTATAAGGAATATCATTCCATGGCCTTTTTACATGAAACCCTTCAACTATAGTTATTTTAATAAAATTCATTTTAAAATTTTTAAATTGTGAAAAATCGGGGTGTTACACACACTTTACCATTCGAGGATGGAGAGATGTGACTACCATCTTATATGTGTCGGCTCTAAAGGCCAAGAAAATTATAGCCAAAGGTTACCAAGGTTTCCTGGCAGTAGTGACCGAGCCAGAGAATATGGTGCGACCCCTTGAGAAAATAGAGCTAATCAGGAAGTATGTTGATGTTTTTCAAATACTCTGCCTGGGATTCCCCCTGAGCGAAAGGTGGACTTTTCAATAGAGTTAGTTCCTGGGACAAACCCTATATCTAAGACACCCTATAGGATGGCCCCTACTGAGTTGCTCGAATTGAAGAAACAACTACATGAAGTGCTAGATAAAGGTTTCATTAGACCTAGTACATCACCTTGGGGAGCACCAGTCCTTTTTGTTAAGAAGAAGGATGGGTCGTTCAAGATGTGTATCGACTACAGGATGATCACTCAGGCTACCATTAATAAAAAGTACCCTTTACCCCATTTAGATGGCCTCTTTGACCAGCTCAAATCTTCTCGAGTCTTTTCCAAGATCGATTTGAGGTCTGGGTACCACCAGGTGCGAGTCAAGAGTGAGGACATCCCTAAGACGACTTTCCTAACCTATTATGGCCATTATGAGTTTGTGGTTATACCTTTCGGGTTGTCCAATGCACCTAGTGTGTTTATGAATCTCATGAATAGTGTGTTCTAGCCTTTCCTTGACTCATTTGTCATAGTGTTTGTAGATGACATTCTGGTTTATTCAGATGATGTAGAGCAACATCATGACCACCTGGGTAGAGTCCTTGATATCTTGAGAAAGTAGAAGTTCTATGGGAAATTCTCAAAGTGCGATTTTTTGATAGACCATGTCATGTTCCTTAGACACATCATCTCCAGTGGTACAATCATTGTGGATCCAGCCAAAGTGTTGGCTGTCTGATAGTGGCCTGCACCGAAGAACCTCTCTGAGATCTGCAGTTTCTTGGGATTGGCCGGATACTATTGGCGCTTCCTAAAAGATTTCTCAAAGACTGATTTGTCACTAACCAAGCTTACCCGGAAGGATGAGAAGTTCGCGTGGACCAACGTATGTGAAGCTCGCTTCCATGAGTTGAAGGAGAAGTTGACCACAACTCTAGTGTTAACTTTACCATTCAGAAATGAGGGTTTCATGATCTTCACCGACACATCAAAGATGGGGCTTGGATGTGTGTTGGAACAGAATAGGCATATTGTTGCATATGCCTCCCGATAGCTCAAGCCCAATGAGGTGAACTACCCTACGAATGATTTAGAATTGGCTACTAGCATCCATGGCCTGAAGATCTGGCAACGCTATCTCTATGGAGGTACCTTTGAGATCCTCACTGACCATAAGAGTTTGAAGTATCTTCTAACATAGTGAGATATGAATCTGTGACAAAGACAATGGATGGAGTATAGGAAAGATTATTATTTCACCATCGCCTATCACCCCGGGAAAGCTAATGGTGTAGCTGATGCTCTTAGTCAGAAACAGCTCAGGTTTGCAATTGTCTTGTCTAGCTAGTGGAGGAAACTAGAAGAGCTTGTGGAGTGGGCTCGACAACTATTAGAAGACCAAGTTCGTTTGGCAAACAATCAGATAAAATCATCCGTGTTGAGCAAGTTAGTGGTTGATCAATTGGCCAGTTCAAAACTTGGTAAGATGAAAGGCTTGTTAGAGAAGCTGATGAACCAGCTCTATGGTGGAATCTGATACAAGAATGTATCTGGATTCTTGAGGATTCACCTTTAAAGGATCATATCTTGCAAGAAGCTCATGCTTCCAAGTACACAGTTCACCTAGGCACAAGTAAGATGTTTAAGGATCTACAGTGGTACTTCTGGTGGCCAGGAATGAAGAAAGACATAGTGGCCAGTGGTCTCACGTGCCAGATGGTGAAGGTTGAACACCAATGACCCGGTGGAGTGTTACAGTCAATTCAGATTCCAGAGTGGAAATGGGAATAGATCACCTTGGATTTTATGGTGGGTCTCCCCAAGACCCAGAGAGGTCATGACGCAATATGGGTTATGGTAGATCACACTTCCAAGACAACACATTTCCTTTCCTTATAGACCACTGCCAAGGTGTCAGACCTAGCCAAGCTATACATTAGGGAGATAGTACATTTGCATGGTGTACCAGGTTCGATTATTTCTGATCGAGACCTAAAGTTTACTTCCAAGTTGTCAAAGCAGGTACAAGAAGGTATTGATACAAGGTTAAAGTTTAGTACAACATATCACCCCCAAGATGATGGACAGTCAAATAGGACGATTCAGATAATAGAAGATTTGTTGAGAGCATGTGTGCTCAATTGGGGTGGATTGTGGGAGAAGTAATTAGCCTTAGCCGAGTTTGCATACAACAACAGCTACCAAGAAAATATCAGGATGCATCTGTATGAAGCTCTATATGGGAGACCATGTCAGTCACCACTTCAGTGTGATGATGTCGGTGAGAGGATCTTGTTGACGTAAGATGAGCTCCAAGTGTATCCATATAAAGTTTCTTTGATCAAGTAGAGGCTCAAGAGAGCCCAGGATCAACAGAAGTCGTATGTTGATGCGAAGTGAACTAACTTGCAGTTCATTGTGGGAGAGCCTGTGTTTTTGAAAATTAGATCGCTCTGAGCTCTATCTAAAAATAGAGGGAAGTTGAGTCCCTGATACTTGGGTCTATTTGAGGTTTTGGAACGGATTGGTGAAGTTGTGCATGGTTTGCCATTACCCCCTCCGTATAGTATGATGGATGATGTTTTCCATGTGTCCAATCTGAAGTGCTATGTGAAGGACCCAAGCCATGTGCTAAACATTGAACCTATTGAACTCCAAGGGAGGGAAACATACCCTAAGTCACCTATGAGGGCACTATAAACCAAGGTGAAAGAGCTCAGAAGTAAGAATATAGATATGGTAAAGGTTCTTTGGAAGAACCATGGAGAGAATGAAGCCACATGTGAGTTGAAGAAGGATATGGAAAAAACCTATCATGATTTGTTTACTTGATTGCTTGAATTTTGTGGGTAAAATTCTTATAAGGAGGGGAGGATAGTATATTCTCAATTTTCATATGAATGGGTTGAAATGTAATTTCTCTAATACAGTGTATGATTATGAAAATTGTATAATTTAAGTACTTTTAATAGATTTCTTTGGTAATATTTCCTTTTTCATAAATGTTTTCGTGGGCCTTACTGAAGTAATAAGTCCAATATGATTAAAAGAGAACAAATTTGGTATGAAATCTAATAATAAGAGAAATTGAAATACTACTGAGAATAATGTGGAATTCTCTAGAAGGTTAAGTGTTTGTTCATGATGGATTGGATTTCAGATCCCCATGGTTTCTTTTGATAAAAGGAATTCAAATAAGGGGGATAGAAGTAAAGGAGAGAGAAAATATGAATAGAATATGCTTTAGTAAGTGTTAACTTGCATATGAAGAAACGTCCTTTATCCTTTTGATTTTGGGACTCAAACTTAGCATACGTGTAGATAAAGTTTATACAAGGTTTCCCTTAAAATTTGGACGAAAAAGGATAAACAAGGAGAGAGTTATGGATTTTGTAAGATTCCTAAAGTGAAAGGATAATCATTCGAATCTACTATTCTACTCTATTAAACATGATCACTCGTCTCCATCCTCCCTCTCTAATCCCTTCCGTAGTTGGACTCTTCCGCTACTCCCTCCACTCGTCTTTCCGTGTGGCTCTCTAATTCTACCATAGTTGGCTCTTTGCCCCCTCTCTCCATTATCCAGATGAGAATACAGACTTCTCACCCTACGGGCTACATCTCAGACTTTTTGTTTTCAATCTCTACAAATAATGACAACTGACATTGCCTTGGAGCCCAAGAAAATAAAGACGCGTCATCCTAAAGGATACCCCTAAGCAGTAGTGATCAATAACCCTTCTCGTTTAACGATCAAGGCGTCAAGCAGTACATTAAGATCACGTCCACTGTGACTGGTTTCACCTTGGAACCATAACTACTATGGTACGTAGGAAGACCTACCAGAAGACCGCGACAACTGTTGGGGCTCGTTGATGATTGTACAAGAGACAAATATATATATTCCTTGTTTCTTCCATTGTGTGTGGCTACAGCGGCTGCGGCTGCAGCCTCAGTTTGCAGCTTCAGTTTCTATCGACAAACCTGGTCCATTAGAAATTCATTCTTCCAATATCCCTTATTTAATAACTGTGCTCTTACTCAACGATGCTGGTTGCATGAAATTCTTAAGTCTACATATCTAATTATGTATAGATTCAATAGAATTTTGGATACTTATAGCCCACTTTTCATCTTGAGTAATTTGGAGATGTTTAATATTCAATCTGTGTAATTAGGTCGAGATTAATATTTGTCCACGAGTAGATCGGAGCACCCTTTGTTTGTAGATTTTGATCGTCGGTGCTGAGGGGCTCCGATACGAGAATGACTAAAGGATCCGATCCGCAATAACTAATCTACAAGATGCTTTGTGCTGGGCGTACAAGCACTATGGCGATTCAATCGGACATGGCAGGAAGGCAAGGACAAAAGCAGCCAGAAAATATAGTTTGGTCATTGACAGACGAGAGTTGAAAGACACCGCGAACTGTCGAGTCCATCATCATAACATGATAGATATGAACAACAGTTAAGCCTTACCGATGTAGCCAGAGAGTAGCCTCCACACCCTTCATCCTTCAACGATTGTGTATAGATCCCCTGGGATGACGAATACTTATGCCACTTTGCTTGTAGACGTCGACTACAAAATGGCTTATTTCTAATATGTCCCCCTTAACTATTCTGTGTTTAATATGGACATGGTTTCTATTACTTGTGATCTTGATCATTGGGGAAAACCTATAGTTACTTGTTTCAAATGTCCTAGAAACCTTACGAGTAACTATACATCTTTTATTAAGGTTTAAATTTGCTTTTAAAGCAGGAATCTACAGGCAAGTGTTGCTCCTGCACTGGAATGGAACCGCCAGTCCTCACTTCCCTGGTCACCTATCCAAATTCATGGAACACGACAAGGTACACGGGCTACATTGCTACACATAATCCGCCTTTTAAGTTGCAGTGGTTCCGCGATTGGTAGCATTTTGTGAGCTGAACACCCCTATAAGATATCACACATTAAACAGGTGAATACAGTTACTGTTTATATTTTTTTTCCTTCAAATTTACTCGTTACATCATGGATATATGAGCTGATGAGATATACATAATGTGTTGTTAATGGCCTTTGATGATATATGTATTTAATAGATGTCATTGTGTCATTGAGTATCTTAGATTTTTGTATTGCTCCTTAATAATAAAGAATTGAAGCATGAATGTTTTATTAAGCAATGATCATTGTGTCATTAAAACTGCTAGATGTTTGTACAATTTTATAAGTCACTTATCAATTAGTATCATTGCAATGCATCATTTGTTATGTGGTGCATGCACGAATTATTTTAGTATAGGAGAAGCAACGAGAGATAATTATTAGTGGATGTCCTGAACTTCTTGTTCTACGAATATTGTTGATAACCGTAAGTTAACCCACAATTTTTTTCTTTTATGTACCTTCTGGTTAATTAAAATTATGTAACTTATTCAGTATATTATATATAAGAATAAATGACAATTGACGAATAAGATCTCAACTATTAATTATATGTTGTGTTGGTTGTAGTGCGCTTATTCGTTACTTGACATAAATAAAAATCTAGGCATTTATTCTTTTCACGGCTCTTATGTTATCCTTGACAGTAGAAAATACAGATTTACTGTAAAAAATAATAATGAATGGCATTGCCCTTAACACAACGGCCAGAAGAATTGATCACATGCTCATTAAGCCTAATAACCTCTGCGTTGCATGGATGAAGGGTAGATATGGTGATATCCAAAGTGTTACCCCTATCTACAACTCTTCCAAGACGTGGAGGAAAATGGTCCTTATATGGCCTAATGTCCTTGACTATTACAGCCTTTTCGGAACTAGCTCGACTGCCAACAACACCAAGCATTGGCGAATCAACATGAACAGCCCGCAAGTCCTGTGAGATCCTATCATATGGAACAAAATTCACTATCCAAAATGGAGCCTTTGGTCCTATAGGGCCATTTTGAACAGGTTGCCAACTTTTGATCGGTTATCCAAATAGTACTTGGTGGTGGACAACCGATGCCTGTTGTGCAAGAATGAATCTGAAACCAATGCTCATATCCTCTTCAGATGTGAGTTCTCCTTATATCTTTGCAGCAGAATGTCCCTTAAATGTGGTTGGGGTGGCTCCCCTCCACACGGCTTGGATGAGGCCCTTTTCTGGGTCTTTAACCATACAAGATGCAACCTCGGATGGAGAAGATTCACGAGCCTTGTTCTCACGTGTCCTGTCTTTCATGTTTGGAATGAGAGAAACAACAGACTCCACGACAAGGGTGATTGCGACAGCCTTAAATTTTTTGACTATATTGTAAATAGTTTGTATTTATTTGCCAAAGGTAACCTAGGTATCCTTAAAGGGGTGAAACCTGAGGTTCTGGATATGTGGAGTCTTTCTTAGACCTTGTACAGTATATAGGGATTTTGCTTACACCCCTATATGCCTTTTGAGAAATGAGTAATATTTTACCTTATAAAAAAACAGATTTTCGAACAACAATGTATTATAAAGTTAACATAGTAGATAATATAACATTACCAGCATTACAATTTTACATTGTTAGATTATGTTTAGCTAATAGTATCTCAAATTACCATAAGAATAAGATCAGTCATATTTTATGGGATATGTTTTTTTTATGTAATGTGGGCAATTGAAATTGTACTAACATTCTAATAATATCTTTGTATATTTCTCAAAATCTACAATTCTAATCGTAACAATTGAAAAATGGCTACGGGCATATCTGCGAACTAATATGAATTATGAATCTACAAGCATATTGTTCAATATTGATTACATACTATTCATCAAAACATGTATCAAATAAAATAATAAATCAACTACATCGGTACACGTAAATCAAATATAGGATAATAAGGTCAAAAGAATTTAATGGTAGAAAATTATTCCCACAAGCAAGTGAGTCATTGTCATTATTAAGTGATAAATTCTACGGAGATCCATTTTAGTATACCGCATAAAAATTTATTTATACTTTATGCTTTTGAATTAATAAAATAATAGCTTTTAGTTTATTCTGATGCATTCATTAGAATGTGATGCATTATTACGGAAGTATTTCAATTTATCATAGGTCGCTTATTTGCATGTTTGTTGAGGTATTTCACTTTTATTGTTAGTAGATGAACTGGCCTCACTATTATAAGTCCACTTCATATTTAATTTATAAATATGAACTGGAAACCAATTCATAATTTAATATAAAACAAAAAATATATTTTTGAATAATCAAAAATGTATTTTGATATTTTTAACTATGCATTTGACCAACCTAAATCGTGTGTCCTAAAATTGGAGGCGGATTTGAGGTAGTCGAGCTTTTACATTTATAAACCCGAATCATTTTAGGCCCCCGCAACTTTATTTACGGGGTCGAAGTAGATATACGGGGTCGAACACAGAGACAAGGGGGGTAGTGTTCAGAACCCAGAATTGACACGCTATACTCCGGCAGGTATAAGGAGATAATAAATTCCCCAAAAGGGAAACAGCAAGACACCACAAACAAAACAAGAAAACTATCTCCAACTGGAGCTACTAGAAAGATTTAAGGTTTTAGTCGTTTAGCAGTTTTTAGGGGTTTTCAGGAAACAGAAACAGAAAGATAAAACTAGAGCTAGAGCGAGGTACGAAGGATAAGACTACGGTAAAACAAGCAGTAGAAGAAACATCTTGCACCCCTCCTCTCAGAGCGGGTACCTCTAACCAAGCATCAACACCCCTCTCGAGGTTGCTGGACTCAAGTTAGAGTGGAGTGTTACTGAAACAACTCCGTTCCAGGCACTCTCGTACTCCAGAATCGGACCAAACACTAGAGCCACAACACAACTGTCGAAGTTGTTGCGATGGGAAAACACGATTCGGTAGCTAAGCGAAACGCGATCCAAACATGCAAGCTAGAGTTCAGATATCAAACATAGCAGCCATCCAACACTTGTACCAAGCATAGAGAAACAAGTAATTAAGATGTTCTATTTCCATAAACATTAAAGGTCTTAATACATTGCGTAAATAAAGAATTAAATAACAGAATTAAAGATAGATGTCACCTTCTTGATGTAGAAGGGCGACAGACCACAGCGGCTCTCCCGCCCCATACCGGACAGGGGCCTAGCCCGATACAGCGGTGTTGGGCGACACACTCTCTCGAGCGGCACAGTGTGACGGCCGACTGTATCGTTCAAGGACCTGGCCGATACGCTCAAGTCGGGTGACACACCCTCTCAGGCGGCACGCATGACGGGCGAAGCGTATCGGGTTCGATATGGTGTCGGGCATGGAGCGACGCATCCTACTGTCGGGCACTTGTGTCGCTCGTCATCGTTGGCTGATATCGGCCCGCAGTGTTGTCCGGGACGGTTCTAAATGACCTATCCTCTCCCTCTCAGGACGAGGAAGGGCTCACCTAGTTCCGCCCGGCACGAGCACTGGGGCACGATACTCCTGCTCTCGCAGTTTCCTCCGAAGATCACTCAAGCTCCCAACTGTCCGAATTCCGAAGTATCTGAACTGTCTTTTCGGCTTCCTGTAGCTGCTATTTATAGGCAGCGGTTGGAGGAAGTTATGGTGCTCGAAGTGCCACGTGTCCTCCTTATTCGCGGGTCGGTGGACGGCTGATACTGGTATCGCTCGGCTCAGGAGTGTCGGTTATCGGTCACGTGATGGACGGCGCGCCTGCCGGTGGGTGGCTGTGTCGCCCGACAAGCTGGGTTGTCGGGGCGAGCTGGGCTCCCTGTCGGGTAGAAGGTGTGTCATCCATCTGCTCCTTCTTGCGCTGCATTCTTTTATCGTGCGTCATTGTGTCGCTCCACCCTGTCGGGCAGAGGTTGTATCGGGCGTCAGGAAGGCCGAAACAGACTTGGACTTATTCTGTCGGCCGGGACGGCCTTATTGCACCAAAATGACGAAAAACTCTACAAAAGATGGAAATATAGGATTAAGAGCATTGCTTGGCCAATTATTGCGAAAATGCTAATAAAAGAGAGGAAAATAGCAGAAAATGGCAGTTTTGATAACAGAAAAATAGTCTAAAATATCACAAAAATTGGTGTTATCAACTCCCACAAACTCAGTGTTTTGATTGTCCTCAATCAATATTCAAACTTTATTTTGTGATGCTTCTTCTTATTCGGTATGCTTTCAGGCCAAGAGGTAAAGCAAGTATAGTAATGCCTTTAGAGATAATGATGTCTCATTACGAACAAAAGATCTTGTGTTTCCTGCCTTATTATTTCTATAAAAAAAAATCTACAGCTTCAGCGAGACTTTAGTGTAAGATTCCGAAGTTAGCTTCCACACCAAACAACTTTATTTTTGGGACAGAAAGTTGTGTAAAGGGTAGGCTAAGGCTTTTTGGGTTTTTCATCTTGATTTCCATCATTCCATCCAGGTAAGGGTCCGTTAACGGGCAAGTGGTCCCTGCAGTCCAAGCCAGTTGGCTTTAGAGCAGTGATTTCACATCCTACGTACCACTGCCCCGAATCTACCATGCCTAAAGATGGGTACTTTTGGAAAACAAGCGGGTATATATATGTTTTTCTTTTCTTTTATTAGGCACAACTCTCATTCTTTTATTCACACTCATAAGGATTCTCTCTCTTTTTGGGATTTTCGTTGGGTAAAGGGGAAACAAAGAGATTTCTGTTGTTTGGGAAGCTTTTTCCTTCTCCATACTCGTCTCTTAGCTGTTTGCGAGATTATTATATATTTTTTTTTCGAAATTTTTGGCATGGAAAAATGTAATCTTCTGTTTTTTTGAGGCAGCATTATCAGAAAGATATAACGGAACTTGTATCTCATTAAGCATAGAGAAAACTAACTTTGCAAGCAGTTGCATTAGGTTTTTACTATTATAGCAACTTTGTACATATGCATGGGAACAACATAAGAAAAAAATTTCAAAATTTTTATATGAGCAAGGGTACAAATACATGATATAGGAGGAGAACAAAATGGCACAAGAGAATTTTTATACCTCCTTCACTGGCACATGGGTACCCCCCCAAACTTACTCTGCACTCTGTCCCAGAGTAGCGAAGAAAACAAGGTGAGTTCATGTTAGCCCAGTGAAGGTTATCTAGTGGGTTCGCTTGTGTCTTGGAGAAGCTGCAATATGCTTCTTTGCTGCAGCCTCCTTCATTCCTCAGCTGGAAGCATCCAGAACAAGTGCAAAGCTCTCAAGATGGAAGCTCGAGAGCTCTTGAAAACACTTGTGGATGCTTCCTCCTTAAGAAAATGGAATCGGAATGCCCAGATTCCATCCGGAGGCCACCGGCAAAAGACTCATGATGTCTCTGTAGATGGTCCTAAACCATCGCAGAAGACAGACTATTATAAGAAAGTGATCTTCCTCTGAAGCTACCAAATCAAGAAAAATTTTCCCGCTTTCTATCTGTGGTAGTCGACGGCTAGCTACCTTGGGATTTTTACATTTCTACCCGACAGTTGTTGCTTCCGCTCGGCTAGAGGTTTGCCCTGTGTGACCCGTCCCTGTTATCAAGTCCAACGATCATCTAAATGTTAGGTCGGCAAAGACAGGAATCACGATAAGACTTATTTCAAAATTCGGGTATCGTCCATCAAAAGGAAGCTCGAGACGATACAGGGTTGGACGATACGAGGAGGGCTGTGCGGCACAACACTCCGCCCGACACGGATGTATCGGGCGATAAGGTCGCCAAAGATCAACTGCCCGTCTGGTTGTCACAAAAGTAAAATGTTTCGCCCGATAAGGCGTATCGGGCAAACACAATCGGGCGTTATTTCGTGCTTAACTGTGTTGGGCGATACAAAATTGACTAGGCTCGTAAAACCCGATAAGCAACACGATATGAAAACTCGTGTCGGGCGATAAGCATGTCGGGCGATACCTTTTCTCAAAGGATCCATCGCCCGATATAAGGGTGAAGGCAAGCAGGCCGACACACAAGCAAAGGTGGATCACTGCATGTGTTACAGGTGGCTGAAAAGAGAAGTGAGGCAGCCCGACACGTTGAGCCCACATTGCTATATATAGCAAGATCTGTTGGGGATAAAATGGGCATTTCTGGGGCGCGCGTCGGCCGACGAGTCGGGCAATTCCCGAGACGATGGTCACGTCAGTTAAATTACGGCATTTATTCCCATCCATGATACGATGGTTGCTCGGGAATACCATCCGTCGTGGAACTTGCGGTGCCCCAGAAACTGCAGCCTGATACAAGCGTGAATGCACGCCAGCTGAGCTACTACCCAACACGGCTTAAAACAGGCGGCCGAAAACCAAAGCTAGGAAAAGGAAAAACATCATCGGTTTAGGGTTAAGTCCCTGACCTCAGAAAGTATGACAATGGTGTCCCATAAAACAGAGGAGTCGGTGCGCTCGGCGCGTGCACTGACTCAGGCCTTATTACAATCCATAAATATTTTTTTTTATATTTATTAAGAAAGAAAAAGCATCCTACTCTACGAAAGAAAGAAAAACTCGGGCTGCCTCCCGAGGAGCGCTGAAGTTGGTGTCGCCATCTCAACCAGTTGTAGGATCATCTCGTTCAACTCTTAATTGTGCCCATATCTCGCAAGTTGATCTCTGCTCTCTTGACAAAGGCTTCATCCTCGTAGAACCTTTTTACCCTGTGCCCATTTACTTGAAAGACTTTGGTCAGATCGTCCTTGTCGTAGAGCTCCATCATTCCCGATGGGTATATCTTTTACATAGTGAACTGTCCTGACCATCTCGTTTGTAACTTCCCAGGGAAAAGACGAATAGAGGACTTGAATAACAAGACTTTATCCCCTTCGCTTACATCTTTTCTCATGAGGTGGGCATCGTGCCACAATTTTGTCCTCTGTTTGTAGATTTTTGCATTTTCGTAGGCGTTCATTCTGAGCTCTTCGAGCTCTTGAAGCTGCAAAAACCTCTTTTCTCCTGCTTTGTCGAGGTCCATATTTAGGAACTTGATTGCCCAAAGGGCCTTGTGTTCCAACTCCAAAGGCAGGTGGCAGGACTTTCCGTAGATGAGATGGTAGGGGCTGGTTCCAATGGGTGTTTTGTAAGCAGTACGGTAGGCCCAAAGTGTGTCGTAAAGCTTCATGGACCAGTCTTTCCTCATTCGGTTGACAGTTTTCTCCAAGATCTGCTTGATTTGCCTGTTGGAGACCTCTACCTGCCCTGACATCTGTGGGTGGTAGGATGTAGCGATCTTGTGCCTCATTCTGTACATGCGTAGAAGTGCTTCAAACTGTCTTTCTCCAAAGTGCGACCCTCCGTCGCTTATCACAGTGTGCGGTACACCGAAATGGGGGAAGATGGTCTTCTCGAAGAGCTTGATAACTGACTTGGCATCGCAGCTTTGGGTGGCTACCGCTTCCACCCACTTCGATACATAATCTACTGCCACGAGTATGTATTGATACCCCCGAGATGGGGGAAACGGTCCCATGTAGTCGATCCCCCACACATCAAATATTTCTACTTCGATCCAGCTTGCCATTGGTATTTCATCCCTCTGCCCTATGTTTCCTGTAAACTGGCACTCTTTGCAAACCTTCACAAATTGTGCAGCGTCTTTAAACAAGGAGGGCCAGTAGAAACCTGATTGTAGCACCCTTGCAGTTGTTCTATCGCTACCCAGGTGACCACCATAGGGGGAAGCGTGGCATTCTTTCAGGATGTCCGCAGTTTCTTCCTCTGGGATACACCTCCTGTATAAGCTGTCAGCGCATCTTCTGAACAGGAGAGGATCATCCCAGTAATAGTTCTTGGCATCTGCGAATAGCTTCATTTTCTGATTGTACGTGATGTCAGGAGGCAGTTCTCCGCAAGCAAGATAATTGCAGATGTCTACAAACCAGGGTAAATTTTCTTCTTGAGCATCTTCTACCAACATAAGAGCCTTGTCGGCATAGTCGTCGTTGATTGGTGGCCCTCCCTATCTCTCAGCCACGATCCTTGATAGGTGGTCGGCGACCACATTTTCTGCTCCCTTCTTGTCAATAATTTCATGGTCAAACTCTTGGAGCAATAAGGCCCACCTCAACAGTCTGGGCTTTGCCTCTTTCTTTTGCATTAAGTATTTTATTTCCCCATGATCTATGTATACCTTGACCTTTGCTCCACCGAGATACGACCTGAACTTATCGAACACGAAGACGATCGTGAGCATCTCCTTCTCAGTTGTCGTGTAGTTTACTTGAGCCTCGTCCAACGTGCGACTAGCGTAGCAAATCACAAGGTGCTTTTTGTCTTTCTTTTGTCCCAGGACTGCTCCAATCGCATAGTCGCTAGCGTCGCACATCAGCTCAAAAGGTAAACCCCATTCTGGTGCTTGAAGGATAGGTGGTGATATCAAAGCATTTTTCAGGGCCTGAAAAGCATTGAGGCAATCATTAGAAAAAACAAATTCAGCATCTTTTACCAGAAGATTAGACAGCGGTTTGGAAATCTTCGAGAAGTCCTTGATGAATCTTCGGTAATATCCGGCGTGCCCGAGGAAGCTCCTCACTCCCGTCACAGATTTTAGGGGAGGAAACTTGGATATGGCTTCGACCTTGCTGGTGTCCACCTCGATCCCACGCCTTGAGATCTTATGGCCAAGAACAATGCCCTCTCGCACCATGAAGTGACACTTTTCCCAGTTTAAAACTAGGTTGTTCTCCTCGCACCTCTGTAGAACCATGGACAGATTCTTCAAGAAGCTACCAAAGTCCTTCCCATAGACCAAAAAATCGTCAATGAAAACTTCTACGATGTCTTTAAGAAAATCTGAAAACATGGATATCATGCATCTTTGAAAGGTTGCGGGGGCGTTGCAGAGTCCGAAGGGCATCCTTCTGAAGGCATAAGTGTCGTAGAGGCAGGTGAATGTTGTTTTCTCCTGATCGTCGGGCAATATGGGTACCTGGTAAAATCCTGAAAAGCCATCAAGGAAATAAAAAAAATCGTGATGCGCTAATCTTTCAAGAACTTGGTCAATAAAAGGTAGCGGAAAATGATCTTTTTTTGTAGCCTAATTTAGCTTTTGGTAATCTATGCACATCCGCCATCTGGTGACGGTCCTTACCGCCACCTCGTCACCCTTCTCACCCTTAACCACTGTCATTCCACCCTTTTTGGGTACTACGTGGATCGGACTTACCCAATTGCTATCGTTGATTGGGTAAATGATCCCTGCATCCCTAAGCTTTATTACCTCTTTCTTGACGACCTCTTTGAGCATCTGGTTCAGCTTCCTCTAGGGTTGAGCTAGAGGCTTGGAAGATTCATCTAAGTTGATGTGATGCATGCATAGGGCGGGGCTAAGGCCTTTGATATCATCTATTGAGTATCCTATAGCCCCCCCTGTGGAGCCTTAACTCCTCAAGGAGTCAGTCTAGCTGATTGCTTCAAAGATTGGCGTTTACGATGACAGGGTTCCGCTGCTCTTCATCCAAGAACTCATACTTCAGACCTTCAGGCAATGCTTTTAACCCTGGCTTTGGTCTAGGTGCCTTCTCTTGAGGCTCCCCCTCGAGAGAGGCATACTTTGTAGACTCCACCACCTTATCCACTTCTTACAAGTCTTCGTCAGAAAGGTTGACAAGGTCGAGATACCTCGCGACTTCAGGATTTTTGAGGTCGGGGTCCTGACAGCTTATGGCCCTCGTGAGGGGGTCTACTGTCCGAATATCCTCCTCTATTTCCTCACAAAAATTATTGTAGCTATCTGAGAAACATGCTGATTCAGACAGGGACGGACTTCTCATGATCTCCTTCAACTTGAAGTCCTTATGGTCGTTTTCAACTCTTAAAGTGATCATCCCCTCAGAGACATCAATCAGCGCTCTCCCTATTGCCAAGAAGGGGCGCCCAAAGATGATCGGGCAATGGGGGTCTTCAGCTGTGTCGATGACGACTATGTCACAGGGGATAAAGAAATCGCCAACCCTGATCAGCACATCTTCGACAATGCCAACGGGTCTCTTAAAGGTGTGGTCTGCCAGTTGAATCTGCATGTTGGTTCGAACCATGTCGGTCAAGCCCACTCTTTGTGTGAAACTTAGGGGCATGAGGCCGATGCTTTCCCCCAAGTCTGCTAGACCCTTCTGCTCGACATTGTCCCTGATGGCGAACGGGATCGTGAAAGCTCAGGGGTCCCTCCTCTTAATTGGCAAGTCGGGCTTCACGAAGGCAGAGGAGGCAGAAGCTAGGTGCACTGTCTCTATCCTTCCTCCCCTTCTTTTCTTTGTGATAAGGTCCTTGAGGAACTTGGCGTATGTAGGCATCTCCTCCAAAGCATCAAGGAAGGGCACTTTGGGATGCATTTTCCTGATCGACTCCATGAACTTCTCATGACGCTTCTTCAGATTTGCCTTTATCAGCTTATACAGGAACGGAATCCTAGGAGCATAAGCATTTCTTCCATCAGCTAGCTCTTCAGGGAATTCTTGTGCAGACTCTCGAATGTCTGCCTGTCTTTCTTCCTCCTATGCTGGAGTTGCACCCTCAGGCCTTGGCTCGGGCTCAGGCCTAACCTCATCAGGGTGCTCCAACGTTCTTCCAGACCTCAGTACGACCATTCTGGCAGTTTCCAGGTAGGGGAGTGCTTTTATTGTAGGATCCTTCATCAGAGCAGACATCTGGGTTAGCCACTGATCGACCTCACGCTAGCACGTCTGCAAGCTTGCCATCTGGCGTTGCATGGAGTTTAGAGCTCCAGGGCTAGGAAGCGTGCTCTGCACCAGTTTGTTGATGATGGTGTCCTGTCTTTTTATGTAGGCGGAAAGCTGACCAACCAAGTTAGGCTGACTCGCCCTCTCGCCTCGGCCCTGACATTTGCCCTCAGAAAGAGACTTCTCACAACTAGACATGGTATCAAAGCTCGGTGGAACAAGTCACAGCTTTCAGGGTTCCTGAAAAAGCATGAAAAATCAAGTTTAGAAAATGGAATTATCAATTTTAGGCAAAGAGTAATAGTAAGGAAAAAGAAAAAGAGTGTTGTCAAACTCATTTCTAAGCTTGAGGCACGGGAGTGTAGTTAGTGGATTCTGATTCGTCTACAGTACCGTTTTTGCCTTGTCCCCGGCAACGGCGCCAAAAAGTTGACCGGCCTAAATCGTGCGTCCTAAAATTGGAGGCGGATTTGAGGTAGTCGAGCTTTTACATTTATAAACCCGAATCCTTCTAGGCCCCCGCAACTTTGTTAACGGGGTCGAACACAGGGACAAGGGGGTAGTGTTGAGAACCCAGAATCGGCACGCTACACTCTGGTAGGTATAAAGAGATAATAAATTCCCCAAAAGGGAAACAGCAAGACGCCACAAACAAAACAAGAAAACTATCTCCAACTGGAGCTACTAGAAAGATTTAAGGTTTTAGTCGTTTAGCAGTTTTTAGGGGTTTTCAGGCAACAGAAACAGAAAGATAAAACTAGAGCTAGAGAGAGGTACAAAGGATAAAATACGGTAAAACAAGTAGTAGCAGAAACATCCTGCACCCCTCCTCTCAGAGCGGGTACCTCTAACCAAGCATCAACACCCCTCTCGAGGTTGCTGGACTCAAGTTAGAGTGGAGTGTTACTGAAACAACTCCGTTCCAGGCACTCTCGTACTCCAGAATCGGACCAAACACTAGAGCCACAACACAACTATCGAAGTTGTTGCGACGGGAAAACACGATTCGGTAGCTAAGCGAAACGCGATCCAAACATGCAAGCTAGAGTTCAGATATCAAACATAGAAGCCATCCAACACATGTACCAAGCATAGAGCAATAAGTAATTAAGTTGTTCTATTTCCATAAATATTAAAGATCTTAATACATTGCGTAAATAAAGAATTAAATAACAGAATTAAAGATAGATGTCGCCTTCTTGATGTAGAAGGGCGACAGACCACAGCGGCTCTCCCGCCCGATACCGGACAGGGGCCTAGCCCGATACAGTGGTGTCGGGCGACACACTCTCTCGAGCGGCACACCGTGACGGCCGACTGTATCATTCAAGGACCTGGCCGATATGCTCAAGTCGGGCGACACACCCTCTCGGGCGGCACGCATGACGGGCGAAGCGTATCGGGTTCGATATCGTGTCGGGCATGGAGCAACGCGTCCTACTGTCGGGCACTTGTGTCGCTCGTCATCGTTGGCCGATATCGGCCCGCAGTGTCGCCCGGGACGATTCTAAGTGAACTATCCCCTCCCTCTCGGGATGAGGAAGGGCTCACCTAGTGTCGCCTGGCACGCGCATTGGGGAACGATACTCCTGCTCTCACAGTTTCCTCCGAAGATCACTCAAGCTCCCAACTATCTGAATTCCGAAGTATCCAAACTGTCTTTTCGGCTTCCTGTAGCTGCTATTTATAGGCAGCGGTTGGAGGAAGTTATGGTGCTCGAAGCGCCATGTGTCCTCCTTATTCACGGGTCGGTGGACAACCGATACTGGTATCGCTCAGCTCAGGAGTGTCGGCTATCGGTCACGTGATGGATGGCGTGCCTGCCGGTGGGTGGCTGTGTCACCCGACAAGCTAGGTTGTCGGGGCGAGCTGGGCTCCCTGTCGGGTAGAAGGCGTGTCGTCCATCTGCTCCTTCATGCGCGGCATTCTTTTGTCGTGCGTCATTGTGTCGCTCCACCCTGTCGGACAGAGGTTGTATCGGGCGTCAGGAAGGCCGAAACAGACTTGGACTTATTCTGTGGGCTGGGACAACCTTATTGCACCAAAATGAGGAAAAACTCTGCAAAAGATGGAAACATAGGATTAAGAGCATTGCTTGGACAATTATTGTGAACATGCTAATAAAAGAGAGGAAAATAGCAGAAAAGGGCAGTTTTGATAACAGAAAAATAGTCTAAAATATCACAAAAATTGGTGTTATCAGCATTGTCACATGATCACTCATTGTTCTTAGTCATTTTATCTCCTGATATGTTTTTGATGTAGAACATATACCATTCTACTTGATCTTAATCACGGAATTTGTTAGAAAATGGTAAATAGACGTATACATGTCAAATATATTCATATAGGATACCTTATTTGGACTTTATAATTTTCAAGAAAGATTTTCTATTATTAATATTTCATTCGTATAACTAAGGTATACTCTTATTTATGTGTAACGTAATATGAAATGTCAGTTGTTAAAAACAATATTCTAATTGGATTTCACTTGAAATTATTTGTATTATTATAATAATCTTACATATTCATGTTCATTACTTTTTCATTTACCTTATTATGATTTTATTACAAATAATTATTTTTTGAATACTTTAATTTGTTAGTGACAAATCTCTATTTAAGGGATTCATACTTGGTATAGATGGAATGAACTAAGATTTCAGTTGTGTCCTCTTTTTTCAAATGGAGTAGACAAGGTTATTAAGTTTGAGATACAAATACCCATGGCCATTCCATAAAAATTTTGTGAACTTATTTTATTTGTATATATGTTCCTGCTACCTAAAATCATAATTTTTTTGTTACGAACGTGACGTACAATTTCATGGTTATCAGTTGTATCCATACATGTGTGTAAACACATCCAAACAAACACTATCCTCCTCTTATCTGCATTATTAATTTCATGATTAGAAGCTGTCATAAAATATTTATTAGTTCAACCATGTTCGCTTAAGAATTAGTATGGTTAGAGGAATTTGTTATTTAAGTTATACTCTTAAAATAATATTTTCTTACATAGAGAGATATGGTTTAATTGTACAGACAACATTAATATGGTCCTTAGATATTGAATATATTTTTTAGCGAAATCATTGGTTGTAGATATATGAAAAAATCCTTCAAAACATATTTCTTAATAATGTTTGAAGGTACATTATGAATGTCAGTGTACAATATTTATATAGCTCCTTAGTACAATATATTTTGAACCATTTATCAAAGAAGTGTATTGATATTAAAATCAATTATCAAAAATCATTGTTTAGGTTAATTATAATATTATAAATTTTGTGAAAGTCTTATCATGTGTCATTCAATAGTGATAAAGTTTTGTAATTACCTTTTTGTAACTTTCTTCATGCGACATATTTATTAATTTGACATTATCAATCTCCTTATTGATTGGTTCAGTAAGTTGGTGTTCTACACCCCACTCTTCTGACTTAGTTGGTGGAACATTTCCAATATAGTGCAACCAATAATAGGATTAATCAACTTAATAGATATTTAGGGCATTATCATAATTTTACTGTTGAATCTTAGCCTTCAATTGTAGAAAATGAAGCATATGTTGGAATGCAATATTTTTATATAAATTTTACTAAATAATGTAGTAATGGATGAAAAGTAAAATTGTTCTAAAATTATGAAACATCAATTATTATTTGGAATAATAATATCTATGCACCCCTAAGGTCAAATGCAAGGGTAATAATGATCATTTGTGTCTTACTTCCTGTATACACTAACATTATGTTAAAAATGATACAATTTGAGAACTACTAGATCCCTCTATAGATGATCAATTTCAAGTCTTGTAGAAGATCACTTTTAGATACGTTACACCATCTAAAATGTAAAATGAATTAGATTGAAAATATCAAATTATAAAGGTTAAATCATAAATACTTTCAAATCAATAAAGGTTATATTCGCACCAAAATAGACAACTAGAGAAAGGGTATGGGATTTTGTCTTGTGTTTGTTACTTTAATTGTGGATAATTTAATTCATTTCTTATCCATAATAAGATATACTCTTTTTTATTTTTTTATAAAAATATGTGACTGGTAAGACTAAGAGAACTCATGTATTAAACCAATATTTTACTAATATCATGTCACATGAATCCAAATATCATAATATTTTGTAACTAATGATTGTGTTACGTATAATAGTTTTTTATACATTTCTATAACAGTATCAAGTTAGATTTCACCTGTATCTCTATAACCTTATTGTTTGATAGGACATAGATGAATAAACTTGAGAAAATTTTTCTAAGAGAAAATGGCATTTTAGAGAGGTCCATGAAATATTTTCATACAAAAATATTTCTTATGAATTAGATGTGGAACCAATTTGTAATGGAGAGGAGATGTTAGCACATGAGCGAGGGAAATGTAATCTAAGGAGACGGTTAAACCTGTACCCATTTGTTCAGAAAAAACATTTCTTATGAAGTTTCAAGAACATATTTTAGATTCTCATTTTAGAATTCATACATTTAATGTGATCGTAGAAAAAAATAAAAGTGATACATTTATTAGTATATTCCTAAAAAATTAAAGATAAGGAAATAGAGATAAATATTTCATCTTCTTTCATATTTCTTATTAATTTAATAATGAATCTTAATTTTTTGCTACTTGAATAGTTGTAAGGTGCTAATGGCAATGTAGTGATCTCATATAGAGTGAAAACCAAAAACAAAATTGTTGAGTTATCAAAATGTATAAATATTACAAGTACTTTAATGATGATTAAGATTGAATATGACAAGTATTTTGTGCTTATCTAGAACCACTACACCTGCAAATAATTTGACATATTTTGTTAGTTCATACACATCTTGAACTATTGCCTCGATGATCAACAAAAGTGTTTGAGTTTGGAAAAAAACTCAAAACTATAGATATTTATACTTCCTCATTGAAAACCAGATTTATTATCGATTTCATTTACACATTAGAATAATTCTCAGGCAATAATTTTACATCCTTATATGCTACATTTATATAATACACTCAATTTACAAATATTTTTGTTTCGATAGCATACATGTCCATGTATATATTTTACAAGTCATTATGTCTATTAGCTTATCAAAAATATACTCATAGATTCACGTGCAGAGCATGTGCAATTACTAGTATATTAAATGTCCCATTAATGTGATCATAGTAAAAAAAATACGTAAATCCCCATTGGGATTCATACACGGTTCTTTGAATAGGAAAACTATAACTGACTAATATATGTGTCTAAAACTTTAATCATCATTAAACATGCAAAGCTAATCATGAAAGTAAATATTTCTGAATGATTGGATTGCCTAGTATGGATGGCACCCCACCAGATATCTCTTGAAGGTCTTCTAGTGCTTGCTTGTTCCTTTTGAGTCCTTACTTGCTCCAACTCCTGGGGACATTGCATCCCGAGCCATTTGAAGGGGAAAAACAACACATCAGTAAATAGTACTGGCACATTATAACATAAGTAAAATATAGTATACTTGACATGAATGAACTATAAGCATTCTTGAATCATTATTACGTGAAGAATTGAAAACTAGATGTATGCATCCCTCTATGACGCCCCCTAAGGAGCACATGATTGCTAAGAAAGCCCTTGATGCTAGGAAAGCCTTTGACGACCCCTTGAGGTCCATGATTGAGGAGCATATACAGACTATTTCAATTCGAATTAACTTGATCATAAACATGACATTAACATTAACATAATCATGATTCTTGAACTTAACATGATGGGATTTCTACCCATTAATATGATTTCTTTATACATCATAGGATTTCTCCCTCTTGATCATTAACATGATTTTCAGGCGTCATTAATCATAAGCTATAATCATAATGAACATTATAATTATAGGACATAGCATATAGCAATCATCAAGTTGTAAAATAGTGAACATGATCAAAACATTAAACGTGACCCAATAATGTCTACTTTATACTTATCATGCAAATAACCAATAGTGCTTATGCGGGAAACCATTTTTGACTTTATTGATAAATGAGCTTTCTCTCTCTAGAAGGCTCCCATCCATCTCTAGGAGTTGTGGGCATGGCGGTGGTAGCCCTGGGCGGGACAAGCGCACGGCTGAAGCCCATGGTGGTTGGTAGGAGGTTTGCGCCCGTCTCCTTACCTGAAGATCTGAAGTGCCCAGAGTTCAAACTAGGCGATGATCGACCCTGGTTGAAGTTTCCAGAACCGGTGGTTGAGGCAATGGATGCCTTCCATAAACACTCCATCATTGTTCAGATTCTGGGCAAATCCGTTGTGTTGGACCAGCTGTATGGATGGATGATCAAATCTTGGAGGCCAAAGGGTGAGCTGCAGCTGTCGCCCCTGCCTGAGGGCATCTTTCCTATGAGATTTGCCAACAAAGATGACATGAATGTCGTTTTGGAGAGTGGGCCTTGGTTCTTTGACAACAAGTTGATGCTAATCAGGAGATGGTCACCTGAAGCATACATCTATAGGGCGGCACTCATGACTGTGCCAATTTGGGTCACCTTGTCGGACGTTGGTTAACACTGGACAACGCGAGCCATCACGATTATTGGGTACGACATTGTCACCCCAAAAGTCATTAAGTTCTTCAATAAGGGCAGATACCAGGGGGATGCACACCTGTGTATCAAAATCGTGGCGGACAAGAAGCCTCCTCCGGAGGTGATGATTGAGATGTCGAACGGGTCTGAGCTAGTTATCAGAGTAGTTTGCGACGCCCTGCCGGACAGGTGTGACAAATGTGTTGTCTTTGGCCATGCCACTGGACATTTCCCTGGGGAGAGACTCTCTCTGTCTGATTTTCCCGCTGTTAGAGGTAGAGAGGTAGAGAGAGTGCAGGTGGAGGCTAGGCACTTCTCCAAGAGGTCTAGGGCCAGCATAGGTATCCGCTGGAGAGGCAGGTCCAGACCTGCAAGTAGAACTCAGACGGACCAAGCTCTTGTGAGACCGGCTACGGAGGGCACTTGCTCCCCGACCGCTGCGTCTGACAGTGCGATGAAGGCGACTAGTACCTCTGTGACTGTGGCAGACGTTGTGGCCCAGGTTATGGATGAAATGCCAGAACTAGAAATACAGGAGGCTGCGGGTGAAGATGTCAGTGAAGAAAGAGCCAGTGAGGTAGGAGTCATTGAATCTTTCATCTCTACTAGAAGGAGGGGCAAGTCACCTCTGCTCAACAGAGAGAGTTACCTGGACCAAGAAACACACAATGAAGCAGGGAACCAGTTTTCAGTCCTTGACGGGCTGGAGAGTGATGTTGAAAATCTATTGGAGGTTGGTGTTTCCACACCGGTTTTGCCCAGGAAGACAAGGAGAGGAGGGGCTACCCCTGGAAGGGGTGGTCATCGAAGGAAGTTTTGATGTGCATCCTTGTGTGGAATGTGAGGGGTGCCTCTCGGCAGGATAAACAAAGAAGGTTGAGAGAGGTGATTAGGGAGAACAAAGCTACGCTTGTGGTCTGTGTGGAAACTAGAATTAGACGTGAGGTTGTTGATAGAATCAGCGGGCTATTCCCTGGAGGGTGGGGTTCTGCATCCAACCTTGACCAAATTGAAGGGGGTCGTATTGCTATCGGGTGGAATCCTTTAGTGTGGGATGTACATGTTATCTTTGAGATGGATCAGCTAGTTACTGCGAGCTGCATAAATCATGGAGGCCTGCATATTGTCCTGTCGGCAGTATATGGACATAATTTTGAGATGTGTAGGAGAAGGCTGTGGGAGGTCTTAGCCAATATAAATGAGATGGAATTACCGCATATCTGTATAGGTGACTTCAATCACATTAGGAAGGGCAATGAGAAGGTGGGCGGTCTGCCTGTCCCTACTTCCTTCCTGGCTAGATTTAATGATGCTATCACTACTGCTAATCTTATGGAGTTGAACTTGAATGGTGGTTTTATCATGTGGCATAATAAGAGAGCAATCAACAGAAGAATCTCGAGCCATCTTGACAGGGCCATTGTCAACAGCGAGTGGCTGGACATCTTCCCTACGTCCAACATCAAATTGGGTGTGCATCCAAACAACGATCATGCCATTCTTCCAATTGAGCAGAACAATGTGATACGTAAACTCAAGCTGTTTAGATTCTTCAACCGTGAATGGCCATGATGTACTTATACTATCCATAAGGCATGGAGGGAGGAGGTGAGGGGTAACCCTTTGTTTGTCATTGCTGAGAAACTGAAGAGGACCAAAACTGTGTTGAAAGATTGGTCTAAAGGACTGTATGATATTCGTAACATGGTCGTTGTGGCGAAACAAAACTATGGTAGGGCTGCTGAAGCTCTAAGAAGCAACCCGACGTCGACGAAGGCCATAGAGGAAGAAGACAGATCCACTAATAAGTTCCTTGAAATTGAGAAGGCGGAAGAGTTGTGCTATTGGCAGAGGAGCAGGCTCAATTGGATCTGGGATGGTGACAAGAACACTCGGGTCTATCACACGGCTGTGAAAAGGAATGTCATGAGTGATTCGATTCACACTTTTATCAAAGCGGATGGTAACCCAACCAATAACCCAATAGATGTGGGTAATGCTGCTGTTAATTTCTTCAGAACGTTATACAACCAAGCTTATGTGGTAGATAGACCGCGGTGCAACCTGCCTGGTTTGAGGGTGACCCTGGAGATGAATTGGGTGCTTTGTGGTCCTACCTCAGTGTCGGAGATAAAGGAAGCTCTCTTCTCTATTGGTGCCAATAAAGCACCCGACCTAGATGGATTTAACGCAAAGTTTTTTCCATGAGTTCTGGCCTATGATCAAAGATGATATTTGTAAAGTTGTTAGATAGTTCCTTGTTGGTGGGAATATGGTTAGGAGCATAAACCATTCATTCATGTGGCTCATACCTAAGAAGATGATGGTTAATTCAATGACTGGTCTTAGGCCCTTAGCCCACTGCTCTATGATGTATAAGATCCTTTCCAAGTTGCTTGCTAGGCGGTTAAAGAGGATTTTGCCTGACATCATCTCCCCGACTCAGTCTGCCTTCATCAAAGGACGTTCTATTTCTGACAGTGCTCTTCTGGCTTCTGAGTTTCTACTCAATTTCAAGATGAGAAATAGCTCCCGCAAAGCATGTGTGAAGATTGACTTAGCCAAGGCGTACGACAACGTAAGGCGGGACACCCTTTGGGACATTTCTAGGTCTATGGGTTTTGATGAGAAGTGGATTCAAAAAAAATTTCGGAATGGAACCATAAGCGAGGTTTTATGGTAGAAATTGCATATAACTTAATAGGAGATAATAAACTATTGGATCCTAACATAGTGCACTAGAACAATAATTAGACAATAATAGGAGGTTACACAATATGCAAAAAAAACCTATGAACATAATAGGCGTAGACCTCTAGAGTAAACCCTAATGACAATGTGTTTTGAAGGTATCACCTTGCAAGGGAGTGCTTTGATTTGGTATTAAGGGTTAGTTGATTCCTACATATGTGCGACCATGACCTGTAATAGAGATGACTACGGAAGAAATTAATACCATTTAAGAACTATGGAAGATCCAGAATCCATGATCATCACCAACACCTCGTGATCAGTACATGAGAACACCGCAGAGTCGTATTGGTCAACTACAAACAACTACATATAGTCAGGCTGAATGATTGGTTCATCCATGGCCATCCTTATATAAAACAACTAGTCTACCTTGGTACATTTTACAACACTAGAGAATAGGCTCACGCATGGCCGTTCTTATAATAAAGTATCATTCCACTATATAACAACAATTTAAGGATACAAGAAGGTAATTTAACTTGCACTCCGCATATTCAATAATATGCACTCCGAGTTTCATGTAGGAGTTACTCTTTTCACCATCCAGCTAGAAACTAAAGATAAATATGGATTTATGGTACATGGCAACTACATGATTAGGGTTTCACTTGATTAGATATTCCAATTAGGCATATTTTAATGCATCAATCAAGTTATAATGCACAAACCCTAAAAAACTCTACAAAATTTAAGGTAGGATACAACTCTAGAAGATATAAAATGTATAAAGTGAGAACTTGTCTCATCATCTCATGAAACTTGTATCACACCCATTACAAGGTCATCCATTATATCACATCACTATGGGATATCAATCCCTCAATTATATCTCAATTGTGCTCATAATATCACACCATCCTATATTGTATAAGGTTCATTATGGTACTCACATGGCTATGTTATTCATCTCACTTGTCAAGTTAGAGTTTCATAATAGGAGATAGAAACACTATCACATGATAATTATATTCAAGAAAGATGAGAAAATGTATCTTGACATCTCTAGATTAGGGTTAGGGTTTCATACGTAACTGATTAGGGTTTCATTGTATTTCTAACCTCTAAACCCTAATTCCATTACCTCCCACATTATTGGAGATTTATAGGGTTAAGCACTATCTTTTATGATTAGCCATCCATAATCACATCACCTTATGTAAACTATTGCACTATGTATTGATCATGTATATATATATATATATATATATATATATATATATATATATATATATATATATATATAGGTGTCTCTACCTCTTCACAACACATGGCCTTGACCACCTTCAACACTTGGTCTCAACCACCCTTAGCACACATATGTCTCGACCACTCACACCACAAGTGTCACGACCATGACACTTTCACATGGTCATAACCGAGACACATTGTAATGACCCTGACCTAGGTTATGAGGTAACCCTATTTGTTTTGGCTAATAAAGTTGCTTAGAACTTTAATATAATCCTCTAAGGTGTTTTTTTATCATGTGACACACTTATGTTTCATGTTTGGTCCCGATTGAATGTTGTTTGAGCAATTTTCCTTTATTTTGGACCAAAGTGCAATTTACCCAAATGAAGGGGATATAACAAAAAATGTCACATGTTGAATGTACCCCATGTGTTTAAGCATCATAAGAAAGAGAATGATGCTAAGTGATGGCTTGTGGAAAGCCCAAATTCCAAGTTTGAACTTGTTTGAACAATGTTGGAGCATTGTGCACCAATTTTGGTACAAGATGTAATTTACCCAAAATGTGGGGTTGATATGAAAATTACCACCACTAGAGTGTCACTACTCCCTCATAGTATCATTTATAGGAGATATAATGAATGATACACAATGTTTGAATCACTTATGAGTGATGGTAATCTTGGTGATGAAATGACCAAGAAAAGGGTTGAATATGAAAGCTTAACTTGAGTTGTATCAAGTTGAAAAGCCTATATATGAGTGCCTATCGGCCATGGAGCCCAAATAAGTGTCCCATATCGTTTTATGGACTCTTGGCAAAGTCCATATCGTGCAAAGCACCTAAAGGAGGTGAGGTGTGTCGGGTTACAACTTCCTTAGTAAAGTTGTGACGGGTTGTGCATAAAGTGATGAATTAATTAATATATCTTATTCAAAAGGATATGTAATGGATGAATTTGCATCTAAAGATGATCCTCAACCATTTTGCAAGAAAAAATAAATGTTGATGCATGCATGTACACGCGTCACCCATGCATGACACGTGGCACCTACTAGCTCAAAAAGTTGACACCTCATTTTTACCTTCCTTCATGAACAACAAGTATATATACCCCTAGTTTCACCCTTTGGTGCTATTTTGCGACCCTTACCACCCTCTTACCCTGAGGTATCGTGCATAGAGCTCCCATATCGTGAAGGGATGATGTGGTATCGTGCATAGGCCTTGGGATATCACCCATGGCAAGAGCATATCACCCAAGTAGGTGATATTGGCCATATAGGGTGATACCGGCCATAGAGTGATGTTTTGACTCCAAGTGAGTGTCATATCGTACAAGTGAGTGCCATATCATGAAAAGGGGTGGCATATCGTGCAAGGACACTAGTGTATCGTGCAAATGTGTTAAGGATCAAGAAGAAGCTCATACTTAACCCTAAGGTGAGGATAAGATCATCTTCAGCCTTGGATTGAAGCATGAATTTAGGGTTTTGATCTTCCTTTGTTTTCTTCTTCACCAATTGCTTATACATGGTGATTCTTTGCATATAGAGGAGTTTTGAAGTCCATCTTCAACCTTAGGAACGTGGAGCTTTGGATCTTGGAGCTTTGAAGTCGTTCTTAAGGCGGGTTTTATAACTTGAACTCAACCATGTTATTATTCTTCACCTAAATTGCTATACTTAGTGAAATACTTTTAATTCCGAAATTCCCTGAAATAGTTGATGAAATTATGAGTTCTAGTAGTTTCTTAGACCTGTTTACATGAACTATAACAGTTAGAACTAAGGTCTAGAGCTTGAAGATGATGGTATCACCTTATAAAAGTGATATCGGGTGCAAGCACACAAGAAAGCACCTTTAACCCGATATGATGATGCACCTACTTCACTTGAACGATATGGATATGAATGAATACATTGTTGCACGATATGGGGGTGTAGTATACACCTCTTGCACGATAGGGAGTCAAGTATAGACTCCATACACGATACAAGGTTGAATGAATACTTAAAAGTTGACATGAAACCCTAATTTGGGTAACTCGATATAAGTGAAGTATAACAAGTGCTATTGCACGACATGGTTGCACGACATGGTTGCAAGATAGGGTTGCACGATACACAACCCTAGATGATATGGTAACCCTAACCCATCATGGCTAACCCTAGATGGTGACTAGCCCGATAGGGTGATTGAATGTACTTCTAGCCCGACATGGTGATGGTTTGATACCTCATAAGTATCGTGGGTGACACATACATACACCTTGTGCCCGATATGAGGTCAAGAAAATACTGCATGCCCGATATGGAGAGAAGTACAAATCCTAACCCGATATGGTGAGTGTTCATACACCTCCAACCCAAGACACCTTGTAAAGGTGAGAGTAAGACACTCTTAGGAGTAATGAGTGTAACACCAAGTAATGGTATGACTGATACCTTGATAGGTGAAACACCTAAAGTGGTTGACAATTGTTAATCCTATATCAACAATGTCTCAACCTGAGATGAGTCCATATCAATTGATGATGGTTGGACAATTCAAATGTATGACTCATGGTCAATACACTACAGAATAAATGTGATGGGCTAGTGCATAAAGTATTAGGATGGGAAATACCCTAATACAAGATAAGTTGATGAACTTAAGTAAGTTAAAAGTGATGAGGGAAGTGATACACCAAGGCATGGTAAATATCACATCCAACACTTTAAGGTTGTTACACCTTGATGCACCATAAATCCAATATACTTGGATAAGTAACACATGATGTGTGTCATGTCAATTGTTACATTGAGATGGAATGCACTTTGATAAGTGTAGGGTATCATACCTTGAGAAAGGGTTAAGCCAAGTTAATAAAGTATGTTGTAATCATACCCTGATAAGGATGAGAGAGGAACTCATACCTTGTGTTGATGATTCATTTAATGATAAATGATGAGAATAAATAAGTATGATTGAATACTTATGATATTAATGTATGCTCCTAGATGTGCGGAGCAATGAATTAGGGTTTGGATTGATAATGTGAACTTGAAACCCTATTCAGCTATAAAGGGAAACCCTAACCCTAATAGTTGTTGCCTAGTGAGAGGTGACAAGATGTTTAATGGACTTGTGAGCCATGTGGATAGTTGTTGCCTAGTGAAAGGTGACAAGATGATTAATGGGCCTGGTAAGCCATGTGAATAATTGTTGCCTAATGAGAGGTGACAAGATGTTTATAAAAGTCTCATGTAAGGAATGGTAATGTGCAAAATAAACTAAGGGAAATGGAAACCAATAACTTCATAATAATAATAAATGGTTATAATAATAATGAAATCATGATCATACATGCTTTACGTTTATAGCCAAATAAGGACTATAGTGTTTTGAATATGCTTAAAGGAGATAAGAGGAACACTTGTAGAACTTAAAGAATGTGAATTGATATGATGGCTTGCCCCATGGTATAATGCCTAGTAAAAGGATGTGATAACCAATGATGAATTTAAGGGATTGATATCCCATAACGAATGTGTAATCAGGATTGGTTAAAGTCCAATACCTGGCAGAGGCGTGAAGCCTGTAATCAGGAGTGGTTAGAGTCAACTGCCTGGCTGTGTAATCCGGATTGGTTAAAGTCCAATACCTGGCAAAGGCATGAAGCCTATAATCACAGGATTGGTTAATTCCCAATGCCTAGAATAATAACACAGGATTGGTTAATCCCAATGCCTGGAATAATATCACTGGATTGGTAGAGTCTAATACCAGGATGTTCACAGGATTGGTAATAACCCCAATACCTGGCTATTAATCACTGGATTGGTAGAGTCCAATAATAGGCTGTTCACAGGATTGGTAATAACCCCAATACCTGGCTGTTAATCACTAGATTGGTAGAGTCCAATACCAAGTTGTTCACAGGATTGGTAATAACCCAATGCCTGGAATAATGTCACAGGATTGACATAGTTCAATCCCTAGAATAATTGCACAGGATTGGTAATAACCCAATGCATGGAATAATGTCACAGGATTGGTCATAACCCAATACCTGGAATAATTGCACAGGATTGGTAATAACCCAATGCCTGGAATAATGTCACAGGTTTGGCATAGTCCAATGCCTGGAATGGTTGCATATGATTAGCATAGTCCAATGCTTGGACATGATATGATGATGTATACTCACATGACTGGTACAATTCAATATCTGGTTAGCAGATTGGCTGAGGCCAATAGATAGAAATGAGAATGATTTATGGATGGCATACCATGATAATGAGCATCACAGGATAAGCTTGAGATAGTATGATGGGTAAATGATATACGTGTTCTTCATATTCCTTATAAAGAGAATAGATGAATTACTGCTCTATCATAGATAATGGCAATGCTTTAAAAGATGAGAATGTTCTAAACTGCTTATCCTCTGCTCAGTTTAATATTATTTAACTATGATAATAACATTGCTGGCGGAGAGTTATATCTCTTACTGGGGCAATTTTCAATTGTCTCACCCCCGTGGGATCCAACATTTTTAGGTGGACAAGCACGGAGGAGGCTAAGAACATCTTGCAGAGGAAGAACATCAACAGTAGTAGGGACACCAGTGACAGCTCAGGTTGAGTGTATTGTCTGTCATGTTTGTAGATAGAAGTCCTATGTGTCGTCTTTGTACTCTCAGGTCCTTGGAGTTGGTTCGTTATGGTTTCATGAATGATATGAGGTTTTGGCGTGTAAGCCTCGAGGTTTTATGTTGCTTCATTATATGTTTTGACAAAGCAACTATTATATGTTATCCTCGAGAAGAGATGGTACAGTGTATGTACAATGTTAACAATGATGTATATAATGTTTTGGTTTTGCCTTAAAGAGTTTTCCTAGAAATGGATCTCTTTGCAAAATGGTTTTAATTTTTAGTGATTTTTGTTAATCTGTTTTTTATGTTTATTCTGCTTAATTAGTAATGATTTGTTTGTTAGTTTGGCGACTGTCGTTACAAGTTTGGTATCAGAGCTTAAGGTTCGCTGAGTCTACAGAGACATAGGACTAAGGTGTTGAGTCTGTGTTAGTATCCTCCAGTATATCCTATAGTGACTTCTGCTTATGCAGAAGAAAGGGCAAAGTTTAAAATGACTGGAGAACACGAGGAACACATTGCTAAGAGCAATATTGTTGCACCAGGAGAGGGTGCAAGGGACTAGGAAAGAGAAGAACGAGTGCCTAAGAATTCCCATCTTGATCCAATCAGGATAGAGAATCCTACTTTTTATGCTCTTGTGAGGCAAGTTAGGACAACAATGATGAATATAATAGACTGGATACTAGCATTACAACCTAGGTTACCAGTCCTTAATACAGAAACTTTGGGCTTTGAAAGGATTCCTAAATGACATAGTCATGTTGGAACAGTGGAAAATGTGGGAAAGATTAACATATGGCGAGAAAGTAGACTCTGCCATAAGTTTAGACAGATAGTACATCTGTGATGGTAATGCCCAAGAAGAGGCAATAAGCTGAGAATTAAGGTAAGGTCTCTATACTTTTAGAGACATTTGCTTAATTGTTCTAAAAAGCCAAAGTTTTTGGTGCCACCAGTGCAGTAAATGCCTAGTGTTCCAGGGCAAAAGCCACTATGTAAATACAAAAGTCCTAACTTTCCACCAGTAAGAACCCATGGCTTAGCTTATACATCGGTAATGAGACCGATAAGACTATGGTATGTGGATAAGACATGGACATGTTAAGCATACTAAACCCTTTTATTCAAAAAGAAGGGAGTAAATGACCCAACAACCGAGGTAGACTCGGTAGGGCTTACGAAAGTTACAACATAATAGTGTAAAAAGGTAAAAGAAACAACATGAAATAGCTAGACTCTATGTTTGAGTCAACTAGATGTGGTGGATGACTGCGAGGGATGACAGGAAGATAGAGCTTTCTCATTCTAATATGTCTTCTCTATATTTTATCTGATAATTATAAGAAGGTAGTCGATGTTGAGCTTCCTTTAATTAGTCCTATGAGGACATGAGGAAGAGATAAGAAGGATGAGAACCTATATTTAGATTAATATTCTCTTATATGTTTTGAAATTTCTCTCTTCATGTAGAAAAGGAGGAGATGTAAAAGAAACACCCTGAGAAAATTTGAGATACTAAGTAGTAAAAAATTTAAAGAGATGTTAAAAGTATGAAACATAATATAAAACAAATACATACTACCTAATTTCAGTTCTTGAATACCCTGGCCAAGTATTCATTTATTGAAGGCAAGGTAAGTATGAAATATTTAGATTGTTATCTTTTTATTACTCTGATCAAGTAGTCATTCTGAAACAATCTCAAGAGTTTAAAGAAGAAGGAGATGTGGCATGGATATTTCTACCACATTCTAATCGATATATGAAGGAATTTGATTTACTCATAAGTCAACTTATAAACAAAAATGAGGATGTGATGTGTTATTAACACATATGTTAGATACCAAGGTAAGGAATTCTGGTATCTGAGAAACATCATACTATCTTATGATAGTTACATGGAATGGTTCGCTATGGAATCAGTCCAGTTACCTAATGTAGTATGGACATCATATGTTAGGGGTTTATGCTTTGCATAAACATAACATTGATGAGAATGATATACTTGAAGGAATAATTGTAAAAATATTACAATAAAATTTTGTCAAATGAGATTAAAAAACAACCTCTATCTGAGTGAGAAAAGTGTTACCTGGCCCAGAATTAACTACAAAGTCGATAATGAAAAGACATTGAAGCATGTATCCTATTTGTTTGATTCCATGGGATTTTTTTTGTAAAAGAACTTTGTATTGATCAAAGTTCTATGGTGTCTCCATAACAATGAGATGTTATTTGGATACTTGATGATATAACGAATGAATAATATCTGTCTCCTTTTATCTGAGATTTCAGGGACGAAATCCTTGTTAGGGGTTTATAAAGTGTAACGACCCTGACCTGGGTTATGAGGTAACCCTATTTGTTTTGGCTAATAAAGTTGCTTAGAACTTTAATATAATCCTCTAAGGTGTTTTTTTATCATGTGACACACTTATATTTCAAGTTTGGTCCCGATTGAATTTTGTTTGAGCAATTTTCCTTTATTTTGGACCAAAGTGCAATTTACCCAAATTGAGGGGCTATAATAAAAATGTCACATGTTGAATGTACCCCATGTCTTTAAGCATCATAAGAGAGAGAATGATGCTAAGTGGTGGCTTGTGGAAAGCCCAAATTCCAAGTTTGAACTTGTTTGAACAATGTTGGAGCATTGTGCACCAATTTTGGTACAAGATGTAATTTACCCAAAATGTGGGGTTGATATGCAAATTACCATCCCTAGAGTGTCCCTAATCCCTCATAGTATCATTTAGATGAGATATAATGAATGATACACCATGTTTGAATCACTTATGAGTGATGGTAATCTTGGTGATGAAATGACCAAGAAAAGGGTTGAATATGAAAGCTTAACTTGAGTTGTATCAAGTTGAAAAGCCTATATATGAGTGCCTATCGGCCATGGAGCCCAAGGAAGTATCCCATATCATTTTGTGGACTCTTGGAAAAGTCCATATCGTGCAAAGCACCTAAATGAGGTGAGGTGTGTCGGGTTACAACTTCCTTAGTAAAGTTGTGACGGGTTGTGCATAATGTGATGAATTAATTAATATATCTTATTCAAAAGGATATGTAATTGACGAATTTGCATCTCAAGATGATCCTCAACCGTTTTGCAAGACAAAATAAATGTTGATGCATGCATGTACATGTGTCGCCCATGCATGACACGTGGCACCTACTAGCTCAAAAAGTTGACACCTCATTTTTACCTTCCTTCATGAACAACAAGTATATATACCCCTAGTTTCACCCCTTGGTGCAATTTTGCGACCCTTACCACCCTCCTACCCTGATGTATCGTGCATATAGATCCCATATCGTGAAGGGATGTTGTGATAACGTGCATAGGCTTTGGGATATCGCCCATGGCAAGAACATATCGCCCAAGTAGGTGATATTGGCCATATAGGGTGATATCGGCCATAGAGTGAAGTTTTGACACCAAGTGAGTGTCATATCGTGCAAGTGAGTGCCATATCATGCAAGAGGGGTGGAATATTGTTCAAATGTGAAGGAGCAAGAAGAAGCTCATACTTAACCCTAAGGTGAGGATAAGATCATCTTCAACCTTGGATTGAAGCATGAATTTAGAGTTTTGATCTTCCTTTCTTTTCTTCTTCACCAATTGCTTATACATGGTGATTCGTTGCATATATAGAATTTTTGAAGTCCATCTTCAACCTTAGGAACGTGGAGCTTTGGAGCTTGGAGCTTTGAAGTCGTTCTTAATTTGGGTTTTATAACTTGAACTCAACCATGTTATTACTATTCACCTAAATTGCTATACTTAGTGAAATACTTTTAATTCCAAAATTCCCTGAAATAGTTGATGAAATTATGAGTTCTAGTAGTTGATTAGACCTGTTTACATGAACTATAATGGTTAGAACTAAGGTTTAGAGCTTGAAGATGATAATATCACCTTATAAAAGTGATATCGGGTGCAAGCACACAAGAAAGAACCTTTAACCCGATATGATGATGCACCTACTTCACGTGAACGATATGGATATGAATGAATACATTGTTGCACGATATGGGGGTGTAGTATACACCTCTTGCACGATAGGGAGTCAAGTATAGACTCCATACACGATACAAGGTTGAATGAATACTTAAAAGTTGACATGAAACCCTAATTTGGGTAACCCGATATAAGTGAAGTATAACAAGTGCTATTGCACGACATGGTTGCACAACATGGTTCCATGACATGGTTGCATGATAGGGTTGCACGATACAAAACCCTAGATGATATGGTAACCCTAACCTGTCATGGCTAACCCTAGATGGTGACTAGCCCGATAGGGTGATTGAATGTACTTCTAGCCCGACATGGTGATGGTTTGATACCTCATAAGTATTGTGGGTGACACATACATACACGTTGTGCCCAATATGAGGTCAAGAAAATACCTTATGCCCGATATGGATAGAAGTACAAATCCTGACCCGATATGGTGAGTGTTCATACACCTCCAACCCAAGACACCTTGTAAAGGTGAGAGTAAGACACTCTTAGGAGTAATGAGTGTAACACCAAGTAATGGTATGACTGATACCTTGATAGGTGAAACACCTAAAGTGG
Source organism: Alisma plantago-aquatica (assembly GCA_963693085.1). Lineage (NCBI taxonomy): Eukaryota > Viridiplantae > Streptophyta > Magnoliopsida > Alismatales > Alismataceae > Alisma > Alisma plantago-aquatica. The sequence goes on from OY856413.1 coordinate 862,134,066, forward strand.
TTGACAATGGTTAATCCTATATCAACAATGTCTCAACCTGAGATGAGTCCATATCAATTGATGATGGTTGGACAATTCAAATGTATGACTCATGACCAATACACTACAGAATAAATGTGATGGGCTAGTGCATAAAGTATTAGGATGGGAAATACCCTAATACAAGATAAGTTGATGAACTTAAGTAAGTTAAAAGTGATGAGGGAAGTGATACACCAAGGCATTGTAAATATCACATCCAACACTTTAAGGTTGTTACACCTTGATGCACCTTAATTCCAATATACTTGGATAAGTAACACATGATGTGTGTCATGTCAATTGTTACATTGAGATGGAATGCACTTTGATAAGTGTAGGTTGTCATACCTTGAGAAAGGGTTATGCCAAGTTAATAAAGTATGATGTAATCTTACCCTGATAACGATGAGAGAGGAACTCATACCTTGTGTTGATGATTCATTTAATTATAAATGATGAGAATAAATAAGTATGATTGAATACTTATGATATTAATGTATGCTCCTAGATGTGTGGAGCAATGAATTAGGGTTTGGATTGATAATATGAACTTGAAACCCTATTCGGCTATAAAGGGAAACACTAACCCTAATAGTTGTTGCCTAGTGAGAGGTGACAAGATGTTTAATGGCCTTCTGAGCATGTGGATAGTTGTTGCCTAGTGAAAGGTGACAAGATGATTAATGGGCCTGGTGAGCCATGTGAATAATTGTTGCCTAATGAGAGGTGACAAGATGTTTATAAAAGTCTCATGTAAGGAATGGTAATGTGCAAAATAAACTAAGGGAAATGGAAACCAATAACTTCATAATAATAATAAATGGTTATAATAATAATGAAATCTTGATCATACATGCTTTATGTTTATAGCCAAATAAGGGTTATAGTGTTTTGAATTTGTTTAAAGGAGATAAGAGGAACACTTGTAGTACTTAAATAATGTGAATTGATATGATGGCTTGCCCCAGGGTATAATTCCTAGTAAAACGATGTGATAACCAATGATGAATTTAAGGGATTGATATCCCATAACGAATGTGTAATTAGGATTGGTTAAAGTCCAATACCTGGCAGAGGCGTGAAGCCTGTAATCAGGAGTGGTTAGAGTCCACTACCTGGTTGTGTAATCAGGATTGGTTAAAGTCCAATACCTAGCAGAGGCATGAAGCCTATAATCACATGATTGGTTAAATCCCAATGCCTGGAATAATAACACAGGATTGGTTAAATCCCAATGCCTAGAATAATATCACTGGATTGGTAGAGTCCAATACTAGGTTGTTCACAGGATTGGTAATAACCCCAATACGTGGCTGTTAATCACTAGATTGGTAGAGTCCAATACCGGGTTGTTCACAGGATTGGTAATAACCTCATTACCTGGCTCTTAATCACTGGATTGGTAGAGTCCAATACCAGGTTGTTCACAGGATTGGTAATAACCCAATGCCTGGAATAATGTCACAGGATTGACATAGTTCAATGCCTGGAAAAAGAGGAGTTTCTCTCAAGAAAAACCACCATGGATGTAACGACCCCAACTTCCAGTAACCCCTCATTAAGGGAGACTAAAAGGTCAAAGATGTTATCCCAATTTTTCAGATCAATGGTTTGACAAATAATCAATAATAATTACTAAATTCTACCAAAACTTTACTGGAAAGCTGGAATAAAATTAAACTTTGCATACCTTTTTCAAAACTTGGATATCTAACTTCTATCCATAACTGGAGTCTACTCTAACAAATCCTCCTTGCACTTTTATTTTTATTCTCCCCATGTGTCACTTTATTGTTTGTCCTTTTCAATATTGTACCTAAAATGCAGACAAACAAAACGTCGGTCAGCATAAATGAATATGCCGGTATGTGGGGACAACCAAAATTTCACATATATTGCTAACAACCTAAATGTCACAATCAAGTTAATTAACAATCCAATTTACGTCTTCAATGTGACATTCTCCACCACTTTTGCCCTAACCCTGGAATACCCTCTTTAGGGTTTCTCTTTTGCAATAGACTTAAGGCCACCTTCTCCATCCTGAGCTTGGTGCCTGGGGTCACCTCTCATAGTGCCCATTAGTCATGCAATATCATAAGGCCACCTTCTCTATCCTGAGCTTGGTGCCTGGGGTCACCTCTCATGGTGCCCATTGGTCTTCCCTCTTGGGCTTGAACTCATTGCATCATACATAAGGGTGGCATGTAGGTGTGAGAATACACACTTATATCATAATTGTGATAATCATAGTGACTATGAATTTGCATATATGAACATCCAAGCAGATAGGTTGCATTCAATTCGATCAATCATCTGAGAAATCTCTGTGAAACTAAAGTGGTTTATCATAAATAACCACATACCTGATCCAGAGCAACTTGATGTCCAAGAAAGAATAATCAAGAACATTCAATCAAGAAATCAACTATATCCTAAAATTAATGTATAACATCCAAGTGTCACTATTTTATCCATAACATTCTCAAGATTGACTTGGATTCCACCTTGGGATTTCTAGGTCAACTTTAGAGTTTTATTAGGGTTTCAGCCTCCATAATGCTTTTATCACGTTTAATGCTCTTTTAGTCCACAAACCCTAATTTCATCATTATAGGCATACTTGAATGTCAATTGAGTCTAATACATCTCTTTTACACTAAAACTGCCATATTTATCTTTTTAAGTTATGTCACAATCATTAAGGCCAATTATCATCTTTGGTTTCTTTCGAATTGACAACTCATATTTCATTATAGTATAATTCACATATGAACCCTATTCATCACTAATTCCACATTTATCCACTAGGAAACCCTAATTACCAAATTAAGGGCATTTATCCACAATTAGAAACTTTTATACTCAAAATAGCTTAGAATCATCGTATCTCAAATTTATTCATGTATTTGAACAATTAAAGCCATTAAGAGTCATAATTACCAAAATTAGGGTTTCAAGGCCCATTAAAGCATATTCATGTACATGGAACCCTACATTAATCAAACTACGCATAAAGATCATCCTTTTGGATCTAATGTGTCCTTTTTTTAATCAATAGGTTAATATTGATTAAAAACACCCATAATACCTTTCTCAATCTTATTAACATCAATATTAGGGTTTCTTAATCATTAATGCATTAAAGTTGACAACTTTAACTACTTTTCGAATTGCAAGAGGAATTTGGCTCTAAAACTATTTTTATTGGATTCCTCATAATTTTTCTAAGCAAATTTCCTATATAAAGTTTATTCATCTGAGTTTTCTAGGAATTCCTAGGAATTTTACAAGGAAAATTGATTTTCTAGATTTTTTGAGTAGAGAGGACGATTACCAAAAATTGTCAGCCGTTTGATCAGTGGTCCGCCGGTCTGCCCTTTGAATCTGACGCTCCTCGTCATGTACGAGCTAATTTAGCTGGCCACTCCTCAGATCGTTGGATCTCCACGTGGGATCACGATGGAACCCGATCTAATGGCCACTGCTTCTCATCCTCCTCCTTTCCTTCGCTCAACCCCACTGTGCTCTCTCCGCAGCAAGGTCAATCCAGGGACCAAGGGCACGAGAGAAGAGGGCAAGTGGCCGGTTGGGTTCGTGCAGCTCTGAGGAATCGAGAGGGGCTCTATTTATAGGATCGGGGGATCCCTTTAGGGTTTCTCAACCCTGTCGCTGCCCACACCTTCGGGTGATTTGGTTGTTTCTTCTAGATGCATCCAAAGTATGAAAAACTAGGGTCTATGAGGTACGGAACTCCCTCCCGTATTCAACCAAGAAGTTTCCTAGTTTGCACATGCGAAGAATCACGAGAAAAATCGAAGGGGAATTCCTTCTGTTCGCGGCCAGACTCCTAGTTCCATTGGAACTGGATGATGAGTGGCTCCCGTTGGATCAAGATCTGATGGCCCTCATCTCTTGCGTTCAACCAGAAAGAAAAACGAATTCCTATTTTCAAGATAATTCCTCATTTTTAGGAATCTTGGAGAAACCATAACTCCCAATCCATGGCTCCGTTTAATCCCAAATTTTGAGGGAATCTTATTAATGACTTAATCTATTATCATGACAAATTTTGGTTTATTATCAAAAGAAATTGGGTCCTTTTATTTAGTTGCAAGTTATCGATCAAATATATATATACATATATATATATATATATATATATATATATATATATATATATATATATCCCATATTTTCTCTTTCCTTCGCCATTAAATTATTATCTTGAATACATTGAACCTCAACGAACCTTAATGGCTTGAAATCTCATCTTGGGAATATTCCCTAGCCTTTTCCTTATCTTTTATCCCTTTTCTTATTTATTCCTTTATTCAAATAAATTCCTTTTCTCTTCTTTTTCTTTTCTTCCATTAGAAATCATATGTAAATGAAATTTACTCAATTGTTGCCATTAAAGCCACTTTCTAGAGATTTCTATATATTTCTCATAAGTACTTTGCTTAATATTCATTATCTTGTATATTTTATAATATTTGAACTTTTCTTCTTTTCTCCTCTTTTATATCCATTATTGGATTAACAAAATAGTAGATATTACAAAATTCCAATAAAAAGGGAGATTTACAAGGAAATCCATCCTTTGAAGCAAAGCATACAACCTTCTCAATTCAAGTCCATATTCATAAAGTTATTACATTTCAATTATGAAATCACATGAAAAATTGAGGTTGTAACATCCTTCCCCTCTTATAGGAATTTTGCCCTCAAAATTCCATCAAACATACAAATAAGCAGGATAAGACTTCCTCATGTCCATCATAGCTCCCATGTGGCTTTACCCTCTCCATGGTGCTTCCTAAGAACCTTCATCATCTTATATTCTTACATCTGAGTTCTCTCTCACCTTGGTATCTCGTACCCTCGCAGGTGACTCAGGACATTTCAGCCTCTCTCTCGAAGCTTAATAGGTTCATGGCTCAACACATGGCTCTGATATCTCACATAGTGCTCAAGATCGGACTCGTGGTCCACATCATACATCACGTTATACTGAGGGGTAAGGCTACGCACAAGCATCTCTACCAATCCATCTCGAATGGACCCATGTATTGGGGACTCAACTTTCTCAGTTATATCTCAGAGAGGTCAGATTATCATATCACATATTCTCCCACAGTGAATTGCATGTCAGTCTTCTTTGCATTAGCTCATGACTCATGTCGCCCCTGGGCTTTCCCAGCCATCGCATGATCAAAGTGACTTCATCTGCACTCATTGTGGTCTCTCTGACCTTCACAAGGTCTTTCCACCGATATCATCTTCATGAAGCAGTGACCGACACAACCTCCCTTATAGAACTTCTTACATCCCGATACTGGCTATGGTGGCTATCGTCACAACTTTCATAGGATGAGAAATGTCCCCATATATCACCATGAACGAGCACACATGCTCTCATCAGACCCTCTAGTCTGGATCATTCTAACCATTAGTTAGGGGTGATAAGATGTACTAACATCGAGTTCTTCATGTATCTACTTCCACCTCATGGAAGTGAATCTTTAGGTCATACTCAAGAACCTTTGAACTCGTGTCATGGTGTAGTTGAACCATCTCTCTTATGTGTAGTTTAACTGGATCTGTCTCCTGATAGTAATCTCTCTTTTACTTAGATTATGTCATCTATGTAAGGCGATCTACCATAACCCATATTGCAACTTGACTTTCCTCAGTCCAAGGGAGACTTACCACAACATCCATAGTGATCAACTCACATTCCTTCTCGGGGACTCTTTATCCTCTGTATCAACTCACTGGGTTACTGGTGTTCATCCTTTACCTCCTGGCATGCATGGTGACAAGCCACATGCAACTCTATACACTTCATCATTTTAGACATCCAAAATTCTACTGCAACTTACTATCTTAGTAGTACCATAGTGTATGATGAACTTAAAATCATGATCTCCTATATGTCATGATTTCTCAAGGTTGATTCCTTAGAAACCCTAAAACACTCTAGTCGTGGGTTTCATCACCTTCTCTTCCAGAGAAGTGCATCAAAGGTTCTACAACCATCCTTCTATCACAACAAGCCCTTGGCTGGCTAACCAAGCAACCACTAACTCGATCAATGAATCTCATTACATCTGTGTGTTAGCCAAACATATCTCACAACTTAGGGTTCACCTAGCCACCTCTTCCAGCCTTTCCACTAGCTAAACTAGGCAGTTGCATCTCAACAAGAGCGTCCATCACCACCTTACATCCTTATGTTCTAGGTAATGATAAAGACATACACCATGTATTCCACTTAATACCTCATATCAGACTTTAGGTCTATCTTTATCAAGAAAACTCAGAGCTCATCTTCTTGGTTACCAAACTCAAACTTATATAACTCATAAATTCCATACATCTCATGATAAGAACGTCCTTATAAGATGACTACCTTAGTTTTATTGGTGTTCATAAACCATCCACGCATCATACACTCTAAAAGGGTATGCTATTATCTCTATTCCCATACATCGTAGCAACATTTCAGCTCACATCGTCATTATTCTTAGTGTATGGCATGCGTGCTACCCTATCTCTCACCCCCATAATGAGAGGAAATAAGCATTTGGCAGCCGTCCAAGCACAAAGTTCTTCCCATTCGAAGAGTAGAGATGGCACATCCCACATTGCTGGTACACGTTCCAATCTAAGTTAAAACGTGCAACACATGTCTCCACATCATGAACATCTCGAAATCAGGGTTACTTCTATGGAAAACTGGTCTCCAACACACTTGAGTTGTCACACAATCCTTAGTCATCTCCCTTAGGTCTATAGGGTGCCGGCACTTTTGGGGTCATCCCTCTTCCCTTATGCATCCAAAGAGTGCCCTCCTCATCTGCCCTTTGGGGCCCATGAGTTCGTGAAGGTGATAAATCTCCTAACCCATGGTCCTCAGACAATGATAGATGTTACCTCCCGACCCTATGGTCTTGTGCAACTAGGGAATTAGGTGACTCCTACTCCCATCGATCTTATCCCTACCTGACCATGGAATAGACTTAGGATTCTAACATAAAACCTATTCAACTTGAATCCTTACCCAAGTTTCCATCATCTCTCTTGGCATTCGTGGTCTGACTTACATCCTTTCGTAGGGATCATGGCGACCCACCTACCTCGGTCATGCCCCATACTGGTTACCTCCATGGTAACACATACACATGCCCTTAGAGATGGTTATTTATGGGTCTGTAGGTTCATCCTCATACTATATACTCTCCACATAGTTTCTAAAGATCCTACGAGACCTCTTTAGGTTACCTCAAACCCAACAAAAGTTTGTACATCCTTGATATAAGGGTCCCTCTTCCAGGATGGGAGGAAACTACAAAGGTCACAAAGTCCTCGCATCTAGGATTTACATCAACATGAGCATGCTTAGTCCTATCAAGCTACTAAGGCACGTAGATAACAAAAAGAGCACCTACTAAATCATACTAGGTTTCCATGGTAGGTCATACTTGTTCTCATTCCTCAACATTGGACCATCATCATACATGCCCATGTCACCAACCCATATGTGAGGGGTTCATCAAACATATTCCTTAGTCTAAGGGGTTCCCTTTTCCCCTTGAACATGTGGAGTGCCATGCTCCAATCTATAGAAAATCAAACATCCGTGTGAGCATCAGGTGCACCAGGAACTACTTCTTCCCCTCTTTAGGTGCAGGAACCATATGTTCACTTTTATGCATCAGTCATCTAACTGCATGCTCAACTTTCCAACCATGAGCCAAACATGTATGAGGTATATCATGCACGTACTATAATCCTTCCACTTGAACAACACCTCAGAGTTGATCCTTCCTACAGGACAAACATCTAGGTATGAGGCCTCACAACATGACACTATACCTCCTCAGGGTTTAAGGAACTCCTCTTCCTATCCCTAGAAGGTAAGGTAAGCACCTACAACATCCATAGATCGGTTCAAGAAGTCTCTTTCCTTCTCTAGAGTTTGGTTCCTCTAAAGACAACCCAGATGCCACAAGCCTCCAAGGATCATGCACGAGGCAACCACAACCATCCACTTAGGTCGTAACAAACTCAACTTATATCCCAGAGTTTAAGCTTCCAACCTTCTTACTCGGGTCTTGCTCTCTTTCTCTCTAGAGCTAACCCTACAAACAACCTTACTACTAGAGGTTCTCTCTCTAAAAAGGTGGATCAAGCTCACATGTATACCCCTACATGGGTGAAACCTACGTTCTCTCAAGGTCATCCATACCTCTTTATGCTTATCTCATAAGCTATCCAACATGCCCTTCTGGCCTAGGTTTCAACCTACTGCCATCACTACTAATGTACCCTAGGTGCATACTCTGCCATGTGCATATAAACCCATAAGGTTTCTATATGGTCATCACTAACCTCATCAATGAAGGAGTTATCCTTCACACTAACATGCACAATCCTACTAAGGTTGGGTTTCCCGAAAGACACTAGGTCAACCAACCTCACATAGCTCATACTTCTCATAGGTATCCAAAACCAAAAGCATGTCAACCCACACACATGGTCAACCATGACATCTAACTCATTTTTCCATCTCTCTCTAACCACCACTTAGGGTTAGGGTTAGCATCATCCTCAGAGGATGTGCCAGGTGTCTACCTTGAATGGAGTTTTCTGCCTCCAAGACAAACTCTCTATTCATCCTCCTGAAAAGAAGGTCTAACATCAGGTCTCTCCTGAGGGTATGACAACACATGTCATACAACCCTAAGCATGCAACTAATCTTTAGTTTACGCTTAAACTATTAAGCTTATGTCCATGACATCTTGTTTACATGCTTTTAGTTAAATTTTATGGAGGATTCCTTAATCTTATCATACATACCCTTACTTCATGAGGGTGAGGAAGAGAGAGAAAATCCTAAACCTTAGAATCTTAATTGAATTAGGGTTGATAAGGGACGAAAATAGATGAGAGAGTCCTAAAGGTATCTTATTTCGAGTCAAAATCTCAGACATTGGCCAGGCAGTCACACTGCAACTGGGAGTCCTCGTGACCGACTAGCGGGGCGGAGGAAAATCTTGCTAGCCCCCATACCATGATCCTTTTTCTAGACACCTCCGTCATCGGAAAATCCTCTAATAACTCCCTCGGGTTCTACAGAGTTTGTAAAATTTAATAATTACTAACGATTAAATGAGGAACCAACACAATGATACCAAATGTAACGACCCCGCCTCCCAGTAACCCCCAATTAAGGGAGACCAAAAGTTCAGAGTCATTATCCCAATTTTCCATATCAATGGTTTGGAAAATAATCAATAATAATTACTAAATTCTACCAAAACTATACTGGAAAGCTGGAATAAAATAAAACTTTGCATACCTTTTTCAAAAACATGGATATCTAACTTCTATCCATAACTGGAGTCTACTCTAACCAATCCTCCTTGCACTTTTATTTTTATTCTCACCATGTGTCACTTTACTGTTTGTCCTTTTCAATATTGTACCTAAAACGTCGACAAACAAAACATTGGTCAGCATAAATGAATATGCTGGTATGTGGGGACAACCAAAATTTCACATATATTGCTAACAACCTAAATATCACAATCAATTTAATTAACAATCCAATTTATGTCTTCAATGTGACATTCTCCACCGCTTTTACCCTAACCCTGGAATACCCTCTTTAGGGTTTCTCTTTTGCAATAGAATTAAGGCCACCTTCTCCATCCTGAGCTTGGTGTCTGGGGTCACCTCTCATGGTGCCCATTAGTCATGCAATATCATAAGGCCACCTTCTCTATCCTGATCTTGGTTCCTGAGGTCACCTCTCATGGTGCCCATTGGTCTTCCCTCTTGGGCTAGACCTCATTGCATCATACATCAGGGTGGAATGTAGGTGCGAGAATACACACTTATATCATAAATGTGATAATCATGGTGACTCTATGAATTTGCATATATGAACATCCAAGTAGATAGGTTGCATTCAATTCGATCAATCATTCGAGAAATCTCTGTGAAACTAAAGCGGTTAATCATAAATAACCACATACCTGATCCAGAGCAACTTGATGTCCAAGCAAGAATAATCAAGAACATTCAATCAAGCAATCACAATATCATGAAATTAATGCATAACATCCAAGTGTCACTGTTTTATCCATAATGTTCTCAAGATTGACTTGGATTCCACCTTAGGATTTTTAGGTCAACTTTAGGGTTTTTTTAGGGTTTTAGCCTCCATAATGCTTTTGTCACTTTTAATGCTCTTTTAGTCCACAAACCCTAATTTCATCATTATAGGCATACTTGAATGTCAATTGAGTCTAATACATCTCTTTTACACTAAAACTACCATCTTTATCTTTTTAAGTTATGTCACGATGATTAAGGCCAATTATCATCTTCAGTTTCTGTTGAATTGACAACTCATATTTCATTATAGTCTAATTCACATATGAACCCTATTTATCACTAATTCCACATTTATCCACTAGAAAACCCTAATTACCAAATTAAGGGTATTTATCCACAATTAGAAACTTTTATACTAAAAATAGCTTAGAATCATCATCTCTCAGCTTTATTCATGGATTTGAACAATTACAGCCATTAAGAGTCATAATTACCAAAATTAGGGTTTCAAGACCCATTAAAGCATGTTCATTTACATGGAAACCTACATTAATCAAACTATGCATAAAGATCATCCTTTTGGATCTAATGTGTCCTTTCTATAATCAACATGTTAATATTGATTAAAAACACCCATAATACCTTTCTCAATCTTATTAACATCAATATTAGGGTTTCTTAATCATTAATGCATTAAAGTTGACAACTTTAACTGCTTTTCAAATTTCAAGAGGAATTATGCTCTAAAACTATTTTTAATGGATTGCTAATATTTTTTGAGCAAATTTCATATATAAAGTTTATTCATCTGAGTTTTCTAGCAACTCCTAGGAATTTTACAAGGAAAACTGATTTTCTAGATTTTTTTGAGTAGAGAGGACGATTACCAAAAATTGTCGGCCATTTGATCAGTGGTTCGTTGGTCCGCCCTTTGAATGTGACACTCCTCATCGTGTGCAAGCTAATTTATCCGGCCAGTCCTCAGATCGTTGGATCTCCACATGGGATCACGATGGAACCCAATCTAACGGACACTGCTTCTCGTCCTCTTCCTTTCCTTCGCTCAACCCCACGGTGGTTCCATGGTGGTGCTCTCGCCGGAGCAAGGTCAATCCAGGGACCTATGGCACGAGAGAAGAGGGCAAGCGGTCGGTTGGGTTTGTGCAGCTGTGAGGAATCGAGAGGGGCTCTATTTATAGGATCAGAGGGGTCCCTTTAGGGTTTCTCAACCCTACCGCCACCCACACCTTCAGTTGATTTGGGCGTTTCTTCTAGATCCATCCAAAGTATGAAAAACCAGGGTCTATGAGGTGTGGAACTCCCTCCCGGATTCAACCAAGAAGTTGCCTAGTTTGCACATGTGAAGAATCGCTAGAAAAATCGAAGGGAAATTCCTCAAGTCCGCATCCAGAGTCCTAGTTCCATTGGAACTGGACGATGAGCAGCTTTCATTGGATCAAGATCTAACGTCCCTCATCTCTTGCGTTCAACCAGAAAGAAAAATGAATTCCTATTTTCAAGATAATTCCTCATTATTTAGGAATCTTGGAAAAACCATAACTCCCAATCCATGGCTCTGTTTTATCCCAAATTTTGAGGGAATCTTATTAATGACTTAATCTATCATCATGCTAAATTTGGATTTATTATCTAAAGAAATCGGGTCCTTTTCTTTAGTTGCAAGTTATCACTCAAATATATATATATATCTATCTCATATTTTCTCTTTCCTTTACCATTAAACTATTTTCTTGAATTCCTTGGACCTCAAGGAACCTTAATGGCTCAAAATCCCATCTTGGGAATATTCCTTAGCCTTTTCCTTATCTTTTAACCCTTTTCTTGTTTATTTCTTTATTTGAATAAATTCCTTTTCTCTTCTTTTTCTTTTTCTTCCATTAGAAATCATATGTAAACGAAATTTACTCAATTGTGGCCATTGATTCCACTTTCTAGATATTTCTATATATTTCTCATAAGTACTTTGCTTGATATTCATTATCTTGTATATTTTCTAATATTTGAACTTTTCTTCTTTTTTCCTATTTTATATCCATTGTTGGATTAACAAAATAGTAGATATTACACAATTCCAATCAAAAGGGAGATTTACAAGGAAATCCATCCTTTGAAGCAAAGCATACAACCTTCTCAATTCAAGTCCATATTCATAAAGTTATTACATTTCAATTATGAAAAAACATGTAAAATTAAGGTTGTAACAATGGATGATCCACATTCTACAGCCAAGGAGGAAGAAGAAGATGATGGGGATTTTAGAAGAAAGAAATTGTGATCAAGGGTTATTACTACTTACCAAGACAAGAATCTCCAAGAAATCACCACTAATGAGTTGATCTAGCACAAGATCTTCAACATGCAAGATGGATCGACAACCCAAGGTTCACCTCTCTTGATTTTGAAGCTCCAAGGATGATCGAAAGGTAGAAGAAAGAGTGTAGGGATGAAATGTTGCTCTATTGTGAAAAGAAGGTGTTACATACCCCAATGAGCAGGAAAGTAGTGGTTTATGATGTGTCAACATAAGAGGATAACAAGGAACACATGTCCGCTAAAGAAAAAACCTCTCCTCCACTCACATGCATGTCTCAAAGGGTCATGTTTATCCATCAAAAATATCTCAACCAACAAGGTTGGTTACCCCCTTGTCTCAGTCGAGACACCTCCATCAACTTCTCTCGATCGAGACACTTCCTCATACTTGTCTAGGTCAAAACCCTAGGTCACATATGCTCATGCTTGAGACACTAGAGGACAAAGTGTTTTGGCCCACCCCTCGCTAGGTCATCTCGGTCGAGACCATCACATCCAATCCATGTGTTTCAGTCACTAACCTCACTAAAAGTGGTGTAGGGTTGAAACACTCAATCCTTAACATAGTAACTTTATCAACTTAAGCAAACCCTCGAAAACTTTATCAACTTAAGCAAACCCTAGAAACCCTAAAATCACCATGACATGTCACATCACCTAAAAGATTCCAACAAGGCGCACCATATCATCACCTACTCTCTCATTATATCAAAACACAAGATGCACTCTCTTCATGTGACATTTTGCAAGATAACCCTCACTTATGGGTAAATTGCAAACTAGTCCAAAACAAGTACATATTAACAAGGATAGCTCAAACATCAATCAAATTGTACCTAAATGAAAATGTAAGTCTAATACAATGCTATTAAGACATCCCAAGAGTTTAGATTAAGGTTTAAGCTTCTCATTATACAAAGTAGTTATAATTAAGCATAAAGCTAGGTTAGGGATCTTACAACTATAAACCCCTAATAGGGAGTTCACCCTCGAAGTAATATGCAAAAAGATACGAATACTTCTTCCACATATCATCTTCAAGCTCCCACGTGGCTTCCTATATGCCACTATGATGCCACAAAACCTTAACTAGTATGATGTCTTTCTTCTGCAACTTCTTCATCCTTCTATGCAAGATCAGAACATGACCTTCTACATAAGATATATCATTATCCAACTCCACCTCAACAGTTGGAAGAGTCAAATCAGTATTAGGGTGACACTCCGCAACATAGAGATATGATCAGGATGCAACTTATTCAACTCAGGTGGCAACTCTAGCTTATAGGCCACCTTCCCAACACGTGCAACAACTAGATAATGACTCATATATCTAGGAGCTATCTTACCCTTCTTACCAAACTTTAGAATACCATTCCAAGGAGAGACTTTGAGGTACACCATGTCTCCTACTTGGAACTCTAAAGGTGTATAATGGTTATCAATGTAAGATTTCTATTTATCCTGAGCTGCATTCAGCTGCTGCTGGATCACTTTGATCTTTTATATCATTTGTTGCACAAGGTCAGGACCTAGAAGTTGATATTCTCCCATCTCATACCAACACAAAGGAGATATGAAACATCTCCCATACAATGCTTCATATGGTGCCATGTCAATGCTCCTCTAATAGCTATTTTTATAGGTGAATTCTATCAAACAAAGATGTATATCCCAACTGCCCAAAAATTGTAATACATTATCTCTCGATAAATCATCCAAAGTTTGTATTGTCCTCTCAAACTGTCCATCTTTCTGTTGATGGAACACAATGTTGAATCTCAACTGCGTATGAAGATGCTCCAAAAACCAAACAATGAACCGTCGACCCCTATCTGACACAATAGTTGTTGGGATATCATGTAGACATACTATCTCATCAACATACAACTGTTCAAGCTTCTCAGTCGTATACGTCATCTTTACTAGAAAAAGTGTGTTGACTTAGTCAACCTATCCACTATTACCCATATGGAATCATGACCTTTGGCTTTCCTTTGAAGTCCAACCACAATGTCCATTATAATATGATCCTACTTCCATTGTGGTGTAGGCATTGGTTGCAAAGTCCCTGCAGGCTTTTGATGCTCATTGCCCAACTCTGCTCAGATCTATTTTACCGCAATATCATTCTGATGCACATCTCTGATTTATGATTCAATGTCAACTATACTTGTAACCATGCCAACATACCTGCTAACATGGACACCTCTAACTGCACATTCATCCAACATAAGGAGACCAACATATATCTCTTATGGAATACAAAAGCACTCAACTGTGCTGACTCAGTGGTTGATGACAAAGAATATTTCCTAATTAAGGCATCTTATACTACATTTTCCTTCCCTAGATGGTAATCTGTGTTGCAATCATAATCCTGGATTAACTCCATCTAACTTCACTATCGCATATTCAACTCTTACTTCAAGAAGATATATTGCAGGTTCTTGTAGTCAGTGAAGATATGACAGTTCTTGCAATACAAGTAGTGTCTCCATATCTTCAAAGCATGGACCACAGCTGCCAACTCTAGATCATGTGCAGGTAGTTCTCCTCATGTTTCTTAAGCTATCATAAAGTGAAAGAAATCACATTCTTACCTTACATCAACACACAACCTAGACCATTCTTGGATGCATCACAGAAGACGATGTACCCCTTTCCTTGTTCTGGAAACACTAACACTAGTGCACTGGTCAATCTCTCCTTCATGATCATAAAATAACATCAAAATTTGTTATCCAAGAAAAATGGTACAACCTTCTTGGTTAGCTTTGTTAAGGGTAACACTACTACACTAAAGTTCTTAATAAACCACCTGTAATATCCTGCCAAACCTAGAAAGTTGTGAACCTCCTTAGGTGTCTTTGGCTGATCCCATTCCAACACTGACTCTGCTTTCTTTGGGTCTACACAAACTCCCCTAGAAGATATTACATGCCCTAGGAAGGCCACTTTCTTTAACCAGAACTCACACTTACTGAACTTGGCATATAATTGATGTTGTCTTAGCAAAGACAAAGCCTAAAGTAAGTGTTTCTCATTCTATTGACCATCTCTGGAGTAGATTAGGATATCATCTATGAATACAACTACAAACTGATCTAGATGTGGTTTGAACACCCTATTAATCAAGTCCATAAATGTTGCCGGTGCATTGGTGACTAGCCCAAATGACATAACCACTTACTCATAATGACCTTACCTTGTCCTAAAAGCTAATTTAGGTATGTCATCTGCCTTAATATGCAATTGGTGATAACCTAATCTCATATATATCTTAGAGAAGACTGTGGATCCTCATAACTAATCAAATAAATCATCTATACATTGCAAAAAATACTGGTTCTTAATCGTCATCTTATTCAACTGTCGATAGTCAATACATAACCTCATTGATGCATCCTTCTTCTTTACAAACAAAATAGGTGCACCCCAAGGAGATGTGCTCAGTCTAATGAAACCTTTCTCAAGTAGTTCATTCAAATGTTTCTTCAATTCCTGCATCTCAGCTGGTGACATCCTATACAGTGTTTGTGCAATAGGTTGGGTACTTGGAATTAGACTTATCTCAAAATCAATCTCTCTAGGCGAGGTACACCTGGAAACTCATTGGAAAATACACCCTAAAACTGCTATACAATTGGCACTTCCTGAATACAAGGAATCTTCACCTTTGTATCCACCACATGTTCCAAGAATGCATCACAATCTTGTCTCATCAGTCTTTCTATTCTCATATCTAAAACTAGACATGTTGAAAGAATCTTCCTATCACCTTGGAAGTCCCACGTAACATCACCATCGATGAGCATTTCTATCTTAGCACTACAATCCATTATCACCTGATACTTCTCCAAAGTATCCATCGCAAGTATTACATCAAATTCATCCATATCAAGTGGTATGAGATCCACTTGAATGCTATGTACTAAGAAGGAAAGAACACAGGATGCACATACTTGTCCTAACTTGGCGGAACCAACTAGAGGACTTTCTAGATGAAGACTATCATTTCTATGTTTTATAGGTAAGAAACAACAAGCAATCACTTCTCTAGTGATAAACGAGTGTGATGCACCCAAGTCAACTAAAACATATATACAATATGAAGAAGACAAATCAGAATGAAATATTTCCATCTGACCTGTCACAACCCGAGGGTGAACAATTCCTTCTAGCTAACTCATTGCATAAAATTGAGTCATCGTGTTTTGTCACCCAATTCCTCTACCAGCATGTCCAGAAGAACTAGCCTGTGACACCTGATTGTGTCATTTGCCCCTACCACTGTATTGTTGTTGTTGTTGGGACCCTTGTTGACCCTTCCTAGACTATTGAGTCACCTCCTCATCTTTAATAGGACAGAACCACTTTGTATGCCCCACCTATCCACACTTGAAATAGGTTTTGCTTTCACACCACGGCCTAGACGGCCCCGTCACAAACACTAATGTTGCACTGTGAGCTCCTATAGGAGGAAAACTATGGCCTTTGCCTCTGATTCCTGTCCACTGTGATTGAGTCACTGACCATTGCTGAGACTGAGGTGTTGAGTACCTAGGCTTCTTGAAACCTCCATAAGATTGTCCTTAGTATTGTACAAGCCTCTTCTTGTCTTTCGTCTCACACTTCTCTATCATGGACCATCATACTCTCCTATCTAACTCAACAAAAGTGGCAAACCTCTCTCTATTCTCTAAAGATGACATTGGGGTTGTCAGGTCAGTATTCAGACTGTTCTCAAAGCTCCTGATCCTCTCCTTGTCTGTTGTTGCCATATGCAGACAAAACTTTAGAATCTCCATAAACTTAGATTCATAAGCACTGATTGACATAGATCCCTGGTGGATCTTCTCAAACTGTACAATCTTCTCATCTGAATAAGTCTCTAGAAAGTACTAACTTACAAACTCCTGTGATAATTCTTCCCAAGTAATCACAACACACAACCTTTTCTTCTCCTCTTTTACCCACCAGTGGCCAACACTCCCCTTTAACAAGTACACAACATGTTTCACCTTATCCTCATGTTTCACCTTATCCTCTTCGGGGATGTTAAGGATCTTGAAGGATTTTTCCAGCTCAGCAGCCACATATCTGCATCAGCTTCATCAGATGTACCAACATAGTCCAACACTCCTACATGTCAAAGTCTTTCAAAAGTCTTCCCAGGACCATGAGTTTCAACACCGGGAACTGTTGCCCTAGGTTGGGTTGTAGGCATCCTATCCATCATGTGGTTCATTGAAGTCATAAACTATCCAACCATGGACTCTATAATAGGGTTGGCTACATTGGCTGGGTCAACTTTAGGAACTTTAGGCATAGCCTCTGCCATCTCAAGCTTCCTAGCACCATATCCTGGTGTAGCAACACCACTCTCAATAACATGTTCTTCATGTTCTCCAAACATCTTTTCTTCTCTTCTTCTTCTTCTGCATAAGAAGATGTGACCATAAGATATACTGGAGGACACTAGAACAGACACAAACCCTAGTCCTATGTCCATGTAGACTCATTGAACCTATAACTCTGATACCATCTAAATTGTGACAACCATCACCACACAAAGTGAGATTACTCAAATAAAGTGCGAAATTATTACTAACAATCATATTACCACAAAACAAGGTAAATTAAAGCCATCTGCAATGCAACATCTCAAGCAGAGATATTATATAAACAATCTCTCTACTTAGGCCATCTGTATTTCATAATGACAAAAGATATTACATTTAATGTTCAAGGCCCTCAAGCCATCACTTGTTGCATATTACAAACTATTTATATATACACATGCCATTTCTATACACTCATGGCATAAAGACAAAATCTATATGTCGATAATCAATACAACAAAATATCCCCAAAGACCTGAGAGTACATGGATGACACATAGGACTCCTCTACTACGAAACACTAGTAGCATGTCCAACCTTATGACATCTACTGCTCTTCTTGCTGCTCAACACCTACACCAAGACCTCGACCTCCTCATCGACAACCACCTAAAATGATGTGGAACCCACGGGAGAGTCCAAACATTCAAGAGAGAGATATAACTCTTCTCCGACAACTATTATAAGCATAGTTAATTAAGCAGATAGATAAAGTACTGAACATGCTGAGTAGATTTTGTTAAATGATATGTATCCAACTAATAAAGCATATTACAAAAACTAGGCAGTTATCACTAAATAGTAGAACAATTAATATTCTAAGAGGGAACATGAAGATCTTGTATAACATCTGATTTCTATTACCAAGTTATAATTCAAGAAATTAGTACAAAGATAAGGCAAGGGGTCATGCAATGTTATTCATATATGACCCTAAGCAAATATACAACATAGTTGTGTTACTCCTTTTATTAATGTCCTGAGGATTTGAGGTGTACCACTCAAATCCAACTGATGAATACAAAGTCGAAATCAGTACCATACAAGATCTATGGAAGATCTGAACTTCATGATCATCACCAACACCTCACATTTAGTACACCAGAACATTGTAGAGACATATCAGTCAACTGCAAACAATGACATATAGTCAAGAAGAAGGATTAGCTCACACATGGCCATCCTTATATAAAACAACTAGTCTGCCTTGGTACATGGAAAAACACTAGAGAACAGGCTCACACGTGGCTGTTCTTATAATAAAGTATCATTCCACTATATAACAACAATTTAAGGATACAAGAAGGTAATTCAACTTGCATCCCGCACATTCAGTATTATGCACTCCGAGTTTCCTGCAAGAATTACTAGTTTCACCATCCAGCTAGATAATGACACAAAAGATGGATTTATGGTACAGGGAAACTACATGATTAGGGTTTCACTTGATTAGATACTCCAACTGGGCATCTTTTAATGCATCATTCAAGTTATAATGTACAAACCCTGAACAAACTCTATAAATTTTAAGGTAGGATACAACTCTATAAGATATAAAATGTATAAAGTGAGAACTTGTCTCATCATCTCATGGCACTTGAATCACAACCACTATAAGGTCATCCACGATATCACATCACTATGGGATATCAATCCCTCAATTATATCTCAACAGTGCTCATAATCACCATCCTATATTGTACAAGGTTCATCATGGTACTCACATGGCTATTCTATTTCATTATAGGAGAGAGTAACACTATCACATGATAATAATTTTCAAGCAAGATGAGCAAATGTATCTTCACATCTCTAGATTAGGGTTAGGGTTTCGTACGTAACCGATTAGTGTTTCATTGTATTTCTCAACCTATAAACCCTAATTCCATCACCTCCCACATTATTGGAGAGTTTTAGGGTTAATCACTATCTTTTATGATTAGCCATCCATAATCACAGCACCTTATGTAAACTATTGCACTATGTATTGATCATGTGTGTGTGTGTGTGTATATATATATATATATATATATATATATATATATATATATATATATATATATATATATATATATATATATATATATATATATATATATAACACCTAGTCTCGACCACCTTCAACACTTGGTCTCGACCACCCCTTAGCACACACATGTCTCGACCCCTCACACCACAAGTGTCACGACCGTGACACTTTCACATGGTCACGACTGAGACACATCAACATGGTCTTGACCCTAGATGTTATGACCATGACACTACTTAGTCATGGAGTCACGATCGCGACACTAGGAGACACCCAAATAGGGATTCGTGACCGAGACACCACCAAGGTATGTTACGACCAACACACCTGCAACGTCGTGTCACAACCAAGACCACTCCTAGGTATGTCATGACCGAAACTGTGTCAAGGTGCGTCGCGACCCAGATCATCACAAGGTGTTACGACCTTAACCCAAAGATGTCCCGACCTCAACCAACTAAGCCTTGACCTGTTACATTCATAACCTCACCTATACATGTATCTCGACCATCACTTAGACATCTTATCTACAACACCAACCAACTAAACAACAACATGCAACAACACTACGTCACGGCTAGGATCATGTAGAGACCACCCGTAGAGTTTTAGGGTATCGTAATTGAAACCATCACTTAGAAGGGTGTCGATCATGATCGAAGATGAAAGGTTTTTCTAGGGATATATGCCCAACACCATCAGGTCCTAACCAGGTTGAGACAAGCGATCAAACTAGGAATACCAAATGTCAATAGGGTGAACAACAACCTATACCACGGTGTTCATCAACCCTAAAAAATGATCATAGCAAGTCACCACTAGAGTTATGTATAGGGAGAGAAAAACATGATTATTATGCATGTTATCATTGTCAAGCCTAGATTTATTCATGATAACTAAACCATATAGAAAAATAACAGGGGTTCATTGTAAAGATTCAATTAACCACATCAACTTCCATTTACTACAAAATTGGGCACAAATTTTTTTAGGGTTTATAAGAAAGATAATCTTCTCAAGAATACTCCATCAACTAAACCCTAAACCATGTCATTCTTTATATCATCAAGAACTCATTTTAAGTAAGTAGAATAGAAACATATGATCAGGTTTACGATGCCAATAATAGAGGTGGGAAAAGTTATATAACCCACCATTTTTTAAGAGAAACAAACTTCCAAGATCTCAATCTCCAAGAATCTCAACCAAGCTTCAAACTTTGACCAAGGAATCACCTAAAAATAGAATAAAACCATGGTCACAACGAAGCTCAAGAAAGAGGGAAAACAACCCTAGGCTGAACCAAGAAAGAAAGGAGAAAAGATAAGAAATCATCCTCTCACTAGATACCACCATGTAAAAACACAGTCTAAGGCCTTTGTGAAGAGGAGCTTCTCTCAAGAAAAGCCACCATGGATGATCCACAGCCTATGAACAAGGAGGAAGAAGAATATGATGCGTATTTCATAAGAAAAAAAATCGTGATCAAGGGTTAGGACTACTTTCCATGAGAAGATTCTCCAAGAAATCACAACCAAAGAGTTGATCTAGCACAAGATCTTCAACATGCAAGATGGATCAGCCACCCAAGCTTCAAGATCTGACCTCTCTTGCTTCTGAAGCTCTGAGGAAGATATAAAGGAAGAAGATAGAGTGTAGCGTCGAAAAGTTGCTCTCTTGTGAAGATAAGGGGTTATATACCAAAAGGAGGAGGGAAGTAGAAGTTTATGATGTGTCAACATAAGAGGATATCAAGGAACACATGTCCACTAAAGAAACAACCTCTCCTCCACTCACATGCATATCTCAAAGGGTCATGTTTATCTAGAAAAAGCATCACGACCAACTAGGTCGGTTACCCCCTTGCCTCGGTCGAGACACCTCCATCAACTTGTCTCTGTCGAGACACTTCCTCATACTTGTCTAGGTCGAAACCCTAGGTCAGATATGCTCATGGTCGAGACACTAGAGGACAAAGTGTTTTAACCCACCCTTCTCTAGGTCATATTAGTTGAGACCATAATATCTAATGTATGTGTTTCGGTCTCTACCCTCACCAAAAGTGGTGTAGGGTCAAAACACTCAAACCTTAACATAGTAACTTTATCAACTTAAGCAAACCCTAGAAATCCTAAAACCACCATGAGATGTCACATCACCAAACATGATTGTATCATCACCTTCTCTCTCATGATGTCAAAACACAAGACCCACTCTCATTATGTGACATTTTGCAAGATAATCCTCACTTATGGGTAAATTGCAAACTAGTCTAAAACAAGCACATAGTTAACTAGGATAGCTCAAGCATCAATCAAATTGGATCTAAATAAAAATATACGCCTATCATATGATATTAAGACATCCCAAGAGTTTAGATTAATGTTTAAACTTCTCATTATATAAAGTAATTACAATTAAGCATAAAGCTAGACCAGGGATCTTACAATAAATTAGTCAATAAGTAATCTCCTTCTCATTTGAGTTAATCTGAAACCCTAATTTGTTTGGTGGAACATGTGTGTAAGGATTAAAGTAATTATAAACCATAATGATATGGGAATGATGATTTTCACAATAAAAATAATTCCATGTGATGAACTAATTTGGTTGAATGATCTTTGAAATTCGAATGGATGATGAGATTTAAGAACATTCATAAGATAAATACAAAAATAAAGAGCATGGGAATCATTCATTAGTATCGTTAAAGATGATCAAGAGAAGTCTTGAATCTTGATTGCGATGATTTCTCTGCCTTCTTTCTCACAGCTGTTGCAACCTGCGTCGGATACTCTCTACCCTTCTCCCTCCCCCTCGTATTAGGCATCCTGCCTTCTTTCTCACGGCTGTTCTCACGGATTTGAGTTTTGCAAATTTCCAGCCGTTCCTTCATCACCGTGCTCCAATCCTTCGACTCGTATTCGTGTGAAACGCACCCACCCACCCACAGTCGTTGTGGCTTTAATTGTCGTCGTTGTACCTTTTCCTCCCTTGCTGCGCCTAACTTTTCCTAATGCATGCTCCCTCAGTCCCGGCGGGTCTAGGGATGGCAATTGGGTCTAGGGACCCGCCCCTCCAGCATTAGCTAGCTACCTAGTGCTGCTCCGCCTAACATGGACGCGGTTTGCCTGCCGTCGACGAATTAAGGTCAGCCACGTCAAGACGTTGTTTGTGGTGGACGAGTGGGTACCTCACCCACTGGCCTGCTCGCCCATCAGAGCCCAGAGCAGGGCCATATATGCATATGCTGATTTAGGACGACCGTCACGGATCGAGGGCCTGACTCAGACGGCGGGATCGGATGGGCGCAACCAACGTTATATAGCTGCTACCGTCTCTCGACCCGACCATCCAAGCAGGCTACTTCCTCCTCCTCCCACACGGCCGCCATGTCGACTCTCCACATAGTCCTCGTCGGCTTCCTCGTCATCGCCATCCCGGAAATCCTCTTGTTACACGCACCGTCAACGTCCATCCTCACATCAACGTCGACTGTCTCCGGAACGCCCTTTTTCCCTTCATCCTCCTACTCCGTTCCAGACTCTACCACATGGTCCGCCGACCTCAAGTAGGCCGAGTTCTCCTGGAACCATCTCCCATTAAACCCATCTCGCCTCCCTCCGGAGTCAGTCAAGATGGCCGTCTTCTCCCGGAAATGGCCCGTGGAGTATTCCGCCCCTGGCGGGACGGAACGCCACGCCATGACGCTCCATGCATCCCCGGCCCGGCGAGGCCACGAGGTGCATGTGTTCACGTCAGGCACGACACAGTGAATCACCGCTGCCAAAGCAACCACCTCACCAACCACAATCGTATCACACTCTGTGGCAAATTTAACACATATGGGATCGGAATCCCATATGGAATGGACTCAATGGTGGTCCACTAGTTATCAGAATTCCATGTGTACAACACTGTACTATACATTATGTATTATAATTACATATATATGTCATGTATATTCTTATGTAATTGTTATGTATATAGTTTTGTAAATATGTGTACTTTTACGTTTACTGTTGTGTATAGTTTTATATACATGTTTATGTATTATTGTGTACATGAGTATTGTTATGTGTGCTCTTGTATACACATGTGTACTGTCGGGAGCATTATTTTCTGCTATGTGTACTGTTGTGTTCAATTTTACACACATGTGTACTACCATGTTTATTGTTGTGTACATATATGTACTGTCCTGCGTACTCTTCTGTGCACATGTTGATTTTTGTGTATATAATTTTGTACACATGTCTACTGTCACGTGTACAATTATGTACACATATGTACTGCCATGTGTACTATTGTGTACTATGTTATACACATTTGTATATCCATGCGTACTGTTGTGCACAATTCTGTACACATATTTATTCACATGATTACGGTTGTGTACATATGTGTATTATCATCTATTTGTACTCTTGTATACACATGTGTAGTGTCATACGTATTATTTTATACCCATGTGTATGAGTGTGTATATCTTTGTGCTCATATATGTGTATGGTTGTGTACACATGTGTATTGCCATTTATTCTCTTGTGTACGCACATGTATTGTCATGTGTACTAATTTCTGCACATGTATACTGTTGTATATATGTGTACAATTTTGTACACATCTGTGATACTGCTTGTATTGTTGTGTATACATGTATTGTTGTGTATACATGTATGTTATTATGTGTATTATTATGTATTGATGTGTGTAGAAATGTGCATTGTACACATGTCTACTGTGATATACTGTTGTGCATACACATTTGTATTGCTATATGTATTGTTAGATACAATTATGTGTACACAAGTGTACTGCTATGCGTATTATTGTGTATTATTATATTATTATATGTATTGTTGTGTACTGCTATATGTATTATACACATAGTTACTGTTATGTATATTATTATGTACTAATATGTATGTAGTGCTATGTACGCACACATGCATTCTGTACTAATGTTCTCAGGAGCAACGTGCCGAATTTACGATGATGTATATACCGTTGGAACTAATTTACACGCTAACAAAGTGATCTTCTGGATTAAGATTGAACATTTAAATGCCATACATAAATCACATCTCAAAATAAAAAAAGAATATCTCTTGTCATATGTTAATATTAAATCATACTTTTTGTGTACTTTTTCTTCTATTGTTTTTTCTTTATCAATTTTTTGTATATATGACTGATTTGGGTATTTTTATCAAATTTGGTATAATCTTATTGACACATTATGTGTACTTATTGCACACATAGAAGCACACGTGTACACAATATGTTTCACATAGCCATCTATGTGTATTGTTGTTTGTATACGTGTGTACTGGTATTAGTATTGTCGTTACAAGTGTACTACTATGTCTATTGTTGTATTTACAAACATATATTATTGTGTATACATGCAATGTTATGTGTATTGTTGTGTACTACTCTATGTACACATGTGTGCTATGTGTATTGTTGTGTGTACAAATGTGTATTGTTGTGTATATATGTGTACTGTTATGTGTATTGTTGTATACTATTATGTGTATCGTTGTGTACTGTTATGTATAGTGTTGTGTGTACGATGTGTGTTGTTGTGTATACATATAAATTTGTATCATTGTGTGTTGCTCAGTGTACACATGTGTACCACTATGTGTAGTTTTGTGTATTGTTGTGTGGACACATGTACACTGTTGTGTACACATCTGTACTGTTGTGTCTCTTATTGTGTATTGTTATGTGTATTGTTGTTTATTGTTACGTGTATTGTTGTGTACAATTATGTGTATTGTAGACATGTTTATTTTATATGTATTGTTATGTACTTTTGTGTGTACACATGTGTACTACTATGTGTATGTTATGTACTCATGTGTACTACTATGTGTATTGTTCTGTACACACGTAAATTGCTATGTGTATTGTTCTGTACTAATGTGTGTACAACTATGTGTATTTTTATGTACTGTTGTGTGTACACATATGTATTGTTATGTACACATGTGTACTGTGGTGTACACATGCGTACTACTATGTGTGTTATTGTGTATTGTTATGTGTATAGTTGTGTACTGTTATGTATACTGTTGTGTACTGCTATTTGTATTGTACACATGTGTACTGTTATGTATACTATTATGTGTATTTGTTACTTACTACTATGTATACACATGTGCATTGTTGTGTACACATAAGTACAGTTGTGTACACAAATGTACTGCTATGTGTATAGTTGTGTACTATTCTGTGTATAGTCGCGTACTATTATGTATATTGTTGTGTACTGCTATGTGTATTGTACACATGTGTACTGTTACAGAAGTATGTGTACTACTATGTGTATTGTTGTGTGTATTGTTGTGTGTACACATATGTGTTGTTATGTACATACGTCTACTGGTGTGTACACATGTGTACTGCATGCTATGAGTATTGTTGTGTAATTTTATGTGTATTATTGTGTATTGTTATGTATATTATTGTGTACTGCTATGTGTATTGTACATATGCATATTGTTATGTGTATTGTTATGTATTATTATGTGTTGGTATGTATACACATATGCACTGTTATGTGTATTGTTGTGTAGATCTATGTCTATTGTTGTATGCACCTATATGTACAAATGTGGTGTACTGCTATGTGCAGTGTTTTGTAGATCTATGTCTATTGTTGTGTGCACCTATATGTACAGTTGTGTACACCTATATATACTCTTATGTACACATATACTTACTATTAGACTAGTTAATGCACACATGCACATGCACGTGCCTCATTGAACGTGTTTATTTTACATAAAATATTTGAAAAATAAATTTTGCCGAAAGGATAATGGTAATTCTCGTGACTATTTTGTAGAAATTTGAAAATGTGTTATTTATTGACTCCGAAACATACATTTGAAAGAAGGAATGTGATGAATAAGTCGAGAGGCTTGCGACAACTAATTTTATCATTAAAGGAAAAAAATAAAATAGAATAAATATAAAAAAAATTGAGAAAAATTGTGAGAAGAGAGAGAAACAAGGAGAACACAACATGAACTCACTCTTTTTATAGTAGTATAGATGCACATGCCTCATTAAATGTGTTTATTTTACATAAAATATTTGAAAAATAATTTTTTCCAAAAGGATAATGGTAATTCTCGTGACTATTTTGTAGAAATTTGAAAACATGTTGTTTATTAACTTCGAAACTTATGTTTGAAGGAAGGAATGTGACGGAGAAATTGAGAGGTTTGCGGCAACTAATTTTATCATTAAAGAGAAAAAATAAAATATAAAAAATATAAAAAAAAGTTGAGAAAAATCGTGAGAAGAGAGAGAATCAAGAAGAACCCAGCATGAACTCACTCTTTTACTTACTATTAGATGTGATGCTCTCTTACCATTTTGTTGGGATGACGACGCCATGTTGGATCTTAATTGTTTAAAAGTCGTGTATACCAAAGAATCTTCACAACGATCTGTGACATGTTGTAGTGGCTGGGCGCTGACCTCCTGGTCATGGGCAACCATGGATACGGATACATGAAACCCACTTTGCTGGGCAGTATGAACGACCAGCACCTTCGCAATGCCAAATGGCATGTCCTCATCGTCAATTGCCCATCATCCTTGAAGGGGAGCATAACCCCTAGTCCCCTATCTATACATGAGTTCATTAATTAGCTTTATCATATCTTCACGTCGGTGTCAAACCACTGTTGTACGCTCATGCACCAAATACAAACCGGAACTTCTTTCTAGTGCCGCATGTCAAACACGCTGTCAACATGCCAACACATTCATTCATTGCAGGACATCCTAAATAAAATGTTAAATGGCATGTTCAAGAGCTATTCTTGACAGATTATGTGAAATCATAAAATAAAGAAAAGCCTACGAGGCCCATGCATGGCAAGCGATCAACTAATTCCTTGTCTTTCTCCCCGCTAACTTCTTGTAACTAATCCCCACGGCTCTGGAATTAGCCTCTCCCTAACCCCTCCGGGCCCTACCACTGTAGGGTGCACTCCGAGACCGTGATACGAATCCCCGAGGACTTTCTCGTCGACTCCGACCCCGACTTTGGCCTCCCCAGCATCAACCTTCCCGCCTCTCCTCCGATTACACCTCTAGCGGCAACTACGCCGATGGGGCCCCACCGTGGGGGGTGGGCTCCCCCCTCACCACCCAGCAACTACTACAACCGCCGACGTCAACAACGCAAGCACATGTTTCTCTCCATTCTCGGACCTCGGCGAGGCAATAAGGAAAACTCGATGAGGAGCACACATCTTAGGAGCATATCCTCGGATGCCGCGTTCTTCAAGGACATGGGTTTCAATGTCGATTTGTTACCCCTCCTTCGCGAGGAGGAGCAGCTGGTGGGAGGAGTAGCGACAACATCCATTGCTAGTGTTACTTTTGAGGAGATCCAAGTATCAAAATCAGCACAGTACCTACTAGGTGGCTCATGATCGGGTGCAGAGTAGAGTGTAATGGATGTCGCCACCAGTATTTAGAGAGTTCGAAGGTAGCGGTGGACAAGTAGAGCGGAGAAGTATGGGTAAATTATGTAGACCTATATGGGCTTTCTGTACCGTCCATTGGGCGTTACAATCCGGGGTGTACGTCGTATTACAGGCAGGGGTGTACAACGTGTTACACTAAATATTTTTGTATCTACAAATATGAACATAGGACTGAAAAGGAAAGGGAAATGATACCATAACTTGCCTCTTTGTAGGAACCTGAGTTCTTCAGGGTTGACAGACGAAATATCTTCTGCTACAGGTAACCTGATGGAACTCCAAATATTTACATAATTTCTCAAATTAAGTTAGTCATTCAGTTTGATTCCAATAACCCATGGTTGTCCGTGCAAAATACAACTTGAATAAAAATAACTAACACTTGGTGAGTTTCTACTAAACACTGTTGTAATGATAATGTTTGATGACATCTAAGGCAATATTTGTTTATAATACAATTTTTCAAGATCAAAGTGAAAACCCTACAACTTGGATAAGAGAAAAACAATACATTGTAGTAGTTTAAAGCATATTACTAGTTGAAGCTTTATTTTGCTAAGTTGTCTATGCATTTGCATTGTAGAAACATTTATGTTTTATGCTTTTAATTATACTTCTTATTTGCATGTAAGTATAATTAATTCTAACATTTTGTTAGTTTTGCCTATAAGCTTAATAACTACTATGTAAATCGATCTTTCTTCCAAATATGATTAGTCAAAATATTTCTATAATGTAAAACTTATTTCATAAAGATAATTCAATTTTTTTGAGTAACACTTCCAATGTATATTAGATTCAAGATGCACTAAGCTAAGAATTGATGGCTACTAGATAGTAGGTTAATCATCAAGGCCTTGTTTGATTCGATGTAATTAGAGTATATTTACTGATTACAGAAATATATAAACATAAAATCATACATTTGAACTGCTTCAACCATTTAATCTATTTTAAATTGCACAAAATTTTATTTCAAACTAACATTAGAGATGAAACTCATGCATCCTCCTGTTACGGGCAAACTTCTCCAAAATGCATTCTCTCTCTCTCATATAGGCTCTTCTTTCTTTTTCCCACATACTATCTCTTAGTCTCTCCCTCTCATACATAATCTCTTCTGTCTCTCACATAGTCTCTCCTCTGTCTCATGCAAACTCTCTAACTCTCTATGTTACTCTCTCTCTCTCTTCTATCCCCTCTCCTCTCTCTCACATGATGGTGGGTTTCGGTACATGAAAAACATGCAACTGGTAAGCAAGGACAAGGGTTATAAACTCTAGCAGCTACCCCAACCCCTTGGCATCGTTGGTGTCTCCATGTCCTAGATAGACTTGTTGATGTTAATTGGGTGAAGAGTTGTCACTAATGCATAAGAAGGAGGGTCAACAAAGAGGAGAGATCAGTCCAACACTGCACCCTCGAACGGGCATAAGGCCACTAGATCACACATATTATGCAAGCAGGCAAGCCAAAGCAAGGCCAACCCCAAAACAACTCAGATCCGATGTTGACACTCCCTTTCCTCAAGATGTCTTGACAGCTATCCAGACCACATATATATAATCTTTTAGCATGTTTTACTTCTATGGTCTAGATCATGTAGGGGTATTTTTGGAACACCATTTGAATATTTTCTTTTTTATATATGCTCTCTCAGAATTGGAGTACTGGAGTGACTACCCCTCCCTTTCTTTTTCCTTCTCTCCTCATTCGTGTTCCTTCCCTCCCCTCCATGTTCCTTTTCTCCCTTGTCATTATTCCTTTTATCCTACTTTTTTATTTGTTTTCTCCATGTCTTATTTCTATTGTCCTCATGTTCCTTCTCTCCCCATTCATGTTCCTCCCCCTCTTCGTTCCTTTTCTCCCACATGATTTCCCCTTTTTTCTCATGTTTTTCTCCCTCATTGTTCCTTCTCTCCCCCTTTTGTTCCTTTTCTTCACCTCTTTGTTCCTTCTCCCACTCTTTCTATTCCTTCTCTCCCCTCCTTTCCTCCTTGTCCCTTCTCTCCCCATTTCTATTCCTTTTCTCCACCTCTTTGTTATGTCCCTCTTTCTGATCCTTTTCTCTACCTTTATTCCTTCTCTCTCTATTTCTATTCCTTCCCCCCCCTTGCTTCTTTTCTTCCTCCCTCTTTGTTCTTTTTCTCCCCATTCCGATCATGTTTTCCTCCTCCTCATCCCTTTATTTCTTCATCTTGTTCCTTTTTCATTCCCTCTTTATTCCCTTTCTCTATGTTTTGTCCCTATTGTCCTCTTCCTTGTTCCTTTACTCCTCCCTTTTTGTTAGTTTTCTCCCCTGTCTTCTTCCTTTCTTCCCCCTCATTGTTCCTTTACTCCCATCTTTTGTTCATTTTCACCCCTTTTTGTTCTAGGCCACGGTGAAAATCAAAGCAATAATGTCTCCAGCTGGGTTTAAAACTGAAACCTCTCATTGAGAGTATGAACACTTATACCACTAAGATATCAATACTTCTTTATTTACCAACATGGGAACATTCATATAATAACCATGTGTTGCACCTATTTTGGCGCCTCCAGCTAGAACACACTACCTTGTAGTGTGCTCCAACTGGAACACAATTTTTTTATTTCTAGAAATGGCCCTGCATAAGTCTTGACCACTCATTGTAATATGCCCCAAAGATGTCCAAAAGATGTTGCTTTTACGGCTGGGATTGCATTCAACACGTGTTGATAAAACCCCCTATCAACACTGGATCATTTTTGAAGCCAGAAAACACATCACCCCAATTCTGTATTGCTACGATCAAGACATGCAACTTTGATAGGAGTTTTCGAGCTCTCCACACAGCCATGCAAATTCTTCAGTCCCATCTCATCAACTTGCATATGCAATGTACATTGCTTGACAGTAGGAAATATCAACCTCTTCAAGCACATATGGACCAGACCCCATTCAAATGACTATCGACCATACTCAGATGCACATGTATGTATCTATTTATCAAGCGATCGACATCGATAGTGTCGATCAACAACCCCTTACCTCCAACTATCGACAAATCAATGAACAATAATCTATGGACTTGTCGAGAGCATTGACCCCTGCAAAGACATATCAATCTCCATTCCCAACACATATCGACCTCACTTCTCCATCAGTCAAATATGAGCCAGGATCCGTCTGCATTAATTCCACAACATCACAACTTTTTGTGCATTTATTTATAGACTTTTTAAATCTCACGATGAACTCTAATGCTTCCCTTCTATTCTTATTTATACCAAGCGGTTGTCACCAGACAAAGGCATCCAGATTTTAGAGATAAAGAGCTGAAAGGATGTAGCCGATATCAAAGACAAAGTCTAGATACCATCAACCTCTAGACTAGGCTACCAGATACCTCTTCTCTTCTACCTTTCAACCATGAATGGTTTAACTTGTAATCTATTTCCTTCAATACCATGAGAGGCTAAACTCTGTAACTTAGTTTGGCATTAGCCATTTTTCCCTTCCAACCATGTAATCATTCGTTCTTCTATTTATTATGTATATTCTTACAATTTTGTTTCTATTCTCTTGTTTTAATGTATCACATGTTGATTATCTACCTTCATGTGACGTTTGATGTGGATTTATTCGAAAGAATGATTTCCACTAGATCTGAAGTATATATTAGTAACAAGACATGAGGGCAAGGAGTTACTATAAGAAAATTCATACAATTATGCATAATCTTTTAGTTACCATCTCAAGAGAGAGACACCTTTAGATATAAATCTACCTATATCTTGATAGAAGAAATGAATGGATATCTTTTATTGATTGTCTACAAAAAATATTAGGAATGTATACAAATTGGAAGAGAATATTTTACATGGTCGATGTTGGATTGATTGGTGAAACCCAATCAAAGTTCCATTTTTTATTGTTTCATAATTATCTTTGTTTCATTTTTATATTTGATAACTTATATTTAATGCTTAATTATATTAATTCGTTCCTTAATTGGAATACCAACTTCATTTCTTTGATTTGACCAAAAACTACGCCAAGATCTACCTTTCCTATTATTTTGTTCTCCTTATCCCTTTGTTCGGCCACATATTACTATAATAGTCTCCATATTGTGTGGTGAACATCTCTTGAAGTTGGGTATAAATTTGAAGTCAGATATCTTTGACTGGACAGTCATGCTTACATGTTTGACCCACGAAAAGAGAAATCAACTTTGGCTCTGTTGTTGGGGACAAGGCAACGAACAACCACGAAGAACTAGAAGTCTACTTTGAACTAGTCTGTGACTTGTTATTTTTTTCTATCTTCAATATTTATATTTATATATATATATATATATATATATATATATGTATATATATGTATATATATGTATATATATGTATATATATATGTATATATATGTATATATATGTATATATATGTATATATATATGTATATATATAAGTATATATATATATATATATATATATATGCATGTGTATTTGCGCGTGTGTGTGTGTATGTATGTATATATGTATGACTAGAGAGCCAATCATATGATGATTGGAATATGACATTAGATACCTAATTTGAAAATAATAAAGGTAATTTTGTCTATTATGTTTGACTCAATCATGAGATGATGACACAAACATATTAGATGCCTAAAGAATGATGTTACTCAATGAAATATGTTTTTAGGTTGATAATATGAATAACGAAAACATATGTATGATAAGAGTACATACATGCTTGTTATGTCCCTAGTCAATTATTACTTGGAAGCAAAATAGACAACAATACATAAGACTAGAGGGTGCATTGATGGATAACAAAGTTCTCGCTAGTAATGATATGTGATATTAAATCAAGTACACAAGTACATGTTAGAAAATAGTGTATCAGATAGACCCTCCTTGAGAGTGATACATGGATACCATGGAATGGTAGTCATAATCAAGTCTAATTGTAATAGTGCTAATTGTGGTTCTTTGACCTAAAGTCACTACACTCATCACATATTTTTAATTGTATTTTGACGTCGTTAAAAGTGACGTTGAATAAGGGTTTCCATAAAGGTGATGCTAGCCTACATTGTGACACATGGGGATTGAGTGTGAGTTAGGTAGAAGAGATTTGTTCCTCATATAGGAGATTGATATACAAGCCTCTTGATAAGTGAGACTGAGAAATGTATGGCCATACTCATGTGATTCAATATATGA
This sequence comes from Alisma plantago-aquatica, assembly GCA_963693085.1. Lineage (NCBI taxonomy): Eukaryota > Viridiplantae > Streptophyta > Magnoliopsida > Alismatales > Alismataceae > Alisma > Alisma plantago-aquatica. Next base: position 862,167,694 of record OY856413.1, read on the forward strand.
TATGTGAACTCACATGCATCTCATATAGTTTTCTCTAGTTCAAGGAACATGGTTTGAACGTTGAATAGGATGACGAAGTCTAGTTAATCATTGGTATTCAATGACAGTCATTTCCATGGGTTTCCTACTTTGAATCATATTTATGCAAAACATGGCATCAACATCAATCCTTGATGCAATCGAATTGACCATTGAACTGGGAAGTTCATCAGATGAACCGACTAGTTCCATGCCTTGAGTTCAATCCAAATATCAGAGACAACAGAACCATACAATCACAGTAACACTGATCATAGATCATAAGTTGAAGTTGTTCTCTAGCTTTCCAATTACTTGGGTAGCATTATGTGTTTCTAGATACTATTCATTACTTGTGATGTCATAAGTTGGTTATGGACATTCATTAACAACAGAATTTGGGACCTATAGGGTTACACACATAGGATGCACTTGGAATAAGAATTTATTCATCAATGATATTTAACTGGAATACTGAAAGTATTTAGATATTCAATTAAACAACTGAGGCTCAAAACTATCTAACTGGACTTTGAACCAACTTGTTCAAGTGTTGAACCAATCAGTTGGAGTGTAACATCAATTGGGAATAACATTGGTTGAACAATGCATGAACCAGGGCATGAACTAACCGGTTAAATAAGTGAACTGAATGGTTCATGGTCCCAAACGATAGTTTCATGTGATGAACCACCTGATTCAATGGTCATTCGATTGGATCACGAATTGGTATTGATGTCATGTTTTGCATCAATCGTGCATTGAATACCAATTCACCATGCTAACTGAGAGATTCATAGTGAATCGATCGGTTCAACATCCATCGTTTTTAAAAAAATTGTGTAATATTTCTTTTTGACTCTCAGACCGTCTGCAAACCCTGACTCTAGCCTCTCCTATAAATAGAGGGGCATTGGGGCTTCCCCGACACAACAATAAGCTCAATAATTATTGTCATCTCTGATTGTGGTAACTAATAGAGAGGTAAAATGAGTCCTAGTCCTAATAGGGAGGGATAGCAAGGGAGAGACAATTATGGGAGAGAAAATCAATGCTAGAGGCGAGGAGTTTTTCCCTCTAGGAGAGACAATTGTTCGAAGGGATAACTCCTTCTTGTTGGCTCAGGTAGCGTAATGTGCAGTTCTCAATGGTCTGTGTGTATTACTGTAGAGGCGAGGAGTTTTTCTCTCTAGGAGGACAACGTAAACCCTTGTCTATAATGTAGCATGAGGAGGTTGTTGCTGACGATGCTCGAGTGTTGCCTAAAGAAGAAGCATGTTGCAACTTGAAGAAAGGCACACACTACTGCAACAAGAGTTGTTGTTGGACTTAATCCAGGACCAGATGTAACTCTTGTTACCTTCCTTCCTAGATACATCGTTGTTTACATGACCTTGTTGATTAGGGAATCAAGCTTTAAACTTTTGTTCGGTGCCGATATTTACCTACCTAATTTCTCAACAGTGGTATCAGAGCCATATCAATTTACGGTGTATTTGGATTTAAATCAATATGATCAAATTTATTTTATTGCATACTATAATTAATCTAGTTATTGGGAACTAATACCACATACAGTTCCATATATATATATATATATATATATATATATATATATATATATATATATATATATATATATATATATATATATATATATGCAATCAATATGCGTCAGCCTAAAAGTGTTTTGATGGTGGCTGTGAGAATGGTTGTGGCCAACACCCTTATGAATTGTGTGCTTAGTTGTTGGGTTTAGTTCTGTTGCTATTTAGTTTGCATACTAAGCCTCTCTCCTCCTTTCCAAATGTAAATTAATGTTCTTCTTTCTATTTCCCCTTGAATGTAACTTGAGGTTTTCCCTTTTACAATGTAATATAAAATATGATAGTTTTTAGTTATGTTCGTTCATGAGAATATGTTCTACACCTGACAAACCGACATGTTCATGAGACCGTACTGATAGATTGGAGGACTGAAGAGACTTGGCGGTAGTAGGAAAAGAATCGATCGGCTGCTATCCCAACCAATTGATTGCAGATGTCCAGCTGTAGTTTGGACCAAAGACCATACTATCGATCTGGTAGACCAATCGACCGACCAGGAAGCTAGCTGACCGGTTCATGTGTTGAATCGATCAACCTAGATTGGTTCCATCACAGATCGTCATCAACAAAAGGTTGCTACATGTAATGTAGACCTTAGGTGGTAGTAACTCCTTGGATAGTAAGGCCACAACTATCACTCGTATATTTTTGATTGCATATTTTCATTGTGGTTATAACATGTATATGATACATACTATAAATATGTTGTGATTTGATGTGTATATGTATTTATATAAAATCCCTCTATCAAACATATTAAGTCTTAGATGTTTTCCATTAGCAAAAAAAATGAAATGCTTCATCGACTAAGCCTGGGCACGTCAAGTGTGGTGTGATGTCCATCTAGTGGAAGTATGATGGCAGTTATGTGGGCCTGCCAAGTAGGGTGCATTGCTATCGTGTTGTCTTTTGGGTTAGGCTTAAATAGGTAATCTTAATGATATTAAGAACCTAGAAGCATGTAGATGACTGTGGCAAAGAGTTGCACATACCATCTATCTAAAAATTACATAAGATGTCATTGGCAATAGTTTCCTACCTTAATAATTGGTTATGGATGTTGGCGTTGGCTCTGTTATAATTCAATTGTTTTGGTCTCGGCTCACTAGTAGGTTATACACTGAAACCGTATGAATTGGTAGTGAGGGCTATCAATTTGAACAAAATAGTAGGATCGATAATTAATATCAACAATATTATTATATCAAATAAAATGTTTTTCAAAAAGTTGCAAAATTTCTTTTGTAGAATCTAATGGGAAACATAAACATGTTAACATTGTGATCAGTCCTCAAGAAGGACAAACTAAAAGGGATTAATTTCCACAATTGGTGAAGGACTTTGAGAAACGTTCTCAATCATGAGTGAAAGATCTATGTCCTGAAAAGATCAGTGCTACATGAACCCACTCCAAATACACCCAAGGATGAAATAGATGCTTACTGGAAGCATTCCGATGATGCCTTAGACATTAAGCACCTTATGCTATGTTTTATGAACTATTACTTGCATGTGAAACATGAAAACATGGACATTCTCAAGATGGTATCACTTCTTAAGAATCATGTAAAGCAATAAAAGTATAATGTCTCTAAAGTGTTGATTTAGTGCAATATGATAGAGGGAGACCGAATAGAGTCTCATGTGCTAATAACGGTTGGAATGTGGAACCTCTAGAAAGACTAGGATTTCCTTTAGGTCAAGAGTTGGCCATGGATATGATTCTACAATCATTGTTTGAATCATTTAGCTAGTTCATTGATTGTAATAACTTGAGTAACTTGGCAAACTGCTGTCTAAATTGCTTGGCATGTTGATTAATGTCGAAGCACAAATGAAGATGGACAAACCCTATGATGATGATCAGTAGAACAGAGTCCAAGGACAAAGGCAAGACTGACAAGAGTTCTGAGGCTATGCTAAAGTCCAAGTCTTCTACACTTAAGATAAAGGGCTAAGTACAAAAGGAATCTGTCATTTTCACTTAAATGATTAAGAAATAGAGGAAGCACCACCATTGTCACATGTTTGGACATTTGAAAGGAACGGCCTCTTTATACATGATCTTAGGAAGAAGAAGAAGAAGGATATAGATATCTCTACTTTAGGACATGAGAAGAAGTAAGCTAGAAGCGGTGCAGATAAAGTGTTGCTTGCACTATAGTTGGAATATGTCATTCATATAATGGGCATGTAATAGAATTAGTGAATTGCTATTATGTACATGTCATTAATGAAAAACATCATGTATCTTGTTTGAACAAGAATAGATGAATATATTTCATGTTTTGCTTCCAAAGATATGATCTTTTATGGAAATTCCCTATGTCTCCTAATCTATACTTGATAGTTGTAGAGATAAATGTGTATTACACATATATTAAATGACTTGATGAATAAAATAATGAATACCTTTATCATTGTCATATAGAGAGTGTAAATGAGAAATGTATTTCTAGAATCCATAATGATGATTATCTAGAATCGTTTTGTTATTGAACCAATAGAGGCATGTGAGTCTTATTTATTGAACAATATGACAAAAGAATATTTAGTAGATGTAGTCAGGGAGCAACTATTTCATTAGGATCATACATACTAATGTATATAGACATTTTAGAATAAATGCTAGAGGTGGTTAATAGTACCTCATAATATATGTTGATGCTATCAGTAGATATGAAAGTTTGTATTTAATGAAATACAAATATAGATCTCTTGATGTGTTCAAGGATATAATGAATGAATTACATAACCAACTTTGTAAGAGTATTAAGACACCTCGATATGATCAATGTTGAACTATTTTAAAACAATAATTTGATGACCTCCTAGAGAAATTGTGATAGAATATCAAAATGAACTCCACCTGAAACATAATGATGTATCAGAAAGAAAGAATCACATCCTATTAAGTCATGGTATGATTATCAATCTAGATAATCTTCTAATTTCCTTTTGGGCACATGGTTTACTCTAAAATGGTGTATTGCCAAAAATGGTTCAAAAGAAACCATATGAGATGTGGCCTGGGAAGAGTTTCAATATGTCTTTTATAAAGATTAGGAAGAAATATTATATAAGAAAATAGTTTCTTGAAAATCTTTATCCAAAAGTCACATAAATGTCATTTTGTTAAATACTACTCTTATACCAATATGACAACAAAAGTGTTTTGTTTCCGGGATGACCTTTATTCCTGAAATGAATTTAATTCCAAAGGAATCAGTGGGAGAAAAGTAGAATTCAAAGAGTTTGAGGCGAATGAGAAAACATTTAAAGTTAATAGGTACAATATGAACAAGGAGAACCAAAAATTGTTGTTGAATCACAATTTCCTTATGTAACACAATGCCTCGTAGCTCTAGTAGAACATTCCTTGAGTTTGAAAGACAATGACATTTTATAACTCAAAATGGTGGTGATTTGACCATAGAGAATGAATCAACCAGCTACCTAGAATTTGTTGAGGGACAGAGTCTAAGAAATGACCTGAGGACATGAGATCAAAGATGGACTCCATGAGAGGGTGCAATTTAGTCTTCAAGAGTAATACCAAAATGGAAGGGTAAATAGGTTGAAAAGAGTTTCAAATTACTTCAAGGTGTTGAATATGATGAAATCTTTTCACCAGTTGCCATGGTTAAATCCATCTGGATAATGCTTGCTATTGCAGCTTAATGTGACTATGAGATTTGGCAAAATGGATGTTAAAACCACATTCCTTAACTGGAAAATTGTATAGGATGTGTGTGTGACACAACCTAAAGGTTTTATAAATCCATATAATGAAAATAAAATCTATTAGCTAAAAAGGTCATCTTGGATTGAAGCAAGCATCTCAGAGAAGGAATCTCCAATTTGACAAGATAGTCAAAGAGTCTGACTTGAGTCAGAATGAAGATGAAATCTCTAATTACAAAAGATTTAATGGGAGCATATTTATATTCCACATAATAATGAGGAATAACATTCTTATACTTCATATATTACAACCTAGAAAGGAAAGTATCTTCTCTATGAAGAGTTTAGGAGAAGCATCCTATGTGATAGGAATTGAGACCTATAACGATAGATATAGAAAGCTTCTTGACCTAAGAAAGAGCACATACATTGGCAAGATGTAGAAGGGGTTCAACATGTAACAGTGAATGAGAGAAAATTTGTTCATGTTCCATGGATTTAGTCTCTTAGGAGCATAGTTTCCTAGTTCTTGTGAAGAATAGGAACACACAGATAGATACCATATGCATTCACAATTATATCTATCATGCAATATAATGTACTCATCCCATTATCTTGTATGTTTTAGACATGACGAGAGCGTATGTATTCGAAATGATGAGTGGAAATTAGTAAGAATCCAGTGAAAGTTAGTGGACTTCCATAAAAGAACATCCTTAATTACTTGAGAAGCACTAAAATGATTGGTTCCTTGGTTATGGTAATAAGGAAGAGTTGGGTGTAAACGGTTACACCAATGCAAGATTCTAAAATGACATAGTAGATTGGAATCTAAATTTGTGTTCACCTTAAAATAGAACTGTAAGCTGGAAGAGTTCTGAGAAAAAGACAATTGCTAAATTCTACAATAGAAGCAGAGTATCTTGGTGTTATGAACACAACAGAGGATATTGTATGGATCAAGAATTTCATAGAGATGAACTTGTGGGAGGTTCTAACTGTTGATGACACAATAAAGATATTGTGAAAACAATGGAGCTACTAGTTAGGCAAGGAATTCCAGATAGCAACAATCCATCTCACACGAGAAGTCATACAACAAGGAGATATGAAACTTGCAAAATACCGATTACAAGAAAATGTATCTAACCCACTATAAAATTACTTGTGCAGCAAAAACATGATGGATATCTTAAGCTCACTTGGGATAAGATCTGTGGGTGATTGTCTCTAAGTGCAAGTGGGAGTTTGTTGGTATGTATTCTCAGAAAGCCAATAATATGATGATCGGAATATGGCATTAGATGCCTAATTTGATAATAATAAATGTAATTTTGTCGATTATGTTTGTCTCGATCATGAGATGATGACATAGACATATTATATGTCTAAAGAATATGTTACTCAATGACATATGTCTTCGTGTTGATGACCTAAACAATGAGACCATATGTATGATAAGAGTACATACATTCTTGTTATGGCCCTAGGTGAATATTATTGTGGAAGCAAATTAGACAACAATAATACATAAGACTAGAGTTTGTGTTGATGAATGAGAGAGTCTCATTAGTCATGATATGCGATATCAAGTCAAGTACAATGTACATGTTAGAGAACAATGTATCAGACAAACCAACTTGAGAGTCATACATGGATACCCTATAATGATATTCAGATTCAACTCTCATAGTGATAATGGTGGTTGTGGTTTTTAGACTTGAAGTCACTACACCCATCACATTTTGTTGATTGTATTTAGACATTATCCAACATGACTTTGAATAAGGTTTTCCATAAAGGTGATGCTCAGGTGCATTGAGACACATGGGGATTGAGTGTGAGTGATGTAGATGCAATTGTCCATCCTACATGAGATAGATATCGAGGATTTTAGATAAGAAAGACTGAGAAATGTATAGCCATACTCATGTGATTCTATATATGATATGTGAACTCACATGCATCTCAGACAATCTAATCTAGTTCAAGGAACATGGATTCAACAAAAAATAGGATGTCGATTCCTTACCTTGAGTTCAATCCAGATATTAGAAATAAAGTAACCATACAATCATGATACACTAATCCCAGATTGTAGGCTAAAGTTGTTCTCCAACTTCCTAAATTAATTGGGTAGCAATGATGTGTTGCTAGATACCTCTCATTGCTTGTGATGTCATAAGTTGGTTATGTACATTTACTTCCAACGTAATTTGGGACATATAGGGTCACACACATAGGATGCACTTGGAATCGGAGTTTATACATGAATGTTGTTTAAGTTGATTACTAAAAGTGTTTATGTATTTACTTAAACAACTGAAGTTTAAAATTGACTGACCAGACTTTGAACCCACCAATTCGAGTGTTGAACCAATCAGTTGGAGTGGCAGGTTAATTGGAAACAACATTTGTTATATAATGCCTGATCCAAGGCATGAACTAACCGTCACTAAGTGAATAGACCGATTCATTGTCCCAAACGATCGGTATATGTGATGAACTGCCTGGTTCCATGGTCAGTTTGATTGGATCAAAGATTGATGTTGATGCCAAGCTTTGCATTAATCGTCCATTGAATACCAATGTGATTAAAAATAGGAAAACTACTGAACTGATCGGTTGAATGGATGAATCGACAGGTTCACCCTATCAACCGAGCAGTTGGACATAATTAATTGGTTCACCATCAGTAGTTGCCATAAAATTTGTGAAATATGTCTTTTTGACTACCAGACCAACTAGAAAACCTGACCCTGGCCTCTCCTATAAATAGAGGGGTATTGGTGGCTTCCCAGAAATAGCAATAAGCTCTAACAATAGTTGTCCTATCTAGTTGCAGTAACCAATAGAGAACCCGAAGAAGTCCTTCTTGTAAAAGGGAGAGACAATTATGGGAGAGAAAATCAATGCTAGTACACTAATTTTTGAAGGGACAGTTGCTTCCCATTAGCTCTGTAGAGCAATGTGGAGTTCCCTCTAGTCACCATGGACTAATCTAGAGGTGAGGAGTTTTTCCTTCTAGGAGCATAACACCAACTGTCGTTTGTGATGTTGTGCCAGGAGGTCGTTCCTGATGACTGCTTGAGTGTAGCCTGAAGAAGAAGCACACTATATCTTGAAGAAAGGGACACACTACTGCAACAAGATTTGTCTCTAGACTTGCTCCAAGACCACGTATAACTCGTGTTACCTTCCTTCTTAGATATATCATTGTTGACGCAATCTTGCTAATTTGGGAATCAAACTTTAAATTTTGTTTCCACTGCCTATATCTATCTTTCTGATTTCTCAACATATATATACATATATATTATTTTTACCTTTTTTTTATCCTATCGATATCCATTCCAGTATGTACTCCTTTTTATACCGAGTTTTCATTCTGGTACAACTATTTTTCCTTAGTTTTTTTATTTGTATTTTGTTTTTTTTGTAATTTTGTCTCCTTTTTAAATTTATTTCATACATTTTTTCTAAGCTTTATTTTTTTGAATTCTTACTCCCTTCCTTTGTTTGAATTGCATCCATGTATCTACCACAACAAGATAGATCATCTTGTCCACTTGATCTCTTGAATTTTTCCATTCTCCAAACTATTGGAAGATCATAGATACTATGCTTGATCGACTAAGCATGGGGACGTCAAGAGTGGTGTGATGTCCATCTGATGGAAGTGTGATGGTAGTTATAAGGGCCTGCCAAGTAGGGTGCATTGCTATCATGTTATCTTTTGGGTCAGGATTAAATAGGTAATCTTAATGAGATTAAGAACCTAGAAGCATGTAGATGACTGTGGAAAAGAGTTGTGCATACCATCTATCCAAAAATTACATAAGATGCAATTGGCAATAGTTTCCTACCTTAGTAATTGGTTATGGATGTTAGCGTTGGCTGGGTTATAATTCAATTGTTTTGGTCTTGGCTCACTAGTAGGTTGTACTTTGTAATCTTTTAAATTGTTAGTGAGGGCTTTCAATTTGAATAAAATAGTCGGAGCATTAATTAATGTCAACAATAATATTAAATCAAATCAAATTTTTTTCACAAATTTGTAAAATTTCTTAGGTAGAATCTAATGGAAAACAAAAACATGTTATCATTGTGATCAGTCCTTGAGAAGGAAAAACTAAAAGGGATTAATTTCCACAACTGGTTAAGGACCTTGAGAAACGTTCTCAATCATGAATGAAAACTCTATGTCCTTGAAAGATAAGTTCCAGAGGAACCCACTCCAAACACGCCCAAGGATGAAATAGATGCTTATTGGAAGTATGCCAATGATGCCTTAGACATTAAGCACCTTATACTATGTTGTATGAACTATGACTTGCATGTGCAACATGAAAATATGGATATTCTCAAGATGGTAACACTTCTTAAGAATCATGTAAAGAAATAAAAGTATAATGTCTCTAAAGTGTTTTTTGAGTGCAAGATGACAGAGGGAAACCCAATAGGGTCCTTGTGCTAAATACGATTGGGAATGCAAAACATCTAGAAAGCCTAGGATTTCCTTTAGGTCAAGTGTTGGCCATGGATATTATTCTACAATCATTGACTAAATCATATAGCTAGTTCATTGAGTGTTATCACTTGAGTAACTTGGCAAATTGTTGTCTGAATTGCTTGGCATGTTGATTAATACTGAAGCACAAATGAAGATGGACAAACCTGTGATGATGATCAGCAGAACAGAGTCCAAGGATAAAGGCAAGACCGATAGAGTTATGAGCTAACCCTAGGTGTTTTGTCTAATTATGTAATTAAGATACTTGTGATTATCTTTTGGTCTGTAATTAAAGCTCCTGAGGAACATATGTTTACATTTATGTCCCTTTTAAACAATGTTTTAGTATTGTTTTGTAATGTAGGGACCTATGTGCAATTTACCCAATTAGAGGGGTTAACTTGCAATTTACACATGTTAATATGTTCCTTTAGTGTTGAGACATCATAAGAGTGAATATGATGAAGTATGATGGATTCTCCAAGCTTGGGCATCAAGATGCAGCTTGTGGAGCAATCTTTGTGCTTAAAAACCTAATTTTGGTGTAAAGTGCAATTTACCCAAAATATGGGGTGCAACTTGTAAAATACACCCTCTAGAGTATCTTTTGTGACCTTGACATCATTTAGAGTAGAAATTATGAAGGGGTCACTTCAATTAAATAATCATATAAGAAGAATAACCTTTGTAATGGAATCACCAAGTTATGAGTAATGGAACCCTCTTATATATGCCCCTTAGTGTTCATGTTGGCTTTCTTACCCTTAGATCTTGAGTTTTGGTGGTCTTTTCTTAGTTATTATGGAGTGAAAGTGCCTTAGAAGGAAGGAGGGACCTAGATGAGAAACTAAGAAACTAGAGGTCCTTATGTTGGAAAACTAACCCAAGCTATATAAGCTTCCTTCTTTGCAAACCAAGTAAATGTATTCCCTTCACTACTTCACTTATCATCTTGCTCAACCGACTAAGGCAGAGCTCTAGAGCTAAAGAAGATGACCAACCTATTCTAAGGTGAGAAGAGACCATCTTCTAGCTCGGATTCATTGAGGAATTCCTTGTATAAGGTTGGTTTTATGGTTATCTCACTTAGGTTTCTTGTTCTAGCCGACCTTCCCCAACCTTTTCTTGGAGAATCATCTTTGGCCAACCTGTGGAGCTCAAGACTCCATTAAAGGCTTGAAGCTTGGAAGCTTGGAGCTCTAGGAACAACGTTTAAGGCGGGTTTTATAATTCTAAACCCTTTGCTTTATTATGCATACTTGTGTTCTTGCAAAATATAGTTAGTTCTTCTTCTTCCCCATCTTTCCCTTCTTTCTTGCAAGCAAATCCACGAAATAACCGACCTGTCCCAAGGTTGAAGATGATGGGTGTGAATTCCTAGGTAACTTTACCAAACGACCTTGGACCATTTGGTCTAAATGGTTTGCAAACCGTTTGAAATCAAACGATCTCAAGACCGTTTGATCTCATGCGGTCTTGCAAGACCGTTTAGATTCAAACGGTCTCCAAGACCGTTTGGTAGGGTTGACCAAGTAAAAAATGTTTAGAGGTCTGTTGTACCCATGTTGAATTAATCAATTACAAATAATCATGATCTAATTGCAAACCAATCACAAGTTGAAGGCACTTCAACCTTCTAAACCCTAATCAGGTTCAATTGATGATTTCAAGGATAGATTTTGGTGAACTTTGGGTTGAAGGGCCCAAACGGTCTCAAGACTGTTTGGGGGTTCACTCAAACGGTCTCAAGACCGTTTGATGACCACCAAGACCGTTTGGAGGTCTAGGGTTAAGGAAATTTGATGAATTGAGGGTCCAATCACAATAGGTTGATGAATTGATTAAAAGTGCTGATTTTAGACCTAATTAGGGTTCAACCCTTATCAATTTGACTTAGATTTTGAAGTAACTTTGGGCAAATGGTCTCAAGACCGTTTGGAGGGTGTCTAAATGGTCTGAAGACCGTTTGGACCAAGTTGGGTCCCAATTGAGTGTCAATTGATGGGTTCAACCTCAAATAGACTCAAGATTATCAATGTTGATGGTTAACCAATTGCAAACCCTAATTGAATTGGTTTCAACCCTAATTGGGTTTCAATTGAGGGTCCATTTGGTGTTCAATTGATTAAGGTTAACCCTAATTGGCTCAATTGATAAGTGATTAACAAGGGTGTGGCCAATTGAAGGCTTCAACATATAAAACCCTAATCGATTATAAGCTTTGATGCACCTTTCAGTTCCATGCGGTCTTGACCCATTTGGACCAAACGGTCTCAAGACCGTTTGAGTCCAAACGGTCTCAAGACCGTTTGGCACAAATGGGTCAAGACCGCATGGAACTCAAAGGTGCATCAAAGCTTATAATCGATTAGGGTTTTATATGTTGAAGCCAAACGGTCTCAAGACCGTTTGGGACCAAACGGTTTCAAGACCATTTGGGGGCAAACGGTCTCAAGACCGTTTGGGGGCAAATGATCTCAAGACCGTTTGGGACCAAACGGTCTCAAGACCGTTTGGCACCAAACGGTCTCAAGTTCATTTAAGATCAAACGGTTTCAAAGTTGCATAACTTCAAACGGTTTGGAAGTCAACTTTGATCAAACGGTCAACGCACTCAAACGGTCTTGAGTGTCATGCGGTCTTGAAGTCAACTATATCAAATGGTCAACCCATCCAAACGGTCTCAAGACCGTTTGGAGGTTGAAAGTGTATAATCATTTGGAGACTTTAGGGTTGTGATTACTTAGTTCTTTGAAGGTTGAATTGGTTCAATCGTGGTCCAATCCAAACCCTAATGATACCTATAGACATTAAGGGGTTAAGTGATTAAAAGATTGACCCATGATGGTGATTATTGGTGTACTTTACCAATATGCCCTTGAAGGGTTCAACTAGATGACACCTTGTTTTAATCAAAACCCTAATGACATAATAGTGGTGACTTAGCTTAAGTTAATCAATGATGACTTGACCTAACCTAATCTAGAGTGATGTAATCACCATCTATTAGTAAGAGGAGAGAGAATGTACCATTTATGGTTGAAACTCAAGTAAAATACCTTCAATGTATATGTATGTGCTTAATTAGGGTATGATCCACCTATGTGAGATCATGAAAACCCTAATTATGATAATTGATGAGTCTTAACCTAATTGGAAGGCATCAATGATGATGTTTCTCATACATGATGATGCTATGAGATCTATTCACTATGAAGTGAATAGTAAACCCTAATTCTAGGGTAATAACATGTAATGTGAATAGTAAACCCAAATTGGGGGTGATATGTTGATTTGTATAATGAACCCTAATTCTAGGTTATGCTTTTAAGCAGGAAGGTACAACTCTTGATATGAATTGTTTATTATTATTAGTTGAATTAACCATGCAGGTTCTTATAAGAGAATGATCATATCCAGGTAAGGATTATGATATCATATTCATTGAAAGCATGTTGTTAGCTTTATGAATAGTGATATACTATGTTGCATAAAGTTTAAGTGGCATCATATGAGATGATAAGCTGAAAGAGCCATGAGTATCATCAAGGTCATGCTAATTAGATGACTTGTGATGAGATAATTAAGAAATGATAACTGATGTGAGTTAGAATTGATACATTTAGTAATCTACTTTTATAGCAGTTGTTCTAATGATTAATGTTTGAGAACATGTATGATGTTAAAAGAATACTGAAATGTATCTAACTAATCAAGTATAATCATACCATGTATAGCCCTGATCATAGATCCATCATTGTCAGAAGTTAAATGATGGTGAAACAGGTTTTCCTAAGGGAACTCCTGGATCACATACTTTTGAGTATGTGGGGGAATATGGATGTGAATATCCTTACATCCTAGTGTAGGAATTGATGTATATGTATCTTAATCTATCAATCCTTCACTATATGTTTATGCCGAGTGATGTAACACTATTCTCCTAAGGAAATCTTTTATACCGCATCGATGAGAGATAAACAAGAAATCTTTCGATAGCGAAGAGGGTACAGAATGCCACTATGACTCTAATAGCGAAGTACCAGAATACCCTGGTGAGCTATAGTAGCAGAGACACTAGATGTCCTGCATGTTTATCCTCACTCTGACTGAGGAAGATGAGGTCATAAGAATCCGACTCTTTTGATGACCTAGGTATGATACCGATGCGACTTAATAGTGATCGGTTGGAGTATGAGCGGTATACCTCATCTCCGCAGGGCATAATAATGTTTGTAAAACATAATCAACCATGTATCATATCCACTTTGGTTGAACTACGTGATACAATGATTGAAGTTACACTGCCTAGTATACATGTTTTTCATATTCCTTAATAGTTGTTGTCTTACTTAATGTCAAACCTACTGTTGATTATCTTGAAAGCCTTTTATTACTTATGTTATTCTTAGATTGCTTAATAAAGCTACTGGGAGAGAGTTATAACTCTCACTGGGACAATTATTTAAAATTGTCTCACTCCGTAGATTTCAACTTTTTAGGTGGTCGCCGAGGACGAAGGAACCAGTCTGAGGGAGGTTAGTATCAACAGCAACAGCACCAAGGGAAGCAGTGAATCTCAGGTGGAGATACTGACTGCTGAGTCATGTAGTTAGATAGTCTTATGCCGTCTCTGTACTCTCAGGTCCTTGGAGTTATTTGGTCTGAGATTTTGGTTTTGAATCTTGAGATTTTGTATCTGGTTGTGTATAATCACTCAAGAAGTGATTTAACAGAGATGTAAACTTTTTAATCTTGTTTCTATAAAAGAAGTTTTATGATTTCAAGATCTTTTCTCAAAATGTTTTAATTTCCAGTGATTTTTCATATTCCGCTTTTAATCGAATGCTTCCGCTGAGTTTATATCGTGGTTTATGGATCAGATCGTCTCAATTTAGTGGTATCAGAGCTCTAGGTTTGTTGAGTCTACCGAGACATAGGACTTAAGATGTCGAGTCTATCCTTCGTATTTCTTTTGTATCTAATAGAATCTTCTGCTCCTCAGGAGAAGAAGATAATTAAGGATGTCTGAGCCACATGAGGAGTACGTGGCCGAGAATAGTGTCGCTGCACCTCGAGATGGTGCAAGGAACCCAGAAATAGAACAGCCTGTACCTGAGCCACCCAGGGAGCCACCTCAGTTTGACCCAGCTAACATGGGTAACCCAGCTGTTCAAACTATGTTCGGGCAGTTTATGACTGCCATGACACACATCACCGACAGGATGCCCATGCCTGCACCTAGGGCACCTGCCCAGCCTGAAGGACAAGGTATCGGTAAGACGTTCGAGCGACTTTGTCATGTCGGAGCAACCAAATACTTTGGAACAGCGGACCCCGCAGATGTCGATCTGTGGTTAACTGAGTTAGAGAAAGCCTTTAGAATCCTAAACATCCCTGAAGCTGAGAAGGTTAGACATGCCGTCTATCTTCTCAAAGGAAGTGCTGGTCACTGGTGGACCATGGAAGAGCAGAAGAGGCCTGGAGTGGAGATCTCGTGGGAGGACTTTCATCGGGGATTTGTCAACATATACTTTCTAAAGACATTCCTGGACGAGAAGATCTCTTAGTTCGAGAGATTGCGGCAAGGCATGATGAACATTAGCGAGTACGAAGCTAACTTCATGGAGTTGCTGCGGTTCTGTCTGCACATGGCTGCCACAGAAGAAGAGTGGATCAGAAGGTTTGAAAAAGGTTTAAATGCCGACTTGACTACTCCCGTGTCTGCCCTAGAGAACCGGGAGAGGTTCGCTACCTTCGTTGAGTCAGTCTGAAGGATAGAGAGATCCGTAGCCGAGAAGAGGCAAACCCATAAGAGATATCCGCAGTTCCAGGGTTCTTCATCTAGAGACTTTAAGAAGCCTAGATTCTCTGCACCTACACCTCCACCACCCAGATATAGTGCTCAGACACAGTGGAAACCGAGTAGAGGTAGAGGACGAAACCTACCACTACAAGAGACTCGCAGTTCAGCATCGATGTCGGTCACAGGACCACCAAGACCACAACAACTAGAAAGAAGATGCTACAACTGTGGGAAGGTGGGACATCTGATGAAGGATTGTAGGGCTAGGCCTGTCAGTGTGACACAACCACAGAGGCAAAGTCAACAGGGATCACAGAGAAGGCAGTTTCAAGGAGCAGCTAGAGGACATGGACAAGCGTCCCAAGATGGATCGTCATCACCGACTCAACCTCAGGCGACAGCAAGGTTCTATGCAATGAACCCACCTGATGTAGTGATCAACCCATGGGTTGTGGCAGGTCAGATGGAGTTGTTATATTCTGATATGTCTAAATCCTGTTTTGTATCTGTTTTGATTGATCTGGGTACTACGCACTCCTTTATCACTCAAAGAGTGATTCGTAACTGCAATATGACAGTTAGTCATAGGGCAGATAGCTTGTTGCTTGAGACTCCGTTGAGAGGGTATGCTGTGTTGCAGGAGGTATGCTCTCCCTGCATTCTCTTCTTTTCTGATCATCGCATTCAAGTGGATCTTATACCACTTGAGATGCAAGGATTTGATATAATCCTTGGAATGGATACCTTGGAAAGGTATAGGGTTGTCTTGGATTGTGAATCCAAGCAGGCTATGTTTGCTGATGAAAGAAACACATGGATCTTTCAAGGAGAGAGAAAGATTCTACCCACTTGTCTTATGTCAGCTATGGTTGTTGATAAGCTGATGAGGCAAGGATGTTATGCATTCTTAGCCCATGTGGTAGATACTACCATGGAGATTCCCAACCCTGCTGTAGTTCCTGTAGTCAGGGAATTCGAAGATGTGTTTCCTAAAAAACTTCCAGGTATACCACCTCCTCGGGAAATTGATTTTGAAATCAATTTGGTCCCAGATACACAACCCATAGCTCAGACACCATATAGGATGGCACCTGTCAAAATGGCAGAACTCAAGAAACAGCTTCAGGAGTTGTTTGAGAAGGGTTTTATCCGACCGAGCACTTCACCTTGGGGTGCTCCAGTTTTGTTTGTTAAAAAGAAAGATGGATCAATGCAGTTGTGCATTGATTACAGACAACTAAATAAAGTAACGATAAAGAATAAGTACCCTTTGCCGAGGATTGATGATCTCTTTGATCAGTTGTGTGGTGCAACCGTCTTCTCAAAGATAGACTTAAGGTCGGGATATCATCAACTCCATATTAAGGATAGTGACATATCCAAGTCTACCTTCAGGACAAGGTATGGTCACTATGAGTTCACAGTTATGTCATTTGGACTAACTAATGCACCATCTGCATTTATGGAACTCATGAATAGAATCTTCCAACCTTTCCTCGATCAGTGCATTTTTGTCTTTATAGATGACATTCTGATCTATAGTAGAGATGCTTAACAGCATGAACAACATCTTCGTCAAGCTCTAACTTTGCTAAGAGAACATAAGCTATACGCCAAGTTCAGCAAGTGTGAGTTTTGGTTGCCGGAAGTATCCTTCCTTGGACATGTGGTATCTGCCTTGGGTATTCAAGTTGATCCTAAAAAGGTAGAATCTGTTCTACAGTGGGAACAACCGAAGACACTGACAGAGATCCGTAGTTTCTTAGGGTTGGCTGGCTATTATCGAAGATTCATTAAGAACTTCAGTTCCATAGCCTTACCCTTGACTAAGTTGACCCGAAAGGATGTTCCTTTTGCTTGGAGTGACAAGTGTCAGCAATCTTTCCAGTTGTTGAAGGAGAGGTTGACAAGTGAACATGTACTTGTGCTACCTGAGCAAGGCAAAGGATACATAGTTTTCTGTGATGCCTCCAAGAATGGACTCGGTTGTGTGTTGATGCAGGATAAGCAAGTGATTTCTTTTTCTTCCCGACAACTTAAGAAACATGAGGAGAATTATCTGACACATGATCTGGAGTTAGCTTCTATGGTTCATGCCTTGAAGATCTGGAGACATTATCTCTATGAAGAAACATTCCAGATTTTCACTGATCATAAGAACCTTAAGTATATCTTCTCTCAGCACGAACTTAACATGAGGCAACATCGCTGGATGGAGTTAATCAAGGACTACGATTGTACAATTGATTACCATCCAGGGAAGGCCAATGTAGTTGCATATGCTCTGAGTAGGAAATCAGCAACATCAACCATGGATAGAGCACAACTAAACTCCTTAGTATGCTCTAAGAGAGATATGTTTATCTCCCTAAGGCAAGACAATGTATAGTTGAAGGTGTCATTGTTGGCCGGGTTGTTGGATGAGATGCATATAAAACCTACCCTAAGAGAGCAGATCAAGGAGGCACAGCAGGTTGATGTTGTAGTTCAACATATCAGATCGGAGTATGGTGATGAGAAACGAGATGGTTTCCATGACTCGGATGATCAAGTAGCATGTTATCATGGAAGAATGATAGTACCATATGTGGATAACTTGAGAAAGTTAGTCCTGGAAGAAGCTCATTCTTTGATGTATGCCATGCATCCAAGGAGCACCAAGATGTATCAAAACTTGGAAGATATGTATTGGTGGCATGGGATGAAGAAGGATGTTGCAGAGTTTGTGATGAGGTGTCCTGTGTGTCAGCAAGTTAAAGTTGAACACTAGAAGCCTGCAGGAACAATGCAACCTTTACCCATACCACAGTGGAAGTGGGATCATGTGACCATGGACTTTGTTGTTGTCCTACCCAGGACAAGCAAAGGACATGATTCCATTTGGGTAATAGTTGATAGGTTGACAAAGACAGCGCATTTCTTACCTATCAAAACAACCTATTCTGCTGAGAGGTTATCACAGCTGTATGTTCAAGAGATAGTGCGATTGCATGGAGTTCCTGTCACTATAGTTTCTGACAGAGGTCCCCAGTTTACAAGTCGTTTTTGGGAGCAGTTGCACAGAGCTTTAGGCACCAAGTTAAAGTTTAGTACAGCCTTTCATCCACAGACTGATGGACAGTCGGAAAGGACTATACAGACCTTGGAAGACTTGCTGAGAGCATGTGTTCTCCAGTTTACCAGAAGTTGGGATCTACACCTAAGCTTGATAGAGTTTGCCTATAACAATAGCTATCAACATAGCATTGATATGGCACCATATCAGGCTTTGTATGGTAGACGTTGTAGATCACCTTTGTGTTGGTATGAGACTGGTGAACATCAGTTGTTAGGTCCTGATCTTGTGCAGCAGACCACAGAGAAGATTAAAGTAATACAACAACAGATTAAGACTGCACAGGATAGGCAAAAATCTTATGCTCACAGACATCGTAGACCCTTAGAGTTCCTGGTTGGAGACAGAGTGTACCTCAAAGTCTCACCTTGGAAGGGAGTTTTGAGATTTGGGAGGAAAGGGAAGTCAGCTCCTAGATTTATGGGGCCTTATCCAATCATTGAACATGTTGGAAAGGTAGCCTATAGACTAGAGTTACCTCCAGAGTTGCAAAAGTTACACCCCGTGTTCCACATTTCTATGTTGAGGAAATGTCACCCTGACACCGAGTCAGTTCTACAACCTATGGATGTATAATTGAATGATGATATAACTTATGAGGAAGGACCATTGTCGATCCTTGATAACAGAATTAAAAAGCTAAAGAAGAAAGACATAAGTCTTGTGAAAGTCCTCTGGAATCATCGTGGTGTCGAAGAAGCCACTTGGGAACTAGAGGAAGAGATGAGAAAGAAGAACCTTGCTCTTTTCTCTTAATATGTTTTATCGATTTCGGGGACAAAATCCTTGTAAGGGGTGGATAATTTGTAACATCCCTGACCTGGGTTATGAGCTAACCTTAGGTGTTTTGTCTAATTATGTAATTAATATACTTGTGATTATCTTTTGGTCTGTAATTAAAGCTCCTGAGGAACATATGTTTACATTTCTGTCCCTTTTAAACAATGTTTTAGTATTGTTTTGTAATGCAGGGACCTATGTGCAATTTACCCAATTAGAGGGGTTAACTTGCAATTTACACATTTTAATATGTTCCTTTAGTGTTGAGACATCATAAGAGTGAATATGATGAAGTATGATGGATTCTCCAAGCTTGGGCATCAAGATGCAGCTTGTGGAGCAATCTTTGTGCTTAAAACCCTAATTTTGGTGTAAAGTGCAATTTACCCAAAATATGGGGTGCAACTTGTAAATTACACCCTCTCGAGTATCTTTTGTGACCTTGACATCATTTAGAGTAGAAATAATGAAGGGGGCACTTCAATTAAATAATCAGATAAGAAGAATAACCTTTGTAATGGAATCACCAAGTTATGAGTAATGGAACCCTCTTATATATGCACCTTAGTCTTCATGTTGTCTTTCTTATCCTTAGATCTTTAGTTTTGGTGGTCTTTGATTAGTTATTATGGAGTGAACGTGCCTTAGAAGGAAGGAGGGACCTATATGAGAAACTAAGAAACTAGAGGTCCTTATGTTGGAAAACTAACCCAAGCTATATAAGCTTCCTTCTTTGCAAACCAAGTAAACGTATTCCCTTCACTTCTTCACTTATCATCTTTCTCAACCGACTAAGGCAGAGCTATGGAGCTAAATAAGATGACCAACCTGTTCTAAGGTGAGAAGAGACCATCTTCTAGCTCGGATTCATGGAGGAATTCCTTATATAAGGTTGGTTTTATGGTTATCTCACTTAGGTTTCTTGTTCTAGCCGACCTTCCCCAACCTTTTCTTAGAGAATCATCTTTGGCCGACCTGTGGAGCTCAAGACACCATTAAAGGCTTGAAGCTTGGAAGCTTGGAGCTCTAGGAACAACGTTTAAGGCGGGTTATATAATTCTAAACCCTTTGCTTTATTATGCATACTTGTGTTCTTGCAAAATATAGTTAGTTCTTCTTCTTCCCCATCTTTCCTTGCTTTCTTGCAAGAAAATCCACGAAATAACCGACCTGTCCCAAGGTTGAAGATGATGGGTGTGAATTCCTATGTAACTTTACCAAACGACCTTGGACCATTTGGTCTAAACGGTTTGCAAACCGTTTGAAATCAAACGAGCTCAAGACCGTTTGATCTCATGCGGTCTTGCAAGACCGTTTAGATTCAAATGGTCTCCAAGACCATTTGGTAGGGTTGACCAAGTAAAGACCATTTAGAGGTCTGTTGTACACATGTTGAATTAATCAATTACAAATAATCATGATCAAATTGTAAACCAATCACAAGTTGAAGGCACTTCAACCTTCTAAACCCTAATCAGGTTCAATTGATGATTTCAAGGATAGATTTTGGTGAACTTTGGGTTGAAGGGCCTAACGGTCTCAAAACCATTTGGGGGTTCACTCAAACGGTCTCAAGACCGTTTGGTGACCACCCAAGACCGTTTGGAGGTCTAGGGTTAAGGAAATTTGATGAATTGAGGGTCCAATCACAATAGGTTGATGAATTGATTAAAAGTGCTGATTTTAGACCTAATTAGGGTTCAACCCTTATCGATTTGACTTATATTTTGAAGTAACTTTGGGCAAATGGTCTCAAGACCATTTGGAGGGTGTCTAAACGGTCTGAAGACCGTTTGGACCAAGTTGGGGCCCAATTGAGTGTCAATTGATGGGTTCAACCTCAATTAGACTCAAGATTATCAATGTTGATGGTTAACCGATTGCAAACCCTAATTGAACTGGTTTCAACCATAATTGGGTTTCAGTTGAGGGTCAATTTGGTGTTCAACTGATTAAGGTTAACCCTAATTGGCTCAATTGATAATTGATCAACAAGGGTGTGGCCAATTGAAGGCTTCAACATAGAAAACCCTAATCGATTATAAGCTTTGATGCACCTTTGAGTTTCATGCGGTCTTGACCCATTTGGACCAAACGGTCTCAAGACCGTTTGGGACCAAACGGTCTCAAGACCATTTGGGACCAAACGGTCTCAAGACCATTTAGGGGCAAATGGTCTCAAGACCATTTGGGACCAAACGGTCTCAAGACCGTTTGGAACCAAACGGTTTCAAGGTCGTTTAAGATCAAACGGTTTCAAAGTCGCATAACTTCAAACGGTTTGGAAGTCAACTTTGATCAACGGTCAACGCACTCAAACGGTCACAAGACCGTTTAAGGGCAAATGTTCTTGAGTGTCATGCGGTCTTGAAGTCAACTATATCAAACGGTCAACCCATCCAAACGGTCTCAAGACCGTTTGGAGGTTGAAAGTGTATAATAGTTTGGAGACTTTAGGGTTGTGATTACTTAGTTCTTTGAAGGTTTAATTGGTTCAATGGTGGTCTAATCCAAACCCTAATGATACCTAAAGACATTAAGGGGTTAAGTGATTAAAATATTGACCCATGATGGTGATTATTGGTGTACTTTACCAATATGCCCTTAAAGGTTTCAACTAGATGACACCTTGTTTTAATCAAAACCCTAATGACATAATAGTGGTGACTTAGCTTAAGTTAATCAATGATGACTTGACCTAACCTAATCTAGAGTGATGTAATCACCATCTATTAGTAAGAGGAGAGAGAACGTACCATTTATGGTTGAAACGCAAGTGAAATACCTTCAATGTATATGAATGTGCATAATTAGGGTATGATCCACCTATGTGAGATCATGAAAACCCTAATTATAATAATTGATGAGTCTTAACCTAATTGGAAGGCATCAATGATGATGTTTCTCATACATGATGATGCTATGAGCTCTATTCACTATGAAGTGGATAGTAAACCCTAATTCTAGGGTAATAACATGTAATGTGAATAGTAAACCCTAATTGAGGGTGATATGTTGATTTGTATAAAGAACCCTAATTCCAAGTTATGCTTTTAAGCAGGAAGGTAAAACTCATGATATGAATTGTTTATTATTATTAGTTGAATTAACCATGCAGGTTATTATAAGAGAATGATCATATCCAGGTAAGGATTATGATATCATATTCATTGAAAGCATGTTGTTAGCTTTATGAATAGTGATATACTATGTTGCCTAAAGTTTAAGTGGCATCATATGAGATGATAAGCTGAAAGGGCCATGAGTATCATCAAGGTCATGCTAATTAGATGACTTGAGATGAGATAATTAAGAAATGATAACTGATGTGAGTTAGACTTGATACATTTAGTAATCTACTTTTATAGCTGTTGTTCTAATGATTAGTGTTTGAGAACATGTATGATGTTAAAAGAATACTGAAATGTATCTAACTAATCAAGTATAATCATACCATGTAGAGCCCTGATCATAGATCCATCATTGTCAGAAGTTAAATGATGGTGAAACAGGTTTTCCTAAGGGAACTCCTGGATCACATACTTTTGAGTATGTGGGGGAATATGGATGTGAATATCCTTACATCCTAGTGTAGGAATTGATGTAGATGTATCTTAATCTATCAATCCTTCACTATATGTTTATGGCGGGTGATGTAACACTATTCTCCCGAGGAAATCTTTTATACCGCATCGATGAGAGATAAATAAGAAATCTTTCGATAGCGAAGAGGGTACAGAATGCCACTATGACTCTAATAGAGAAGTACCAGAATACCCTGGTGAGCTATAGTAGCAGAGACACTAGAGGTCCTGCATGTTTATCCTCACTCTGACTGAGGAAGATGAGGTCATAAGAATCCGGCTCTTTTGATGACCTAGGTATGATACCGATGCGACTTAATAGTGATCAGTTGGAGTATGAGTGGTATACCTCATCTCCGCAGGGCATAATAATGTTTGTAAAACATAATCAACCGTGTAGCATATCCTCTAAGGTTGAACTACGTGATACAATGATTGAAGTTACACTACCTAGTATACATGTTTTTCATATTCCTTAATAGTTGTTGTCTTACTTAATGTCAAACCTGCTGTTGATTATCTTGAAAGCCTTTTATTACTTATGTTATTCTTTGATTGCTTAATAAAGCTGCTGGCGGAGAGTTATAACTCTCGCTGGGACAATTATTTAAAATTGTCTCACTCCGTAGATTTCAACTTTTTAGGTGGTTGCCGAGGACAAAGGAACCAGTCTGAGGGAGGTGAGTATCAGCAGCAACAGCACCAGGAGCAGCAGTGAATCTCAGGTGGAGATACTGACTGCTGAGTCATGTAGTTAGATAGTCCTATGCCGTCTCTGTACTCTCAGGTCCTTGGAGTTATTTGGTCTGAGATTTTGGTTTTGAATCTTGAGATTTTGTATCTGGTTGTGTATAATCACTCAAGAAGTGATTTAACAGAGATGTAAACTTTTTAATCTTGTTTCTATAAAGGAAGTTTTATGATTTCAAGATCTTGTCTCAAAAACTTTTAATTTCTGATGATTTTTCGTATTCCACAGTTAATTGAATGCTTCCGCTGAGTTTATATCGTGGTTTAATTATCGGATCATCTCACATATAATGGGCATGCAACAGAATTAATGAATTGCTATTATGTACCCGTCATTAATGAAAAGCATCATGTATCTTGTTTGAACAAGAATAGATGAATATATTTGATGCTTTGCTTCCAAATATATGATCTTTTATGGAAATTCCCTATGTCTCATAATCTATACTCGATAGTTGTAGAGACAAATGTGTATAACACATATATTAAATGACTCGATGACTCAAACAATGAATACCATAGTATTGTCAAATAGATCGCATAAATGAGAAATGCATTTCTACAATCCATAATGATGATTATGTAGGACCTTTTTTTTATTGAATCAATAGAGGCATGCAAGTCTTATTTATTGAGAAAAATGATGAAAGCATATTCACTAGATGTAGTGAGAGAGCAACTATTCTATTAGTGATCATACATAGTAATGTATATAGACCTTTTAGAATAAATACTAGAGGTGGTTAACGGAATTTTGTATTTAATGAATTACAAGTATAGATTTCTTGATGTGTTCAAGGATATCATGAATGAAGTATGTAACCAACTTGGTAAAAGTATTAAGAAACCTCGATATGATCGGTGTTGAACTATTTAAAAACAATAATTTCAGGTCCTCCTGGAGAGACTATGATAGTATATCAAAATGAACGTCACATGAAACATATTGATGTATCAGAAAGAAAGAATCACACCGTATTAATTCATGGTATGATTATCAATCTAGATAATCTTCCAATTTACTTTTTGGTACATGGCTTACAGTAAAACGTTGTATCATCTAAAATGGTTAAAAAGACATCATATGAGATATGACATGGGAAGAGTCTCGATATGTCTTTGATAAATATTAGAAAGAAATATTATATAAGAAAATAGTTTCTTGAAAATCTTTGTCCATAAATCACATAAATGTCATTTTGTTGAATACTACTCTTATACCAATCTGACAACAAAAGCATTTTGCTTCCAGGATGACCTTATTTCTAAAAGGAATTTAGTTCCAAAGGAATTAGTGGGAGAAAAGTAGAACCGGAAGAGTTCGAGACAAATGAGAAAACATTGAACCTAAAGAGGTACAATAGGAACAAGGAGAATCACTAATTGTTGTTGAATCTCAATTTATTTATGTAACACAATGCCTTGTAGCTCCAATAGTACTCACCTTGAGTTTGAAAGACAGTGACATCTTATAACTCAGAATGGTGGTGATTTGACAATAGACGATGATACAACAATCTACCTAGAATATGTTGAGGGACGAGAGTCTAAAAAATGACTTGAGGTCATGAGTTCAAAGATGGACTCCATGTACACCAAAAAGGTATGAAATTGATGGATCCACCTGAAGGGGTAATACCCAGAGGGTGCAATTGAGTCTTATGGAATAAGACCAAAATGTAAGGGTAGATCGGTTGCAAAGAGTTTCAAATTACTTCAAGAACATGATGAAATCATTTCACCAGTTGCCATGGTTAAATCCATCTGGATAATGCTTGCTATTGCGGTTAAATGTGACTATGAGATTTGGAAAAATGGATGTTAAAACCACATTCCTTAACTGAAAAATTATATATGATGTGTGTGTGACACAACCTAAAGGTTTTATAAATCCATATAATGCAAATAAAGTCTATAAGATACAAAAGTCAATCTTGGATTGAAGCAAGCATCTTAGAGCTGGAATCTTCAATTTGACAAGATAGTCAAAGAGTTTGACTTGAGTCAAAATGAAGATGAAATCTCTGATTACAAATGCTTTAATGGGAACATATTTATATTCCACATAATAATGGGGAATAACATTCTTATACTTCATATATTACAACCTGGAAAGGACAATATATTATATATGAAGAGTTTAGGAGAAGCATCATATGTGATAGGAATGGAGATCTATAGTGATAGATCTAGAAAGCTTCTTGACCTAAGAAAGAGCACATACATTGGCAAGTTGTTGAAGGGGTTCAACATGTAATACTCAATGAGATAAAATTTATCTGTATTCCATCGAGTTAGTCTGTTAGGAGCATATTGTCCTAATTTTTGTGAAAAACAGAAACACATAGATAGATACCATATGCATTCACAATTAGATCTATCATGCAATGTTATGTAATCATCCCTTTATCTCGTATGTTTTGGACATTATGAGAGAATATGTACTCATCCAGAAATTATTTATGTATTGGACATGACGAGTGGATATCAGTCAGAATCTAGTAAAAGTCATTGGACTGCCATATAAGAACATCCTTAAGTACTTGAGAAGGACTAAAAGGATTGGTTCCCTTGTTATGGTAATAAGAAAGAGTTGGATGTTAAGGGTTACACCAATGCAAGCTTCTAAATGACAAAGTAGATCGTAATCTAAAGTTTTGTTTGACCTTAATATAGAACTGTAAGCTGGAAGAGTTTTGAGAAAGAGAAAATTTCTAAATTCTACAATGGAAGCATAGTATCTTGGTGTTATGAACATAATAGAGGATATTTTATGGATCAAGAAGTTCATAGAGATGAACTTTTTGGAGGTTCCAACCGTTGATGACACAATAGAGATATTGTGACAACAATGGAGCTACTAGTTAGGCAAGGAATCTTAGATAGCATACTATAGCAATTCTATCTCACACGAGAAGTCATACAACAAGGATATATGAAACTTACAAAATACCGATTACAAGAAAATGTTTCTAACCTACTATAGAATTACTTGTGCAACAAAAACATGATGGACATGTTAAGCTCACTTGGGATAAGATTCATGGGTGATTGGCTCTAAGTGCTAGTGGGAATTTGTCGGTATATATTCTTAGAGAGCCAATTATATGATGATTGGAATATGGGATTAGATACTTGATTTGATAATAATAAAAGTAATTATGTCAACTATGTTTGTCTCAATAATGAGATGATGACACGGACATAGTAGATGTCTAAAGATTATATTACTCAATGACATATGTCTTCAGGTTGATGACCTGAACAATGAGACAATATGTATGCTAAGAGTACATACATTCTTGTTATGTCCCTAGGTGAATATTATTGTGGAAGTAAATTAGAAAAAAATAATACATAAGACTAGAGTGTGTGTTGATGGATGAGAGAGTCTCATTAGTCATGATATGTGATATCAACTCAAGCAAACATGTACAAGTTAGAGAACATTGTGTTAGACAAACCCACTTTGAGAGTCATACATGGATACCCTATAATGGTAGTTAGAATCAACTCTCATAGTGATAGTGGTGGTTTTAGTTCTTAGACCTAAAGCCACTATAGACCTCATACAACATGACTTTGAATAAGAGTTGGCACAAAGGCGATGCTAAGGTGAATTGTGATACATGGAGATTGAGTGTGAGTGATGTAGATGCGATTTGGCCCTCCTACATGAGATTGATATTTTGAGGCCTCTTGATAAGCGATATTGAGAAATGTATAGCCATACTCATGTGATACAATATATGATATGTGAACTCACATGCATCTCATACAATATGCTCTAGTTCAAGGAACATGGATTCAACATTGAAGAGGATGATGATTCCCTCCCTTAAGTTCAATACAGATATTAGAGACAAAGGAACCATACAATCATGATAACACTAATCATGGATTGTTGACTGAAGTTGGTCTCCAACTTCCTAAATAATCTGGGTAGCAATGATGTGTTGCTAGATACCTCTCATTGCTTGTGATGTCAAAAGTTAGTTATGTACATTTACTACCAACCTAATTTGGGACCTATAGGGTCACACATATAGGATGCACTTGGAATATGAGTTTATACACAAATGTTGTTTAACTTGATTACTAAAAGTGTTTATGTATTTACTTAAACAAATGTGGTTCAAAATTGACTGACTGGACTTTGAACTGACCAATTCAAGTGTTAAACCAATCAGTTGGAATGTCAGGTTAATTGGAAACAATATTGGTTAAACAATGCATGAACTAGGGCATGAACCGACCGTCACTAAGTGAACAAACCGGTTCATGGTCCCAAATGACTGATTCATGTGATGAACTGCATGGTTCAATCATCAGTTTGATTGGATCAAGGATTGATGTTGATGTCTACTTTGCATTAATCGTGCATAGAATACAATGTGATTCAAAATAGGAAAACTATTGAACCTATTGATTGAATGAATGAACCGACCGGTTGGATAGAACTAATTGGTTCACCATCTTTAGTTTCCAGAAAATTTGTGAAATATGTCTTTTTGATTACCAGTCCAACTGGAAACCCTGACCCTGGTCTCTCCTATAAATAGAGGGGTATTGAGGGCTTCTCAGAAACAACAATAATATCTGACAATTCTTGTCCTATCTGGTTGTGGTAACCAATAGAGAGCCCAAACAAGTCCTGCCTGTAAAAGAAAAAGATAGTTATGGGGGAGAAAATTAGTTCTAGTACACTAATTTTCAAAGGGAGAACAACGCCAATCGTCGTCTCTGATGTTATGCCAGGTCATTGCTGATGACTTATTGAGTGTTTCCTGAAGAAGAAGAAGCACACTACATATTGAAGAAAGGCACAAACTACTACAACAAGAGTTGTCTCTGGACTTGCTCCAAGAATAGGTATAACTCTTGTTACCTTCCTTCCTAGATATATCGTTGTTGACGCAATCTTGCTAATTTGGGAATCAGAATTCAAATTTTTGTTTCCGCTGCCTATATCTATCTTTTTGATTTCTCATATATATATATATATATATATATATATATATATATATATATATATATATATATACATATATATATACATATATATATATCTTTTCTTTTTATTTTTTTATCCTATCGATATCCATTCCGGTATGTACTCATTTTTCTACCGAGTTTTCATTATGGTACTACTATTTTTCCTTCTTTTTTATTTATGTTTTTTTGTTTTGTAATTTTGTCTGTTTTTATTATTTTCTTTCATACATTTTTCTAACCTTTTTTTAACTGTCTCTCTCTTCCTTTATTTAAATTGTAGCCATGTATCTACCACAACAATATAGATCATCTTGTCAACTTGCTCTCATGAATTTTTCCATACTCCAAACTGTTGGAAGATCATAGACATTGCACTTTATCGATTAAGCATAGGCACGTAAAGAGTGGTGTGATGTCCATCTAGTGGAAGTGTGATGGTAGTTATGTGGGCTTGCCAAGTAGGGTGCATTTCTATCATGTTGTCTTTTGGGTCAGACTTAAATAGGTAATCTGAATGAGATTAAGCACCTACAAGCATGTAGATGCATGTGGCAAAGAGTTGTGCATACCATCTATACAAGAATTATATAATATGCAATTGACAATAGTTGCCTACCTTAATAATTGGTTATATGTTGGCATTGGTTGGGTTATAATTTAATTGTTTTCATCTTGGCTCACGAGTAGGTTGTATGTTCCAATCTTTTGAATTGGTAGTGAGGGCTATCAATTTCAACAAAATAGTGGGAGCAAAAAAATCATTTAGATCTATTTTCAACTACGATAGAGAGGCAAAATCACATGATCCAAGAATAGAGGCTAGTTCCCATAATAGAAACATGTTATACACTTACGAGAAGAGATTTTCTATTAGACCCTCCATGTATACATTATACCACACTCAGTTTGCACGTATAATAACTTAAGCCATCACATCTGATACTCTGGTCCCGATAAGGAATTAATTTTTCCTTTCTACTCGGATCACCCATTGGACTCAACTAGATTCTTTAGTGAATATTGCCCTATCTAGGAGAGTCCTTCATTCACCTATTTGATACAATTCAATAACAAGTAGAAGATTTACAATTTTCTTACATGGAAGTTGATGACGGAGATCTTCACATACCAATGGATGACCAATAAGCCATGTATCAACCTACAGATAAATTTGATGATTTGCTTAATCGGTCCAATTATTTTCTAGTCCAACATGGAATGACATGCAACATTTTGAGGATTGTCATTTTGTTACTAACATACCATCTACTCTAGGCTAGAATAGTTTAGATGACAAGGACGACGATTAATACATATTTGGGGAATGTGATCTTGATCTTGACCTTGATGACCACCCATTTTATAGTTTCACTTCACCCCCCTGAGGGTGATGACAATATCGGGGATGAAGTTTTGACAAACTTTGAGAACATGGTTGCAACTCATGATAACATTTTATCCCCCTTTCTCAGTAACACACTTAGGTTGAAGGATTTACAACTTGATTTTTCTAAGATTTCCCTACCTATATAAGGTGATTGGAAGTCCCATATTCAACTTGGGTATATACAAAGCTATTCAATCTCAGATTTTGAGATGGAAGGTGAAGAATGTAATTATTTGTCAGAATTGAAACCTCTTACCTCCAGCATATCACATGTTAACATCCTAGGGGGGTAACTATGTAGATCCATACTTCGAAGGATATCTTGAGGATATTATTTTAAAGAATTCATTTCTTGATCAATATAAAGATGAAGTGAAAAATTCCTTAAATCTTGTTGTCATATTTTAGATTTGGCAAGATCTGCCACTCATACTACTCATACATGGCAGATTTAATATAAAAGACACATGCGATCTTTCTCTAAAAAATTAGGATTTGGAATCCAAGCATCGGTATCATTGAGTGACCCTCTTCCCTCTAGAGGACAGACGGTTGGATGACTACAAACTGATGTGATCCCTACTATGCTAAGTTTTAATTTTCTCAAGGATGAGTAAAATTTTAAGCTTGGGGTGGCAGGGTTGTACACCCTTTTATCTCTTTTATCTTTGTCTTTCATTTTTACATTGCTAGGACTTTGTTGTGTAATGTTTAGTTTCTACAATTGTGGCTGTTGGTATGAAATGATAGGTCTAATGCTAATCTTGTATTAAATCATTATCATTGTATTTGCTTGACCTTTAGCTTCATTCATCTTATTGATTCTTTTTCACAATTTTGGTAATGAATTCTAAAATTACACGTTGTTACCCACCATTTCATGTTTGTTTCAAGTTATGCATGATGAACCTAAGGTTTGTGTCCGGTTTTTGGAACTAGATTAAAATTAAACCTTCAAGCTATGTTTTTATAGATTTGACAATATTATAAGGATCCTTGAACCATATAAAAATACTTCACCAAGGTATGAGTGATCAATGATGAGTTTTGATTTTGATTAAGATAATTTTTTTACGGTGATGGTCTTCATGCTTTACCACATTATATTGAGTCAATAGTATCAAAAATTAGAAAAAAGAGGCTTGACTGCCAAAAAATCCCAAAAATGATTCAATTCATTAAAAAGAAAATCTTAAAAATAGGTAGTATCGATGACCAATTAATTAGAATGCAGTGTTAAAAGACTAAGAGTGAATAAAATTATGAGTGATTTATTTTCTTTTTTAGGAGAGTTAGATTTGGTGCCTAGTGGGTGTATGACTGTGCTCACAAATGCGGGTATGCTATGTATGGTAGTATAATTTAAAATTCACTAGAGAGTCTTTTTAGAATCCCTTGGAGACTAATAAGACTTTACCAGTAGTAGGGTGGGTTCGAGCACAATATAATGAGTACATGTCACTGCTTTGAGCAACCTGGCTTGGTCTGTAGGACCATTGTTCATTACATAGACCAGCCTGACGCAGATCGGAAACCTCACGAGTCATTAGTGTGTTTTCTATTTATTTTTTAATATGAAACAAATAAGTGGGAGGTGTGTTGTACTTAATTTATTTATATAATTCCTGATGGCATCTTACTACTCACATTCATCATTTTTCTCAATTTCTCAAGTGATTATGCTTTAATGCTTATATATCATTTATATCTCTATGAATCTAGTTGGACTTCAGTGAAGTCACTTAAACATGTGTGTTTGTTCTTTTATCATACATTAGTAATGTTAGTTGTGTGGTGGAGGTTCATTCTGAAATTACATGTCATGGACAACTTGTGACTCTAAATTTTTTTTCCTAATCTTACTGGTTATTGCCATGTTCAATTTGGATGTTATTTTAGGATCATTGAATTTGACTCTTACTTGAGGACAAGAAAGTTATGTGCTTGGGGTTTTTGGTAACACCCAAATTCATGTGCTATTACTATATATTTTATCTTAACTTTTGTATCTTTATTAGCCTTAATATGGAATTAATTGTTTAATTATTAGTCTTTTTAAAATTAATCCTTTTATAGTTTAGATGTTTAATTAATGTATTTTATAACTTGTAGACAAAAAGAAATTTATGAATTTCACGCTATCCCAAGAGCATGAAAACTCATTGATATATTTAACCGAAATAGAAAATACAAAAAATGAAAAAGATGACAAGACATGAGACTTGACTAAATCATGGGACAATATATTAATGTCTAGATTCAAATGATGATGACAACATAGTGGAATTATTATTTAATACTATGCCACTTTGTGTCAAAAACAGGAAAAGAAATCACTTATAGTCAAGGAAATATTGTCTTTTCTTTGTGCTATTATATTTTGTAACGACAATCATCAGTTGTTTGTGTCAGCTTAATTTTGTCCATCCATCATGTCAGCAATAAAAAATGGTATTGACATCTACTATTACAATAGGCTATTAAAACTTTTGTTTTAGTCTATTGAAGTTATTTATTATCTATGGGAAAGGTTGCACATTAATATGAGAAATGCTACTAATCATATAAATGATCTTTCATCCCAAGAGATCGAAGACACATTGATGGAAATCCACCAGTTCACACTTCCTCCACCAGTCCACACTCTGCAACATAACCACATAGCAACTGAATTAGTTGTTGACCACGAGCTCTCCACACAACCATGCAAATTCTTCGGTCCCATCTCTACATCTTGCATATGCAATGTGTAGTGCTTGATAGCAGGAAATATCAACCTCTCCATTCATGTATCGACCAGGCCCATTGAAATGACTATCTACCAAACTTGTATGCACATGTATGTATTGACCTACCAAGCCATCAACCTCGGCAATGTCGACCAACAACCCAACAACCTCCAACCATCGACAAGTAAATGAGCAACAAGCTATCAACCTGTCAACATCCTTGACTCATTCGAAGACATATTGACCTTTGGCCCCAACACGGATCGACCTCACTGCTCTATCAGTAAAAAATGGGTTGGGTCCCGTCTGCATTAATTGGACAATTTTACAACTTTCCATACACTTATTTCTAGACTTTTCAAATCTCAGGACAAACTCTAAAGATTCCCCTCTATTCCTATAAATACCAAGCAGTCGTCGTCCAACAAAGACATCCCAAATTTTGTAGATAAAGAGCCAAAAGGTTCTAGTCGAGATCAAAGACAAAGTCTAGAGACCATCGACCTCTAGACTTGGCTACCAGAAACCTTTTTCTCTTCTCCCTTCCAACCATGACTGGCCCAAGTTGTAATCTATTTCTTTCTTATTGTACCATGAGATGCTAAACTCCATAACATGGGTTGGGAGTAGTCGTCAGATCCTTCCAATCATGAAATCTTTCCTTCTTCTATTTATTACATATGTTCTTACAATTTTGCTTCTATACTCTTATTTTAATATGTCGCATGGTGATGAGATACTTTCTTGTGGTGTTAAATATGGATTCATTCAAGAGAATGAATTTTGTTAGATCTGGAGTATAGAGTAGTAATGAGACATGAGAGTGAAGAGTTACTATAACTGAAGTCATACAGTTATACCTGATCTTTTGGTTATCATCCTGAGAGAGAGAGAGAGATACCTTGGATAGAAATCTACTGTATCTCGAGAGAAGGAAGGAGTGGATATCTTTTATGAATGTTTGCAAAACATGTTAAGAATGTATATAAATTTGAAGAGGGTTTTACATGGTTGACACATGCCTGATTGGTGAAACCCAATTAAAGTTTCCATTTTTATCATTTCATAATTACCTTTATTTCTTTTTGATCTTTGATAACTTATATTTACTGCTTCATTAGATAAATATGTATCTTTACTACAATACCAACATAATTTTTTTAATTTGACTAAACTAAGTTAAGATCTCCTATTCTTATTCCATTGTTTTCCATTCCCTGTGTTCGACCTTATATTACTACAATAGACTCCGTATTGAGTTACAAATGTCTCTTGAAGTCTGGTATAAATTTAAAGTACGACATCTTTAATTGGACAATCATGTTTACACTTTTGATCCACAAAAAAGAGGGATCAATACCATAGTTTAAGTTCTGAGTATCCACCAAAATGGAATTGTAGTTAGTGAAAATGCATAAGTAATGCATGCTTTGTATTATATGTAAAAAGGTAAATGTGATATTTGATACATGATGTATATTTATTTGCCCAAAGCTCTATTAAGTATTGCTATTTCACTCTATTTCAAATTTATACTTAAATGAAAAAATCATTCACTATGGAGCATTAATAGAGATCATTGGTGTATACAAATAAATATTGGGTAAATACTTACACTGGAAAATGAAATGTGGATGGTCGTGCATGTTTGGAACCTCCTTTGGATAACCTAAATTATAGACCCTAATCAACATGCTCCTAATACACAACACTATCTACAAGCACACTGACCTGGGTTGTAGTAATGAGAAGGCCAATTATGGGTCAATCCACGGGGAGTGGGTTAGGACAATATTCATGCTAGGGTTTCTTCGTTTGGTTTCTAGATCAGAGGGTATGTTTTGTAATGTTTGATTAGGGGTTTGAATTACACTAGGGTATACAAGCAATAATGAAAATAAAGAATCAAACTTACACAATCAATGCTAACTAACAAGCAAGAAGAAAATTGAACTAAGTTAAACCAATCACAATAAGAGAGAGCAATCAACTAAGATGAACTAGAAATTATACTATGGAAGAAAGCAATATACATACTAATAAATTAACTAAGAAATCCTAGAAAAATAAACAAAGAAGAAACTAAATACTACAAAAAAAACCAACTAGTACGAATAAGCAAGTAGAATAAGAAAATAACAAGCAACTATCTAGAAAGAAAATAATTGAGAGTTTAAGAAATTATAGGGTCACGGGATGTTTGGGAAGATATGAAACAATCAACCATGTCATAAGGTCCTATTATGCACAAATATACAACATGTATCTACCAATCCAAACAACAAGCTTCAATGTAAAACATACATCCTATTATTCTAGTTGGCTATGGATGACATGGTTATGTACATGGGAGCTAGTACCTATCAGTTCCTATCTACATAAGGAATAGGTAGACATAGATCTACATTATCCAAGTCTAGTTTTATAGATGGGATTCTCCTAATACACATAGGGGGAAGCAGTATTGTTGAAGATAGGTGAAGGGTATTTCACCTCCCACTATTTTCATCTAACCAATAAGAAAGCCTTTTTTCTAGATGCATATGGAGGAGCACATCTATTCGCATATATCTCTCGCAATAGATAATTCCATAACCCAAGTAGCTCAAATAACCATATAAAGAGGTAGGGAAAGAGAAAAAGCATCAATATAGCATTAGATAAATAAATAAAAGTTTGATACTCAAATGATTCCCCACTTAGTATCATAGTTACATTTTTTTCCCAAACAACCCACAAAGGGAACTTAACTACTAATGATCAATGAATAACAAAAGAATGGCGAGAATAAGATAGAAGCTCCATGAAAGCTGATGACAGAGATTCAATCTTCACCACCAACATTTTCGAGTTGATCTTTGGTGCGTCCCCGCTAGTGGTGCTTTTACACCCCACGAGGTCGGAGCGCACAGGATACGAGATCTTATGCTTTTGAAATTTATGTTATCCCTAACCGAGTCGATCACTAAGACTAAAAAAGGTTGCCCACAAGCGTACTGGGTACTGTTGTACTATAGGTGATTGGCAAGATAAGGGGTCAAACCACAGAGATAGAGGGGGCACTAGAGTTAGACAGAGTGGGCTATGTTCCTTTTGTGGAGCTTAGGGTTTTAAAAAGTTTGGTTGTTTGATTACGCTAATGAGCGAGTAAGAAATGCGAGATGGAAACTAAGTTATGGAAGAGCAAGCAAATTAGTAAACTAAGTCAACAAACTAACTAAGCAGGAGCAAGAAGAGCTACGCTACTCTAGGAAGGCAAGAAGCAATTAAGAACTAAACTAACCACTAGCAAGAGCAAGAGCCTAAGTTAACACTAAAAAGCAAAACTAAGCAATTAACTAGATTAAGCAAAAACGACTAAACTAGACTAACATGAACAAGAAAACTAAGCAAGATGGGTTTTAAGCAGTTGATTAGGGTAGGTGGGCCATTTGGGGGATGTCACTTTGACATTAGTTGGGGGAGATCATTAAACATGCAAGGTTCTCATTTCATATCTAGACTACCAAACCAAACAACAAGGACAATGCCATTAGAATATACCCTATACTACTAGTAGAAGACTAGGGTTAGGTGTAATTCTAATGGGATTAGCCGAATATAGGTTTCTAGGGTAAGTGATAGTGATAAATTAAGGGTTGAGGGTAGAGATGGGAGTAGAGATGAGGGTATTTGACCTCATTCCACTAGCCACTCTAGCCTTTAGAAGGCCCTAGGCAATTGCATCACTCTCATTTACACTAGCTACTTAAATCTCACACTCACTTGTAGAAGGAGGGATGTGTATGTAGGAACAAAGGGGGCTAGCTAGGGATCCACTAATTGGACCTAGGAGACAATCCTAAGATTGCCACATACACTCCAATTCCTCCTAGAAGCTAAGTGTCATCAAACATCTCAAAGCAAGCAATCTATGTTATAAGCACAAACCACATGCAATAAAATAGGAAATGAGATTGAAGCAAGAGGCAATCATCATAGATAGAAATTGAGTTCATTACAAGCAATTTTCCCCCAACATGGTATCAAAGTTACATTTTAACCCCAAACAGCCCACCACAAGGGGCTTAGCTAGACATGATCAAGAAAACAAGAAAAGAAAGGGGTAGAAGAAGTAGGGACTCCATGAAGCTTGATGTGGAAGCCTCCTTCTTCAACTCCAAGCTTGCTATAGACGTCCTCCCTCCTCCAAGGGTGCAAGAGTGCATGAAATGGTAGGGGATTATGGATGAAAACCTAGGGAACTAGGATTCCATGGTGGAATGAGGGTGGCAATGGTGGATGATGAGCCCAAAATGCAAGGAGATTGCACAAAGAGCTCAAGGAAGGAGAATGGAGCTTAGAGCAGCTATAGGGGCGTCTAACCTAGTGCTATGGTCGCCACCCATGTATATATAGGTGGTGGTGGAAGCACTAGGGTAAGTAGGGGAAGTTTAGGAAAAGCAGTGAAAAGTAGGGTAGGGTTGGTGGACCACCACGGCCGTGGTGGGGTGCCACGACTGTCGTGAGGGTGGTGGAGAACGATCGTGGAGTGGTTAAATGGTCGTGGTTTGAAGGAATTGGGAAAAAGGTCAAGTATGGTGGTAGCCACGGCCATGGCGGGATGCCACAGTCGTGGTGGGTTAGGGGCACCACGGTCGTGTTGGGTAACACGATCGTTTTGGAGGAGGAGGTGACCGTGGAGAAACACCACGATCGTCTTGAGCTTCTTCGGCCACAGTCGTGGCAGGTGGCCACGGTCGTGGCAGGTGGCCACGGTCGTAACGTTCTGGGGAAAAACCCTCTTGAAATGTGAACTTTTGGCAATTAATTCCCACGATCGTGGCAGGATGCCACAGCCGTTTTCTCTTCTATTGACCACGGCCGTGCTGATGGCCACGACCATTGTGTCTTCACTGGCCACGATCATGGAATAGGGCCACGGCCGTGGGATTCTGTGGGATTTCCCTGTTGAACTTGGTGTCATATTGCTAAAAAAAAGGCACGAGCACGGTATAGTGCCCACGACTGTGGTGAGGTTACATAGCTTGCTTTCACTTCAAATTTCATCATTCTTGGATGTCTTTGCTTGGGGGTGATTCTTGGCCATTGGAGGTAGGTTGAGGGAGACTTTGGGGCCTTCTTTGCGTCCCTCCATGAGTGGGGGAACCCTGGAACTCCTTCTTTCTCTCTCTTCCATCTAGGCATGGTCCAAGTACTTGAAAAATAGTGCAAAGAACATCCATAAGCATATTTGCAATGATAACCATATTAGGGAAAAAGACTTGTAATCTAACATGTTTAGATGCAACTTAAGTACAAAATGGCATAGGATGGAGCCCTAAAATAAGGCTACATAACCACCCCAAACTTAAAACATACTTGTCCTCAAGTATGCTCCAACTCAATCTCTCTGCAAAACTTCCACATAAAGAAATGACATATGCAATGTAAAAGGTGATTATTGCTTAGTGGGATCAAAGATGACTGAGTGCATGCATTTCACCTCTCTCCTCTCCTACTTTCACAATCCAATCATGAAAAGAGCACAAAGCACATGTACTTCACATATAGCACGTAGAATACACAAGTTATCCATACTTCTTCCATAAAGTTCTGGGTAAACCGTTTCATGATAGTGTTAATCGAGGATGACTAGGAGTGTTGTTTCACATTCATGCATTTAGTCTTATATTTCAAATCATACCAGATGACCCACGTGGCTGCGGAAAAAGGAAGAAAGAGATAAGTTTGATGCTTCTTAGCTCAATGGGTATCAAAGTGGAAGAAAGGGTTGCGGTAATATTTTTGGAGTGTTTTTACACACTCATCTTTTCTTTATTTGAATGTTCTTAAATAGGAGCATCCTTTTATTTTGTTTTTGCTTTTCTTTTTCTTTTCTTTTCTTTCTTGCCCTTGGTGTAGATAGGGCAAATGGTGGATAGAGTGAAGCGAGGAGATAAAGATATGGCCACCCCAAACTTTTGGAGGTGACCAAGGCTGATTATGTGCTCTAGGGCATCTTTTTATGAGGCGGAGGGGTATGAAGATGGTGGAAGAAGAATCGGGTCAAAGAGGGGTCATTGGTATGATTTTCCACATATGACATCCTGCATGAAAGTTAATACAATACTTCATCCTAGATATCACACCACATGAATGAACAAGATGAAATTCATATATCAAACAAGTAATTCCACAAACACTAAGCGTTCAAAGCTTGCTCAAGTTCACAATTCAGCCAAATCAATCACAATCACAAGAGAGGTGATGCACATGTAAAAAGTCAAACATTGATACCACTTAGCAATAAAGCATGACATTTCACTTGCACCAGTCAAAGGTCGTCATTTTTACTCAAAACAGTAGAGATTGGGTCAAAACATACTTTTTAGACAAGAAATCTCAAATTTGGGCAAAATTGGCCAAAATGGTGCCAATTCGCACTAAATCACATCTAAACCTACTTTAGGGGAATTTAAAGCATAAAGCAGCAAATCCTACTTAAAAAGTACAAGAAACTACAAAAACTACATGAAGATGCAATGCATGGTATGGTAAAGCAAAAAATTTGAAAAATTACACAAAAATGCAAGAAGTCAACTACATGCCATGCAAATATGCAATGAAAAGAACAAAAACAATAAAACTAAACTAGATGGCAGAGGTGATAACAAAATGACAAAATGAGAGATAGAGTGGTGCATACCGCCCTACCCACCCCAAACTTTAGAATCATG
The DNA here is from genome assembly GCA_963693085.1 of Alisma plantago-aquatica. Taxonomy (NCBI): domain Eukaryota; kingdom Viridiplantae; phylum Streptophyta; class Magnoliopsida; order Alismatales; family Alismataceae; genus Alisma; species Alisma plantago-aquatica. The sequence goes on from OY856413.1 coordinate 862,207,381, forward strand.
TTGTCCTCAACGTGAAACTATAGCTTAGGGGAGATAGGAGAAGTGTCATGGTTGTGGTGGCTGGTCTGGCATCTGCGGAGGATCTGGAGGAGGAGCTGAGGATGGAGTTGAGCCTGATGGAGGATGTTGGTAGTAGTACCCCCAGTAGTCATCCTGGGGTGGAGGGTACGTCTCTAGATATCTAGCCAAACCACCCCAGAAATCCCCACCCCATTCGTGGTTTCGTGCTTCCTGGGCGTGGTTGTAGTGATATAGGTGGTTGATCTGATGGTGCATCTATTGTTGATCATGCCATATGTACTGCTGGATAAGCTGCATGCAGCCTTGAGTCTTTTGAATATTCTCAAGGCGTGCCTGGATTGTGGCCATGTCATAGGCATTTCCTGCGGGCTGCTGCAGCTGGGATGTTCCCTCATCCCTCCTTCTTGTCCTGCGGGGTTGCCTTAGTTCTTCATCTTCTTGCTCCTTCCCTTGCACATTAGATTCAGCAACGTCTTCATGTACGACAATGACTCCCCTTGTATACGTCTCTCTCAGGTGTTCTTCCTGCCATTTCAAAAGTTTTTCCTTCAATATGAAAAGAACCCCCATCACGGATAGGAGTGGCACGACATGGTATGGCAGCTCCAACTCAAAGTCCGGCACACTAGTAGTAAGATAGATCATCTTCTTTTCCTTCATCTTTATAGTGTGCGAGTGCACCAAGTAGTTGAGGTCAACAAACTCTACCTCAAGTGCGTCTTGTAACCCCGAGAGATCGTATCCCAGCGCTAGTGCAATCGAAGTCACAAACCCACCCATGACAAATGGCTTTGAGCTCTTATAGGGTACGAACTTCATATGATCAATCAACAAAACTCCAAGGTCTATGTGTTTTTTGAGGTTCATCAATGACAAGACAAACATATCCTTTTGGGATATGGAGCCTTGATTATCATATCTCCCCACAATTGTATTTGCCAAGACCTTTTGCACATAGCGTACCATTGGGTTGCTTATAGCAGCGGTTTTTGATTTACCTGCATCATACACCTTGCGGTCTATTATCATCTTCCAGAAATAAGCATAGTCGATATCTTCTTCCCTCTCTAACAAGTCATCATCCAACTTCACGGCATCTTCAGGATTTGCAGCAAAGACAGCATTCAGCTCCGTGGAAGTGAGGGTGTGCATGTTGCCCATCATGGAAAATTTGAGTGCATCACAACCCCTCACTTTAGTCCTCTCGAGAGTGGCAAAGAACTCCTGGTTCAGGGCTACATAGGCTGGCTGGGGTGTGAAAAGGATGTTCCACAGCCCTATTGCCTTCAAGTTTTCTTCCACTGCTGCCTTGATCCCTAGATCTTCAATTACCTTCTCAGACCCATATATGGTGGCGACGACTCGCCTTGTCATGCATTCAGGATATCTGAGATCAATCTTCTTCTGCATGTATCCTCTACCATAGGACACTCCTATCGGTGCTTTGCCCAAGGATATTTCTCTATCTACCTACAGTTGTGCCAGAACATCATATCCTTCATGCTCAAGCTCTACCTCATCCTCCTCGATGTCACCATCGTCTTCCTCCATCATGTAGGACTGAGACCCCGAACTAGTATCCAAGTTATACCAGTGGGCCGATTGCTCCTCATCTTGTTGTAGTTGCCGCAAGGGTTGCGGTTGCACACCACGCCTCGCTGTCACCTAAGACGTCGAGTGGCAGGTTGGTGTAGGCTTCGGCGGGAGCCTGGATGAGGACGGTGCCGCTTTAGATCTCTGGCTTCTTTTTGCGGCCGCCTACTCGATCTCATCAATAAGGTGGTCCAAATCGACCCCCATTGATTCCTCATCTTCATCATCTTCACCCTCGTAGGTGGCGTCAGTAATGTGGTGGCTATCGGATGAGCGGAAGTGTGATCCGCTCACCGATTGCGAACGACAGAGGGAATGGTGGGAGGAGGTGGTAGGTGAAGGTGTGTGGGATGGCATAGATACATCGGAGGAGGAGTTTTTGGAACTCCACCTCCCTCCGGTGAGGATGTTGGTTCCCTTATTTATGGCCTTTCCAATCTTTTTCATGGTGGAGGTGAGGTGATTTTCAGATTTTTATGTGGAGAGTGGTATGGATGTGGTTTTGTGGGTGGAATGGGAGGCTAGTGATGTATGGATGGTGGAAATGTGATTGGTTATTGATTTGAGCGAAAATGAAGGGTTTATGTGGAGGTTTTGTGGAGGGGGGTGTTGGGCGGATTGGAGATGGATGAGGAGATGGAGATGCGATTGGGAGAGAATAGGCGGTGGAAATGGTAGAGGGATGGCTGGGGATCAATTTGGTGTTGATTGGAGGTCAAATGGGGTTGTTTTTGGTGGTTGGAGGTGGAGATTGGAGGACCACGGGGTCGTCTTCTTCCGCCACGGTCGAGGTCTGAAGCTTGAAGGCGAGCAAATGAAGAGGGGTGGAGTTTGGGTGTTTGAAAGATTTTTTTTTGCAGAACCAGGCTCGGCCACGGCCGTGGCATGTGGCCACGGTCATGGCCAGGGTTGGGTAGCACGGCCATGGCATGTGCCACGGTCATGTTGTCGATGAAGAACTCCCCAGTTTGACCTCACAACGGTCGTGGCAGGATGCCACGGTCGTGGTCGTTTCTCTTCAACACGGTCATGGCTTCTGCCCACGGTCGTGGCGATTCTTGCAAACAACCTGTAACTTCGGCCAATTAGGTGCATTAATTCCCACAGTGTCGTGGCCAGCTTTCTTTAACACGGCCGTGGTGAGGACCATGGTCGTGGGCAATCTCCTTCAACACGGTCGTGGTGTTATACCACGGTCGTGGCGATTCTTGCAAACAACCTGTAACTTCGGCCAACTTTGTGCAATAATTCCCACGGCCGTGGCCATGTACCACGGTCGTGTTTGGCCACATGAGCCACGGTCGTGGTCGAGCTCCACGGTCGTGGTGTTGTTGTTCCTTCAGTTTTCCAACTTCAAAACTTGCACTTCAATTTTATTTGTTCTTTGGCCACATATCAGACTAAACGACCATGATTAACTTCTATACTCTCTCTCTTTCTTGTCTATCACCTACCATAGCATCAAAACTCAAAAGAAAACTATCAATCACAAGTGTTCATGTGTGTTTGTGTAAAGAAAAACAAAAGTATCAAAAAGGAGAAGGTTTGAGAATCTTAAACCACGTGGGTTGCCTCCCACTAGCGCTAAATTTTACTCCTTCTGTCGGGCTTATTGATTGTAGATCTTTGTCTCTTCTTTGGAACCTTCAATAGATCCTTGTAGTAGATTCCTTTCTCATCTTCATCCAAGCACTCTTCATCATCCGGTTGTTCCTCTACAAGCATGACGATATCAAAACTTTGATTTCCCTTATCCGGGCCGACTTCAACAATGGATTTCAACCATTGCCCATTTATGGCAAATTCCTTCGCACCTTCTTTCTCACAAATGACCACGTCCCCTGATGGGTATACTTTCTTGACAAGATATGGTCCTTCCCATCTAGACCGAAGTTTTCCGGGAAAGAACTTCATTCTCGAGTTGTATAGCCATACCCATTTTCCGGGCTTAAAGTCCTTTTTCCTAATCATCTTGTCATGGAGGAACTTTGTTCTCTCCTTGTAACTCTTTGACAATTCATACGCCTCGTGGTGCATTTCCTCTAGCTCATTGAGTTGGAATTTCCTTTTCATCGCTGCATTTTCACCATCAATGTTCATATTCTTCAAGGCCCACAACGCCTTATGTTGCATCTCTACCGGTAGGTGGCAGCTTTTCTCGTAGAATAACTTGAATGGTGTGGTGCCAATCGGGGCTTTGAATTCCATCTGATATGCCCATAAAGCCTCATTTAGACAAAGAGACCAATCCTTGCGGTCCGGTCTTACTGTTTTCTCTAAAATGAGCTTTATTTCTCGATTGGCCAATTCAACCTGGCCACTTGTTTGAGGATGATACAGAGTGGCTACTCTATGGTTCACTCCATGTTTCTTGAGCAATCCCTCAAAGGTGCGGTGGATGAAGTGACTTCCCCCATCACTTATCATGGCTCTTGGAAGTCCGAAACGACTGAAGATATTTGATTTCACAAAATCGCAAACCACCTTGTGGTCATTCGTCTGAGTCGGAATAGCTTCTATCCATTTAGACACATAATCAATGGAAACTAAGATGTAGATATATCCAAATGAAGGAGGGAAAGGACCCATGAAATCAATTCCCCATACATCAAATACCTCCACCACAAGAATGGGTGATAGAGGCATCATGTCTCTTTTGGAGATATTTCCCACCTTTTGGCATTTCAAGCAGCTCTTGCAGAATCCGTGTGAATCCCTGAACAATGAGGGCCAGTAAAAACCACATTGAAGTACCTTAGCAACTATACGCTTTCCTCCAAAGTGTCCTCCACATATCCCAGAATGGCACATGGAGAGGATGTCTTATTGTTCCACTTCTGGCATGCATCTTCTTACAAGATGATCGGGGCAATACTTGAAAAGGTGAGGGTCATCCCATGCATAATTATTTGCCATGGCAAATAGTCTTTTGCTCTCCTCCCTTGTCCACGTGCTAGGTATCCTCCCACTAGCCAAGAAATTGGTTATGTGTTGGTACCATGGCCCTTGAGAAGATGAGAGGAGGAAGAGTTATTCATGCGGCAGGGTTTCTTTGATTAACCTTGTCTTGTCAAAAGGGTGATCAATCTGGGAGGGATGATCGGCTGCGCCATTTTGTACTCCCTTCTTGTCCACTATCTCTATATCAAACTCTTGCAGCAACTTAATCCATCTTATCAACCTTGGCTTCGAATCCTTCTTAGACATGAGATATTTGAGTGCGGCATGATCCGTATAAATCACAACTTTGGTTTGCAAAAGATAGGAGCGGAATTTGTCTAGAGAAAAGATGACGATGAGTAACTCTTTCTCGGTAGTGGTGTAATTTCTTTGCGCTTCATGAAGAGTTTTACTCGTGTAGTAGATAGTGTGAGGAATCCAGCCAATCCTTTTACCCAACACAGCCCCCACTGCCATGTCAGATGCGTCAGTCATTATCTCAAATGGCAAAGAGAAATCGGGGGGCTGCATGATCGGAGCAGAAATGAGCTTTTCTTTCAAGTGATTAAAAGCTTCAATGCACTTGTCATCAAAGTGAAACTCGACATCTTTATCAAGAAGATGACACAAGGGCCTTGAGATCTTGTTGAAATATTTAATAAAGCGGCGATAGAAACCAGCATGTCCCAAGAAAGATCGGACATGCTAACTAACAATCGTTGACAAACAAAAAGAAATTAATTGACACCAAGATTTTGTCTCATGGATACCAAATATAATAGAGGTCGTTTAAATTTATGCATAGATAGAAAATATATTCTCAACTTATACAGAGCAACTTAGCCTGCAAAAGAAGTTCACTTGAGCCCTCAATACGCCATTTCTGCTACAGAAGACCAGATATGATGTCATTATAACATTTCAATACAATGAATGTTTAGTTACACTAGAAGTGTGCATCACGTAGTCAAGATAATATTGACAGTTAAACAAAATTATATGAATGAAGCTTGATTGTCTTTGTAGGCATTCATAAGATCCACAATATCCATCCAATATTTAGAAGAAGGAAAAAGAAAATTAATAATAGAAAATTACAATTAGAATTAGAATTTCAAGCCTGGAAGTGAACCTAAATTTAGTCTTCAGCCAAGCCTGTGGAAAGGAAGTTGGATAGCACAATGGTAGCAATCACTGCAACCTTTGGCCCATTGGTGTTGACGCACTGCAAGTCCAAGCCAAACAAGGATTCCCCTAGACTATTGATGCCCAATGAGTACTATTTCTGGAAAAGTCAGCAACATGATCACCGACAAGCTGTAGGAGCAGCCGGTGTGGGCTTCTTGTTCAGAGCACCTCAATATGGTTCTCTTTTACTATTTTTTTGGTCGGTGAAGTCATGGTGAAAAACTACATATTTTCTTTATGCCATGCCATGTTTAATGTAACTTATCAGTAATGTTGGTGATGGTTGGGTGTCACTGGTGTTGCGATGGAGAAGAAGGCATCTGTGTTGTTTGTGGGACAGATATCATTAAGAAACAAAAAAGCAGTTGCAAAGACCCAAATGATGTTGATGTTGTTGTTTGACAAAATGGTGATGATGTTGTGTGGCAGAGAAATCAATGTAGAAGTGAATTTTGTCTGGAAAAAAGTTTCCACTATTATTGATAATACTCTACTTAGATTCTAATTCACTACTACAAAAACATCATTCAGTGGCGCTTTTAGTGGCGTCGGTTATTTAGCAAAACCGACTCCTATTCTACATAGGCGTCGGTTATTTATACTCACCGACGTCTATATTCGAAGACCAGCCAGACACGGGTACCGCTTTGTATTCAGCGTCGGCCATTTATAACAGACCGACGTCTAAAAGTAGCCCGCGAAAATCAATTTTCGAGCGAACTTTTTTCGTCTCCTACAGCGTCGGTTTGGTAACTATTAACCGACTCCTATGTAAATGAAAATTTGCGTGAAAAATTAGGGTAAAGGTTGCATTGTTGGGCGTCGGTGTATTACTATCAACCGACGCCTTTAGCAACCTAATAGACCCGCGCGACGCCCGTTAGGCACCTACCTGTTCCATTGTCTTCATCGCTAGCTGCCGCGCTGCTCGATCGCCCGCCTGCCGGTTCTCGCCGTCACCGACGCTGCCCGTGCTTCCTTGCCTCGCCGTCGCCGCCGACGTTGCTGCTGCTGTGCGTCGCCGCCGACCTTGCTACTGCTGCTGCTGTCTGTCGCCGGCGCCGCCCACCTAGCTTCTTCCAACAGAGCCGCCACCCTAGCTTCTTCTCCGGCACCCTTCTTCTCCGGCGACCTTCTTCTCCGGCGCCATTCTTCTCCGCCGCCCCTGCTGCTGCTGCTGTCCGCTCGTCGGCGCCACTCTTCTCTGGTGCCCTTCTTCTCCGGCATCCTGTTTCTACAACACTGGTTAGTTTTACTGATTTCCTTGCTGTTAGTTTTACTGATTGCTGTTTTACTGCTTTTGTTGATTAGATATGTATAGAAGTTCCTTATAAATATATTTTTTTATATACACATACATGTAATTTTGTATAAAATTCATGATGTAGTGTGATCTTAAATCCTAGAGTGTACCCCTTTTGTCTACTATTTGATATCCTTGATTTTATCTTCTATCCTAAATAAAATTAAGGGACCCATGATTAGAAAACAATTCCAAACATGGCACCCACACTAATTGGAAGGAAATAAAATATGATTACTGAAATGCACATTTGTGATGTGATACCTTTTTTAGGATGCATATATTAGATTCAACCTTTGAGACATCCTTTTATGAGTTCCAATACAATTAGGGTTTCATTTCATTGCCATTGTATGTATTATAATATTACATCTTTCACATTAAAATTAATTAAATTGAATCCTATTGGAACCCTAATTTAAATCCTAATTTGATTTAAACTTGTCCATTCTAGCATCATTTGATTTGATTAAACCCTAACATTGTTTAAACCCAAACATCAATTGTGATGAAATCCTAACATGTACATATCTATTATTGTGTTTGTTGGCCTAGAAACCCGTCCAAGATTTACTCATTAGGAGTAAATCTTGGATAGTCCCCAGTTTGGGACTGTTCTTGAACACCTAATCTCACTTAGGATGTAAGTGTATAATGTGTATTGAGTTTTCGAGAAAATTTTGGTAGCATTTCCCCGTTTGTTCTCTAAGTACATATGTACTTAGAGAACAGCGGGGAAATGCTGCCGAAATTTTCTTGAAAACCCAATACACATTATACACTTACTAGTGAGATTAGGTGTTCAAGGATGGGATAGGTGGTACACATTTATTATATATAAGAATGACATCACATGTGTTTGTTGGCCTAGAATGTGAACAATCATTGTTTTTTATATTACTTGTACATTGATATAAATTAGAATGAACAATCACTAAATTATATATTGTTTGTATGGAGTCCGGCTTCATTGTAGATATCTATTATTGTGTTTGTTGGCCTAGAAACCCGTCCAAGATTTACTCATTAGGAGTAAATCTTGGATAGTCCCCGGTTTGGGACTGTTCTTGAACACCTAATCTCACTTAGGATGTAAGTGTATAATGTGTATTGAGTTTTCGAGAAAATTTTGGTAGCATTTCCCCGTTTGTTCTCTAAGTACATATGTACTTAGAGAACAGCGGGGAAATGCTGCCGAAATTTTCTTGAAAACCCAATACACATTATACACTTACTAGTGAGATTAGGTGTTCAAGGATGGGATAGGTGGTACACATTTATTATATATAAGAATGACATCACATGTGTTTGTTGGCCTAGAATGTGAACAATCATTGTTTTTTATATTACTTGTACATTGAAGGATTGCTAATTGATAAAAGATCACAATTTTAGAGACATGTATGTTTATACAAATGCTAAATGTTTTCCTTATTCTAGTTGATACAAATGCTAAATGTTTTCCTTTTTAATGAAATTTTCAGATGGCTCACCATGATGAGAATGATGTCCATGATGAGCATGAAGTCCATGATGAGCATGCTGTCCATGACGAGCATGGCGAGGATACCAACGTAAGTTCTAAAAACATATCCCGTATTTCTATAAAATTCATTATCTACTAGTTATGTCATATATCCTGTATTTCTATATTGGCTTAATTCGGTGTGTTTATTTTTGTCAAATTTTAGGCTGATGATGCACAGCTACCCACTGAAGCAATTGAGCAACTTGATGCGCAGCAACAAAAACTTAACAAGAAAAGGGGTATCACTCTGTTGAAAAAGTTACTTGCGCTGAGTGGCAGTGGATCCAAATTGGTTGTGGATTTTGATAATGGAGGGAATGCAATTGGAGTGAACCGCAATAATTTTATAAACTATCTTGGGGTTGTCACTCGAAGCCATTGTGGTGTTAAGTATGATAATTGGAATAAAGTTCCTCAGGCGAAGAAAGACTTGATATGGAAAGATTTATGCGTGAGTTATTATTATTTGCAATTCTATTTTGTAGATTACAAATTCTATTATTTGCAATTCTATTTTTGGTACTAGTTAATAACATTTCTATTTTACAGAATCTGTTTGCATTGGATGAGATGTTGCATCGTAAAAGTGTGATGCAACGCGCTGGAAAGATGCTTAGGAATTACAGGACAAATCTGAACAGAGAATACATAAGACAGGGTGATAAGAAGAAGAAGTCAGCCCTTGAACAATGGAACTTCTTGGACAAAGAAGATTGGGACAATTTTGTTACTTCAAGAAAATCTGAAGAATTCAAGGTATTAGGCGTCACTCCCATTTTAATTAATATACATTGTATTCACCTATTCAAGATTAACATTTACTGCTACTAACCTAATTATAAATGTGCATACTAACTAGGCCCTCAGTGGCGCACAAAAAGCAAGGCGTGCACTGAATGTACATGACCATACTATGGGTCCAAAAGGCTATGCAAGCGTTCGCCAAAGACTACAGGCGGAGTCTGCGGCTACTCAGGAGTCTGCGGCTACTCAGGAGTCTGCGGCCACACCCTTGCCTCGCCATGATATCTGGATAGCTGGCAGGAAAAACAAGAAGGGTGAAATAAAGAAGCCCGAAACTGCTGAGGCGGCTGCAAAAATGGTAAAATACAACTCTTAGAGAAATCATTTGAATATTGATTATTTGTGGTGTTAACTTACCAATTTTTGTTTATGGTGATTAGCGGGAGCTGCACGAGCAGAGGAAACAAGGCACGTTCATCCCTCAGGGCACAAGGGATGAATTGACAGTTGCTCTGGGTAACCCAGAGCATCCTGGACGTGTTAGAGGTGCCGGCGCTGGTGTGGGCATCAAAGCATTCTTTGGGCCATCCCAGCGCAAACCCAGAGCGGGACTTTCTCAAGAAGAGGTAACATATTCTATTTTTAGAATGTTACTGCAAAAGGAAATTCATTAATAAAAAGCTAATATTTGTTTTATCCATGTATAGGAGAATAAGAGAGTCGAGGATATAGTTGCTAAGAAGCTCAACGATGTGGTTGCTGAGAAGGTCAAGGAAGAATTGCTGCGGTGGCAGGCATCTCAGGCTTCCAATCAGCCTATGCCGACCCACTCTTCTCCTGGTGCACAGACTGCAAGTAATCCTGGAGACCCATCGCCTAACACGTCTGTTGTAAGTATTGTTTATGACATTGTAGCTAGTCTTTTCAAGATGATATGTATATATGTATAACATTCTTTACGTAAATTTGTAGGCATTGAAGCCATGCCGCTTAAGAATGGAAAACTATGTTGTTGCAGAGGCGCAAGCTTACCTGTCCCTTCCTGGGGCAACGTTTCATGGGACTCCAATGTCGCAGGGCTACATTCGTGTGAGCCCGATACATGTATTACCCGATTGGAGGGAAGTTGAGTTGCCATATGCCCACCCAGATATTGATACACTTGGTGAGGCAGAAAGCGGGGTCATATTGTGGCCCAAAGCAGATGTCCTCTACACGACTGAAATTGTAAGATAAATTTACATTGATTTAGACTGTTAATGTGTATATATGATGTCAACTGATCTGAAATTATATATACAGGTTAAAAAGAAGACACCAGGAGCACCTAGGCCTCCACCTCCAATTCCCGCATTACCAACTTGGGTTCCAACTGACCTACCATACCCGTTAGGTCCTTCTTGTAGGGGAATGGCATGTTGGCTACGGGCACATAATATACTTTGCCCTATAATTGTTTCTTTAGATGCAGATTATGCAGGTCAATCATACGACAGCTCTTTATTTATACAAGATATTATTAAGCTGTTTATGTATGATTGGTTGAATACATCAATGATAGAGACATGGATAAGGTGAGATCTTGTTTATACATCCATATACCTTGTGTAAGATCCGGTGATCTAGTTTCTTATATATTAATGCATACGTCTATATGTTTTGCAGCTACTTAATCGAAGATCATTGCAAACAATTTGCATATGATCATGTGGGATTTTTGATTCCATCATTGATTAGTATGGTAGCTAAAGACCCTGATAGTGTTCAACAATACTGTATAGATGCTTTTACAATTTTTGGTCATCAAATGAAGACGATAATAATAGCTCCATTCAATGTCAAGTAAGTTTGCTTTATTTATAATTTGGACTTAAGAAAATTCCATTATTATTTTGCATTTTGAGTTATTAATTGTTAACTTTTTACCTCTAGTGGTAGACATTGGGAGTTACTAGTTATTGTCCCCGGGACGTTCACTGTTTATTATCTAGATCCCGCAGGAAGTACATTAAACACTAAAATTGGACACGTAATGAGAATGTCATTATTCTGGTGAGAAATATTTCATTTTTTATATCCGTTAACATCTTTTATTACATTACTATTTACTTATGCAACTTAGTGTGTTATATTAACATGTAGGGGTTTAGATGCATTTAAAAATGCTGGAGGAAAGGTCCCAAGGAAAAAGAACCAGCCATTGTCTTGGGAGAACGTAAAAGTAAGTTCCCGACTCCCCGACTCCAATGTATATATTATTGATGTGAATTGTGCTTAGTTGTATTATTTTGTATGTTTCAATTTATAGTGCGCTACACAAGACAATGGCTGGGCATGCGCATACTATGTGATGCGATTTATGCAGATGATTATCAAACATGCCGCATTGGACATCGATACCATACATGAGGTATTATATATAGTCTCATTAGTTAGTATGAAATATATCAATCTTATTTTTATATTATTACTTATATATATACATCATTCTCTTTGCAGGTGTTTAAAACTGACCACACTATAGGCAAACGCTTAAAAAATGTACATGCTCCATATACGAGGGAAGCATTAGATGAAGTAAGAGAAGAATGGGCAATAGCTGTACAAACAGTGGCAACTGTAAGATATAATTGGGATGTTGATAGTGATGATGAATGATACTTTGTAAATGAATGTTTCTGAATGTTAAAACATGTATTTGAATGATTCTATATGTGTGAACGTGACAATTGAATTGATGTCTGAATGTATCTACTTGTGTGAATCTTTTTATGTTAATTTTGCAGGTTTGTGGCCTGTTTGTAGGCTGATATCAATGGATGTCATAAACCTGCAGTTCAGAAAACTGAACTGCAGGTTCTCATCCTGCTGACCAGCCACAGTAGGCCTGCAAACAGATTTATAAAAAAAAAATAGATATAGGCGTCGGTTATTTACAGATAACCGTCAGCACAGACTTACAGCGTCAGTTTTTTGTTGAACACCGACGCCAAAAGTGTTCGCGCTACAGGAAATGGGAGTCATCTAGGACACTTTTCTGCGTCGGTCATTTAGTATATAACCGACGCAGAAGGCATCCTAGATGACGCCGTTTTCTGTGGCGCGAACCCTTTTGGAGTCGGTGTTTTATAATAAACCGACGCCTTTATGTTAAATAGGCGTCGGTTTTTTAACCGACGCTGAAGTGTCCAACCTTTTAGCGGCGCCCACATAGGCGTCGTTCAGAAACCGACGCCAAAGGGGGTTAAACAACCGACACTAAAAGGCACTTCTGTAGTAGTGATTCCACTGTTGAATAGGAAGGGGATGCAATTCTTGTCAAACCTAATTCTATGTTTCTCACTTCATGCAATCCCAATGAGGACCTAAGAAAGATTGGTATGACAAGGCCACTATGAAGAAGGAAGCAGTTGTGAAAGGATTTGCCTTAACTCTTGAGGTGCTTGCAGTCTCAACGAGGACTGCCAAGAGGGTAGTAACATCTGAAGAGACAATACACCATCAACTGAGATTGCCCCCATGAGGTCATGACCATATAAAGAAAGACTAGCACCATAGGTTCAACTTTTGCAGTAGAACCCTCCAAAAAAGGAACACCACCAAGGAGGCAAACTTCAATGCAAGTAATGTCAACTGCGCCCAATCACTTGCCTAGTTTGAGAGAAAACCATACCAGACATGCTCTATTGATGAAGTAAACTTGGTAGATATGGGGATCCAAAAAATATCTATAACAAGCTTAGTAACATAGGCGTGCTCAATCTTTCTTTCTTACATGCACCAACTACATTTGACTGACCAGAGAATTTATAAGTTCCATAGACAAAATCCATGTGATGAATATTTAAGAGTGGGGGGAGTTCAAGATCTATGCTCACCCTTTCAACTGAGATATTTATCTATGACAAGGAGAACCTCAATGATATATTTTTAGATTTTAGGAGAGGCCACATCTAGCACCACCACAACCCTCCAATGTGCACGGGGCATCATCATTGCCTTTTTGTGCAACAGAAAGCAACTTCACAATTAACTATATCTATAGATGGGTGAGCTTCTCTCTGATAATCCCTTACACTACACCATCACCTCATGAAATGGAAGAGACAAAACAGTTGGTGGAGGATCGCCTACATCACATATACCTCTCACTCACTCATGCAACCATCAACGATTTTCTGGCTTGACAAATAGTTGAATTTTCCCGATCCATCAGAGTAGTTGCAGGATCTAGTCAGTAACAACCACAAGTGACAAACACCATCCTCTCCTAAACTCACAACCCAACAAGAGGTTTCCATCATAAAGATTGTGGGATTCAAGTATATAAGATCTGCATGGGATGGTCTCAAGATATATAAGGATGTTCCTATGTATTCAGGGAAAATCTAAGAGGAGGATTCAACACATATTAAAGAGTTGGATAAAAGAACCCTAATTAGATCATAGATGATGTTCTCTATTAGTTACCCATACATATGTCATAACCATGCCCTCCTTGAGATGCACTAGTAAAGTAACAAACCGCTCTCCAACTACGCTTGAGGAACTACTAGAAGAAACATTTCCTTCTCCTGAGGCTTCCATGTCCAATACTAGATCAAAGCGGTCTTGAAACAAATAAAAGTGGTTGGTATATGAGGAGAAAAAATATAATGCCATTGTAGAAACTATATCATCCAAGTATGCCACTACACAATATACTTCTTGAACCCCCCCATGCCACCCAATCAAATACCAAGGAAGAAAGAAAAATCATGGTGATGTGTAAGGGAGACACCTCTTGGAACATTCATCCCAATCAGGACATTGGTTCAAATTAATGAAGAAGTATATGCAACTCCTCCTAAGAATGCAAAGTAGATACATTCTTTGAGCTAAAAATAAAAAATGTGCATGTTACAGACTCTAAAACACTACAAATAAATATTGATGAAGTAATTGAGTTATAAGATGAGAACGGGGTAGAATGAAAACCCATATCAAGCCAACATTCCTACATATTTTCTTGCTCATGTCAAGTTGAATATGCAGAATAACCACCATGAAGATCATGGATTTAACTTTCTCTTTGTCAATAATGCATTAATCATCACTTACTTTCTTAGAAACCTACTATACTATGGGAAAAAATATCATCCAGGACTAGATTTCGAGAAGTATATAAACATATATATAACTAAGAAACAAAAAAAAATTATATTCAAAAGCAAAAAACATGATTCTCATCCATACCCTAGGATACGACACCATTTAATGATGCTTAAACTTTAGCACAATCTAGTAATTCTTAGCAAACTTGCAACTGTTGTCACGTCTTTCTTGTTCTTGGTATATCAAAGACACCTCCTATAAATATGTAAAATAGGGTACGTAAATAGAAATGGAATGCATATAATTCAAGAAAAAGTCATATGTATAGATCGAAGAAGAAAAAATTGTAGACATAAAATACATCTTGAAATCATTAGTGGTAGAGATTCAAATAGAAAGAAATCAACTTCAATTATAAAAATATGAATAAGCAATAAGTTTTACATTCCTTACCAATAGCTCACATTCAAACTCTATCATAGAAACCCTTCGATCCATGTAAAGCATGTAACTCTGAGAACAACTCAAAAAGGACGTTACTCAAAAATATTTACAAATATAAAAGCCAAATATTTTTATGGAAACAACCAAAGATTTCCTTGTCCAATTAAGTCCAAGGCAAGCTGCCCTCAAAGGCATGTCCACAAGTCACTAAATAATAAACTACCAAACATTAGACAAATATAATAGAATTGAAGAAGGTCTATGAATAATGTAAATGACAAAAAAGTAATGAGGAACAGAAAAGTAATAGATGGATATGATAGCATGATACAAAGACACGATATATAGATGTTGTGCTCATTATCTCCAATTTTGATTATCTGCTCAACAGAAAAGTAATGAGGAACTAAATGTTGGTTTTATTTGATTTGTAAACCATGTACCATGTGATTATCACTCAATGATCAGTTTACCTTTGAATATTTGCTCAAAGGAACATGCCCTGCTAATAAATCAGTAGTAAATCTCTGGAACATTTTTAATGCATCAAACTATCACAAGATAAAACAATTTGTATGTATGAGGGTTCAAAAATGCACACAAAAAATCAACAACATGGAGAACTAAATCAAAAGGATGAGAGTGTAGTTTTTTCAGAGAGCCTGATCCACTTTACAATCAATCCAAGAAAAACTACTAGAGATGACATCCACACAGGGAAACATCTCTGTAGAAATCTCAATTTGGATAGGTAAAGATTCATATATAGTAAACTCATATAGAATACATGTACTATGCTACCAACCAGTGAGTGTTACTGGTTTGACTTGCTATTCATTTAGCACACATTTCAGATCAAAGACGATTGCTAGCATATTGAATTCCCTACGAAGAAGGTAAACATAAAAATTACCTCGAAATTCCAGGAGCCATCTCAGACCTCCTGAACTCCAGCAGATGGAGACCAGATTTTTGTATCCAAGCCTCCCTCTGTACTCGGCGTACAGGATCCACCCGAACAACTTCTTAACAACAAAGGAACTGGAGAGGAGAAATTCCAACCTAGGTCAGTAGGTTGTGCAGAACATTTAGGTACAAGAGGCTGGTAAACGAGAAAGGGAGAAGCCGCATGTGAAGAAGATAAAAAAACTTGAATCTTACTGTAACATTTCCGACGGCACTATAGAAGATTTATGACCTAACATAGAGGATGAGGTGTCCTTCTCGGTTCCCTTCAAATTTGGCAGCAAGGTTAGCATCATAAGAAGGAAGAAGAGGAGCCAAATCAGAAATTTGCGGAAACAAGGGCGCAAGGTAAGGAGCGCCGGGATTGGGAGGCGGGGGATGCAGAGTTGGGCGTGGGGGCGATCGTGTGGAGGAAGAGAAGTCAGAATTGGAGGACTCGAGGACGGGTTCACAAATCGCAATTTTGATTATCACATGTGACAACGTGACAGTGGATAAAGACAGAGTGGGAATGCAGTGAATGCTTGGTTAGGAAAATTGCATACTTTTGACAACATTTTAACTATAAATTGCGGTATCCATTAGCTATATTTTAACTTGATTTTTGTATTATTCTCATCACTTAGGAACGAGAGAGGAAAATATCTTCCTCCATATTTTTTCTAAAGTCAAAGATAGTGATTTATCAATTCAAATCAGATTGTGCTATTACAAGAAAGTCCCTACTAAAAGGACTGTGAACCATTGGAGGTTCATGGAAACTACAAGCATTAATGGCATGATAATGAACTACCCCATTACACTCACATGGTATGTGGAAGATTTACAACATCAAATATACTGATAGGAGTAGCGTTCTTGTATGATTAGATCTACATGGCCCCTCCACAAGCCAACTTCTTTGATTGCATTCATTGTTGCCTTGCAATCAGACTTGATCTAAATGACTTTGAAACCCATATGCAAATAGAGATTCAACCATCATGAATTGCAATGTCGTTTGCCATGAATGCCAATAAGAAACTACCTATTCTCTGTTAGAAGGTTGTCCTTAGTTTTCCTTTATAGACCCAAACTGTGATGCTTATACCACTAAGCTCATTCAGCTTCCAATTTGCATACAAATTAATTTCCGTCATCTCTTAAGACCGTGAGAACCACCTCCTTGTCTTTAGTTGTTCTCCAATCGTGAAAACACTGCTATACTTGTCATAATATTTCTTGTAATTGAAAATGAGCTTGTGAAAATTGGTGACCATCGGCATAAAAGCTTGTTCCTCATTAAAAAATTGCTTGTTTATAATAGTTTAGGCTATCCATAATAGCATCACTATAGTGACCATGTGTTTTGTGCCTTGAGAGTGATTCGACCGACACACCTTGCTTTGGTTGTGCATGTAGAGACCTATGTGTCTTGTCCTTGGTTGAGGTCATTGGGGTTTTCTTGTGATGATGTGTTGTTATTCGGGTTACATAGTGTAGCGGTCGCTACTATGTTCAACCCTAGTTATGCTTTGACCGAAGGATGTAGTGGACCTAAGTGGTCGCTACACTACCTTGTTTTTTATCACCCTTTATTTCATGCATGTTTAGAGTTCATACAAGGCCGTGGTTTGTGGGACATGTGTCCTTGGGTGCTCTAGTATCTTGACACCTCACATCTTTCACCTCTTTCCTACCTTTGAGTGTAGATACCTTTCGTTTCACATTCAAGTATCCTCTTGAGCTCTTTTCTTCCTCTTTTCTTGCTTGTGCTCATCCTTGAGCTTGGTGGTGCAAGTGGAGGTGCTGATCTTGGAGAAGTTGGTCGTTTCATCCTTGCATGTGTGGGGCGTAAAGGAGATATGCTGATGCTGACACGTCACAAACAAGGAATGCTAACGACGTGTCAAAGAATGTGAGTGTTTTCGATGCATCACAAAAGAAGGGAACCGACGCTGCGTCATAGGGGGGAGCTGACGCTGCATCACAGGGGAGAGTCGACGCTGCATCACAGGGGGGAGTCGATGCTACGTCACAACGGGAGCTGACGCTATGTCACAGGGGGGAGCCGGCACTGCATCATAGGGGGGAGCTGATAGTGCGTCACAGGGAGTAGGGTGTCGATGATGACACGTCACAGCAGTGCGCTGACGCATCACATGAGTGGTGCGATGATGCCGACACGTCACAGAAGTTGGGTGCTGACGTAGATTCATCACAGAAGATGGAAGATGATGTAGATGTGTCACGGAAGGAGGGTGCCAATTTGGGATGACGAGGAGTTTCTTGGAATCAAATTCTTAAGAAACCTCTGAGCAAGAAGAAAAAGGAGTTGGAATTCCCAAAACCTAGGATTGTAGATGAAGAAGTCCATGTCGAATTTGATTAGTAGGAGTTGGACATGAGGAAGAACGTCCAGAAGTAGAACGAACCATCACAATTGAAACAAGGCCAACCATCACAACCAAAACCATCCCAAGTCCTTGAAAACACATTTGGGAGGTTCCATGACACATATGATGATAATGTGATCTCAAAGTAAGTCCTTAAAAATGAATTTGGGAGGTGTCAGGTCTCATATCATGACAACGTCCTCTCACAACAAGTCCATGAAAATGCATTTGGGAGGTGTCAGAGCCCATTACAAGACAAATGTTATCTCACATCAAGTCCCTAAAAATGCATTTGGGTGAAGTTTGGGCCCATATCATGATAATATCCTCTCACGTAATGTCCTTGAAAATACATTTGGGAGGTGCCATGGAGCATATGATCACAATGTCATCTCACAGTAAGTCCTTAAAAATGAATTTGGGAGGTGTTAGATCCCATATCACAACAACGTCCTCTTACAACAAGTCTATGCAAATGCATTTGGGAGGTGTCAGGGCCCATATCATGACAATGTCCTCTCATAATAAGTCTATCAAAATGTATTTGGGATGTGTCAGGGCCCATTTCATGACAAATGTTGTCTCACAACAAGTCTCTAAAAATGCATTTGGGAGGTGTCACAACCCATATGATGATAGTGCTCTTTCACAATATGTCCTTTCAAATGCATTAAGGAGGAGACATGGCCCGTATATTGACAGTTTTATCTCATAATAAGACCCTAAAAATACATTTGGGTAAAGTTTGGGCCCATATCATGACAATCTCCTCTCACGCCAAGTCGTTAAAAATACATTTGGGAGGTGACATGCAGCATATGATCACAATGTCATCTCACAGTAAGTCCTTAAAAATGCAATTGGGAGGTGTTAGGTCTCATATCATGACAACGTCCTCTCACAACCATGGTACTAAAAATCCTCGACATCTGGCGATATGTCCTCGATGTTACATATGTCTACGCCTGTCGATGTCAAAACCTAGTAAACTTCCTCGACATCAATGTTGCTTAATTGTTGACATGTGGTAATGAATTCAGCCTAGTTGGTGATGAAATTGACATAGCTAGCTCAAAGCCTCCTATCTTCTCGATGATCTGTGTAGTTATTATTGATGCACACATAGTGAAGGCATAAATAACTTGTAGGAAACCATTCTTCACATTGAGATGAATATTTCCTTGGTTTCTAGCTAAAGAGCAATGATAAGTTTATTCCACTACTATATTTCCACAAGTTTAGCAAAATTTGGTATACACCTAATAAAATTTCACCTCCGTTACTTTTTCCCCTCTTCATAAATTGATTTATTTGAAAATAAGCTCGTATTTTTTTAATTCTAGAATGTGAACCAATTGGGATTTCTATAGATACATAACACATATATAGAACAAATCTAAGTTCTAAACATTTCACATAGAAGATTATAGATGGAGTACATGTTTACTAAAAAAATTGATGTTTTATGCCAAATTCCCTCAAAATTTCACTATCGTTTAGCTTATTTTGCGTCCAATTGTTAGTCCAAAACTTCCTCAAAGGTTCCTTACGTGTTCCACAAACTTCCACTTCCTTGCTTGTCGAAGTTGACACTAAGACGATGTCTTTTACATTTGCACGTGATTGTGTTATTCTTTATATGTAAACATGTATGGATGGCTATATAAAGACATATATTTGGTTTTTAAGATAGATTTGATGAAATTTATAAATTTTCATCATGAAATCGCTATTTTGAGCTTATTTTTTGTCAAAGATGCGTCGAAGTTTGGTTGTAAAAATCCTCAAAGTTTCCTCGATGTTTCCACAAACTTCCACTTCCACACCTATCGAAGTCAACTTGAAGTCGAAGTCTTGTTCCATGCTCACAACAAGTCAATGAAAATACTTTTGGGAGGTGTCAGGGCCCATATCATGACAGCGTCCTCTCATAATAAGTTCATGAAAATGCATTTCGGAGGTGTCAGGGCCCATTTCATGACAAATGTTATCTCACAACAAGTTTCTAAAAATACATTTGGGAGGTTCCACGACCCATATGATGATAGTGTCCTTTCACAACATGTCTTTTCAAATGCATTAAGGAGGAGACATGGCCTATATATTGACAGTTTCCTGTCATGATAAGGCCCTAAAAATGATTTGGGTGAAGTTTGGGCCCATATCATGATAATCTCCTCTCACGCCAAGTCCTTGAAAATACATTTGGGAGGTGTCATGGAGCATATGATCACAATTTCATATCATAGTAAGTCCTTAAAAATGCATTTGGGAGTTGTTAGGTCACATATCACGACAATGATCTCGCACAACAAGTCTATGAAAATGCATTTGGGAGGTGTCATGACCCATTTCATGACAAATGTTATCTCACAGAAAGTCCCTAAAAATGCATTTGGGAGGTGCCATGACCTATATAATGATAGTGTTCTTTCACAACATGACCATTCAAATGCATTTGGGAGGTTTCAGGGCCCATTTCAAGACAAATTTTATCTCACATCAAGTCCCTAAAAATGTATTTGGGAGGTGGCATGACCCATATCTCACAATGCAACACTGCAACTATCTCCACGACACATGGCGTGACCGCAATAGAACGTGATACAACAACATTAAAGCATGGAATCATGATCAGGGTTACACATAGGCTTCACAACCAACCCATAACACAACGTCGCGACCCACCCGCACACCACAATATCGTCATCGCATCAAACATAGTGTGGTGACTAGACCAAAACGAAGTGTCACGTCCATGAGAAGAATGGGCCATCACGACTAAAACAAGGCCAACCATCACAACTAAAACAACACCAACTGTCTCGACCTCAAATACACATGGTTCACATCTTTCTCGACCCAAAACACAAGAGAAATGATAGTCTTGACCAAAATCAGACCCAACAACCCATATCATGATAGTGTCCATTCACAACATGTCCCTTCAAACACATTTAGGAAGTGTCAGGGCCCATTTCAAGACCAATGTTATCTCACATCAAGTCCCTAAAAATGCATTTGGATGGTGCCATGAGCAAACCACACTCACATCACAACGTCACGACCGCATCAAACGTAGTGTCATGACCATACCAAAACAAAGTGTCACGTCCATAAGAAAAATGGACCATCACAACTCAAACAAGGCCAACCATCACAAACAAAACTACACCAACTGTCTCGACCTCAAACGCACATGGTGCACATCTTTCTCAACCCAAAAAACAAGATAAACGACAATCTTGACCAAAACAAGACCCAACAACCCATATCATGATAGTGTCCTCGCACAAGATGTCCCTTCAAATTCATTTGTGAGGTGTCAAGACCCATTTCAAGACAAATGTTATCTCACATCAATTCCCTAAAAATACATTTGGGAGGTGCCACGGCCCATATCTCTCAACACAACATCATTAATGTCTCCACGACGCACGTTGTAACCACGATAGAATGTGATACAATAGCGTTAAAGTAAGGCGTCATGACCAGTGATACATATAGGCTTAGAAACCAACCCACAACACAACTTCGCAACCCACCCTCACAACACAACATTGCGATTGCATCAAATGCAATGTTGCGACCAGACCAAAACGAAGTGACATGTCCAGAAGAAGAACGGACCATCACAACTGAAATAAGGCCAACCAACACAATCAAAACAACACCAACTGTCTTGACCTCATAATCACATGGTGCACATCTTTCCCAACCCAAAATATAAGAGAAACGACAATCTAGACCAAAATAAGACCCAACAACTCATATCATGATAGCGTCCTTTCACAACATGTCCCTTCAAATGTATTTGGGCGGTGTCAGGGCCCATTTCAAGACAAATGTTATCTCACATCAAGTCCCTAAAAATACATTTGGGAGGTTACTAACCCATTTCTCACAACACAACACCGCGACTGTTTCCACGACGCACGTCGTTAAGGCAATAGAACATGATACAACAACGTTAAAGTAAGGTGCCACGACCAGTGTTACACATAGGCTTCGTGACCAACCCACAGCACAACGTCGCGACCCAGCCTAACAACACAATGTCACAATCGCATCAAACACAGTGTTACAACCAAACAAAAATGAAGTGTCACATCCAGAAACAGAACAGACCATCACGACTGAAATAAGGCCAACCATCACAACCAAAATAACACCAACTATCTCGGCCTCAAACGCACATGGGCACATCTTTATCGACCCCAAACACAAGAGAAACGATTGTCTTAACCAAAACAAGACCCAACAACCCATATCATGATAGTGTCCTTTCACAACATGTCCCTTGAAATGCATTGTGATTATGTTCTTTCACAACATGTCCCTTCAAATGCATTAAGAAGGATACATGACCCATATATATATATATATATATATATATATATATATATATATATATATATATATATATATAGAGAGAGAGAGAGAGAGAGAGAGAGAAAGAAAGAGAGAGAGAGAGAGAGAGAAAGATAGAGAGAGAGAGTTGAGCTACAATACACTCGAGTGTATAAGGGTGCCTATACACCTCCGTTTATAGGCGTTGGATCAAGATTCGGCAAAAAGCAAAAACAGGCCTCCTTTGTACAGTAGGTGCTCCCGTTAACGACTGTCAACTGGGTCCCAGCCCTCTCACACCCCATGATTCCCCTCCTCCAGCCCTCTCTCTCTCACAACGCGAGAACCCCGGTTCTCTCCACCGTGCATGTCCACACTGCTCTGTTGCCTGTCTGTCGGACTGGTCCTCTGCTCCTGGCCGGACTGGTCCTCTACTCCCGGCCGGACTTCTCATGGCCAGACTGGTCCTCTGCTTCGCCACGTTGCAGGACTGATTTCAACTGAGAACAACAACGAATGCCAGCACCAGTGCCAGCTAGTTCCCAGCCACAACTCAAGCTCCTTCTGAGCCTGCCAACGTCGGGCATTGCAACACATAAGAAGAGAAGAGAAGCATAAAAGTCGGGCATTGGCAACTTCAGGCATTACAGCTAGAGGGGTTTGACGAATTTTCTAGGTACCAACACCTATGCTCATCAAATACTAATTATCGATATGAAATTTAGTTGTTTTTCACTTCTCATATCTAGAATATTAAATCCAATAGACAACTACTCCGACAACAACTTCTTATTTCAATTGAAGAAAATAAGCCTGGGGTCAGTTTTGTGCAGGCCAGATGTCTGGGGCGGATGGTTGGGCAGAGAGAAACGTCCTACTTTTTGTTGTTGTATAGAAACAATATGCCTAATTAATTATATGCACACATTTTTTTTGTTCACTGCCTGCTATTAAATTTTGAGACTGAATTAATGAAATTTTATAGTGATGGACTTCTCTACTGACATTGATGGCATGATGGGCATTGATTGGTTAGCTTATGAGAATCCAATTGAAAGAGTTGATGATAATGAGAATCCAATTGAAGGAGATGAACATACATGTGCAATGGTAACCAAATATTGCAATTTTTTAAATTTCAAATATGTGTACTTTGTAACAATGTAAGGGATATGTTTTTAAGCATTTTTCTATCATATTTTCTTAGGTTGATGAACTAATTGATGATGATGAGGGGTTTGATGATGATGAGGGGTTTGATAATGATAGGTTTGAAGTGGAATCTAATCCAGATCCGTATATAGGCTTGCAGTTTGATTCTATTGAAAAGGCAAAAGAAATTTATAATTAATATGCTTACAAGGTGGGATTCAGCATTCGTAAGGGGAGTCAATATGTTTCTGCTAAAACAAAATAGGTTACTGGTAGAGTGTTTGTATGTTCAATGGATGGTTTGCAAAAAATAAAGAACAAAGGTGATGATGGTATAAAGTGTACTCCAAAAAAAGATATGACATCTGCACGAACAGGTTGTAAGGCTCGAATGCGAGTGAAGCAAGAAGAGGGCACAAAGTGGGTGGTTACAAGTTTTGAGAAAGAGAACAACCATGACCTCACGCAAAGTCCATCCAAGAAGCAGTTTCATCGGTCACATCGACATATGTCAGCAGAGGTTCGGGATTTAGTTCGTGCTATGCATGACCAGAATATTTCTACTTCTCAGATTATGTCTCTCACAGCTAGTCAACGTGGTGGCATTCGTAATGTGAGTTTCATTAGAAAGGACCTGAGCAATGAGCTTCTATCCTTGAGAAGGAAATATATAGGTGTTGATGTTTCCTCCACTTTGGAGCATTTCATAAAAATGCAAGCAATTAATCCTTTATTTTATTATGCACTTCAACTTGATGAGGAAGGATGTACACGCAATATCTTCTGGGTGGATGCTAAGTCAAGAATGGCATATCAAACATTTAGTGATGTGATTACTTTTGACACCACATATATGACTAACAAGTATAGCATGCCATTTGCACCATTCATAGGTGTTAATCATCACAAACAATCAACTTTATTTGGTTGTGCGTTGCTACATGATGAGACAACTACTTCTTTTATTTGGGTATTCCAAACATTTTTAAATACCATGTTTGGAAAACACCCTAAGGCAATACTAACTCATCATGATCCAACAATGAGAAAGGCAATTCACATAGTTTTTCCTGATGCAGTTCATCATTGTTGTCAATGGCATATAATGAGAAAAGCACGTGAGCACCTTGGTGTAATATATGGGACAATTGGTGGTTTTGCTGAAGAATTTCATTGTTGCATAAACATTCCTATCACTATTGATGATTTTGAGGATAGGTGGAAGAGAATGATATGCACATTCAACTTAGGTGACAATGCACATTTGTGTCACTTGTGGAGTATTAGAGATCAATGGACACCTGTTTACTTCAGGGGTACTTTTTTTGCCAACATGTCAACCACACAACGGAGTGAGAGCATGAATGCTATTTTTAAAGACCATGTCAACAATCATTTACCAGTTTTTAAATTTGTCGAAGCATATGAAAAGGTTGTTGAGAGCCGATATGACAAAGAAGATGAGGAGGACTACAGAAGTAAAGATGGAGCACCCACTCTTTGGTCTCTTACACCAATTGAGAAGCATGCAAGAACTGTATACACAAGAATAGTTTACAAAGACTTCCATATGAAAATGAAGAAGACAACTAGCTATGACATAGAAGAGGTGATCAAAGACTCCTTATATCACATTATATATATTTCTGAAGAGGAGAATCACTTCACGGAAAGAAAGTTGTACAAGATGGTCGTGAAAAGAGAATCAGATGGGATATCTTGTGAATGCAGGCATTTTCAGTTTAGTGGCATATTGTGTTGTCATTCTCTCAAGGTACTATTATTTCTCAATTATCATAATATTCCACCATTATATGTGTTAGAGCGTTGGACACTCAATGCAAAAAAAAAACATATATGATCATGCTAAAGAAACTCAAGTAGAGATGGATGATAGTACCATGTTGAGTAGGTATAATAGCTTGTGTAGATCAGCCATGTGATTGGTTGATTTAGCTTCTAAAGAAAAGGATACTTACATGATGGTGAAAAAGACATTTGAAAATTCATATGCTGAAGTTTGAAATATGCAATACAAAGTGGATTCAGTTTCTACAGATGAAAGGATACCCTCATCCCAGACCTATATTCCTACTCAAGCGAGTCAATATGTGCCATTTCTTATACAATCACAACATGAAATCAATGCAAAAGATCCTATAACATCACAGTGTAAAGGAACTCGAAAACCACAAAGGTTCAAACCACCTACTGAAATGAAAGCAAAGAAGCAAAGAACATGTAGCACGTGCAATGCAAAAGGTCATAATAGTCAACCCTGCAAGCATGGGGTATTACTACCTATTAATAAATTTATTAAATTTACAATACATCCTCTCAAATAAATTTTTAGCTTTCTTTTTTTCTTGGTTGCAGGGAAACAAGGATGCATCACCCTCGTATGGGATAGAAGAAGAAGTTGAAGAGTCAAGCGAAGACTAATGTAGCAATGTTATTTCTGTCTATCCAAGTGCATTTGTGTACACTTGAGTTGTAACATTTATGACAATGTTCTCAATATTGAGCTGTAACAATGATGACAATGTTCTTTGTTCTATTTGACTCAATGTTCTTTGTTCTATTTGACTTAGCTCTTACTGTGTGCTTGTTCCAATGTGTTGTGTTGTTTGAACAAATGATTCAATGCATTATGTATGCTTGTTTCCAATTTTGTTTGTTATGGTTGATGGCGATTCTCATATGGCTGATGGAAAAATTGATGTAGCATGATTTCTAGTCCATTTCATAGTGTTCAATACGTCAGTAACGTTCTGAGTTTCCAATGGGAGGTTCCATGCTGAATTAGAGGATTCAAGAAACCTAATAATTTACAAGTTACTACCTCACAAAATCGGCATGTGTGGTTTTGATAATACCTGCTAATATTAGTGTTATTCTTTGTTCTATTTGACTTAGCTCTTACTGTGTGCTTGTTCCAATGTGTTGTGTTGTTTGAACAAATGATTCAATGCATGATGTATGCTTGTTTCCAATTTTTTTTGTTATGGTTGATGGAAATTCTCATATTGCTGATGGCAAAATTGATGTAGCATGATTTCTGGTCCATTTCATAGTGTTCAATACTTCAGTAACGTTCTGAGTTTCCAATGGGAGGTTCCATGCTGAATTAAACGAGTCAAGAAACCTAATAATTTACAAGTTACTACCCTACAAAATCGGCCTGTGTGGTTTTGATAATACCTACTAATATTAGTGTTATTCTTTGTTCTATTTGATTTAGCACTTACTGTGTGCTTATTCCAATGTGTTGTGTTGTTTGAACAAATGATTCAATGCATGATGTATGCTTGTTTCCAATTTTGTTTGTTATGGCTGATGGCAATTCTCATATGGCTGATGGAAAAATTGATATAGCATGATTTCTGGTCCATTTCATGGTGTTCAGTACTTCAGTAACGTTCTGAGTTTCCAATGGGTGGTTCCATGCTGAATTAGAGGAGTCAAGAAACCTAATAATTTACAGGTTACTGCCTCACAAATTTGGCTTGTGTGGTTTTGATAATACCTGCTAATATTAGTGTCACTGACTTGCATATGTTGCCTTACCGACTCACATATGATTTGTCTTGCTTTCAGATGGCGTTTGATTATTGTGTTAGATAGGTATGCAAAGACAAGAAGACACCTTCTTTGATATATGTTGGTTAGAATAATTGCTGAATTGTTTACAATATATGTTGGTATCCAGAAACAACACCTTCTTTATCCCTGTTGTGTTCATTCTCAATTGAATAACATATCACTACTACATAACATGCCTTTAGTGTCGGGTGTTTAAGGGCCTTTAGTGTCGGTTCTAAAGCGACACCTATGTGGGCGCCGCTAAAAGCCCAACCGTTACGCGTCGGTTCTCAAACCGACGCCAAAACCCTTCGCGCGCCACCGAAAACACACCGAAAACGCACCAGCAGGGGGTATAGGCGTCTGTTATTAGGATCAAAACTGACACCACATACCTTCGCGCCACAGAAAGGGCGCCATCTGGGGCACTATCGGCGTCGGTTTCCTAGTGATAACCGACGCCGTTGCCACGACCATGCTGACCAGCACGGCCGTGTTGTCTGGCCACTAGGGTAATGGACGTCGGTGCTTAGTATGGAAACTGACACTGTTATCCTATGTCGTCGATTGTATATAAATATATGACGCCTGTTTTGTGTCGAAATCGACGTCAGTTACTAGTATGGAAACTGACATTGTAACCATATATAGTCGGTTTTGTTCAAATAACCGACGTCGATGTTTTTTTTTCTATCAGTCTGCAGACCTGCTGTGGCTGGTCACAGGATGAGAAACCTGCAGTTCAGTTATGAACTGTAGGTTTTAGGACATCCATTGATATCAGCCAACAACAGGCCACAAACCTACAAACATTTTATCTCTTTTCACATTCAGACACATGTAGAAACATTCATGTATTGATTATTTTCACACACAATTCATAAAAAAATCATTCACATTGTCATCATTGTCATCATTTTCAACAAAATCATATATTCAAGGAGCCATGAAATAGCAAAAGAAGCCACAATGAAGGGAATCATGATACATATACAATACATAAAGTGCAGCACACACAAGTGTTTCAGATTCATATAACAACATGATAGACTAACACATATATAGTGCATAATAACAGCAGTGCCGAATTTACATACAACACTATAACTTAGTACATATATATAGTGGGACTAAGGTGACGATCCCACCTACTAAAATAGGTTACCGACAACTACATGTTACGACTGGGAGGTCGTGATTTAGCAACCGTATGCATTAGCAGGAGGACAAACAAATTTCACCATGAGTTAACATTGAAGAAGGTCTACTAACCTACACTGAGCTAAACAAGTTTATCAGTACTAGCCTAAGGCACAAGTATCGTTCTTCGGGACAATGACGGTCGTGGAAGCTTAGTGGCCACTGGCCAGTTGAACGTGTAGTGGCCACTAAGCTTCCACGACCGTCATTGTCTCGATGAACGGTACTTGTTCCTTAGGCTAGTACTGATAAACTTGTTTAGCTCAGTGTAGGTTAGTAGACCTTCTTCAATGTTAACTCATGGTGAAATCTATTTGTCCTCCTGTTAATGCATACGGTTGCTGAATCACGACCTCCCAGTCGTAACATGTAGTTTTCGGTAACCTATTTTAGCAGGTGGGATCGTCACCTTAGTCCCACTATATATATGTACTAAGCTATAGTGTGGGATGCTTACTCTCTCCGACTGTTGCGCTTTGGATTTACAAAGCAATGTTGATGGCCTGCATAGCTATGTCATGGCCGTCCTGCATAGCCTGTAGTCTTTGGTGAACGCTTACAAATTAAATAGAATTGCTATTAACTAGTATCCAAAAAATTTGATAAAAAAACACACTTACATAATATAATTATAAATGAACAAATAGATAGAAACCTTAGGGATATATTCTTAAAACTTACATTGTCAGGCGATGCAAGCACGTCCTCACCCCCACGGTGATCATCAGCACGGTCATCATGGGAACATAATAAAAATATAAGCATCCATGCCTCTAATATTGTGATCTTTTATCAATTAACAATCCTTCATTATGATCCCCGCGAACATACAAGTCATTGTCATCCCCACCTTCAATGTTTGGTGGTGTTGGAAACCCAACTGAGAATGGATTGGAGTCATCATACTTATCATAGTACTCTTCTTCATCTATAGGATCTTCAATGAACTTTCGTTTACCATGAAGAACAACCGACCATTTATCATTTGCAGGATCATCGATATAAAATACTTGTTTTGCCTGTGATGCCAATAGGAATGGTTCACCCTTCTTGCCAATCTTTTCAAAGTTCACTAACGTGAAACCCAATTCATCCACTATAACTCCTTTGTTGTTGTCAACCCAATTACATTTAAAGAGCGGAATTCTGAAATCTACATAGTGAACATTTACCATGAAGAACAACCGACCATTTATCATTTGCAGGATCATCGATATAAAATACTTGTTTTGCCTGTGATGCCAATAGGAATGGTTCACCCTTCTCGCCAATCTTTTCAAAGTTCACTAACGTGAAACCCAATTCATCCACTATAACTCCTTTGTTGTTGTCAACCCAATTACATTTAAAGAGCGGAATTCTAAAATCTACATAGTGA
Organism: Alisma plantago-aquatica; assembly: GCA_963693085.1. Lineage (NCBI taxonomy): Eukaryota > Viridiplantae > Streptophyta > Magnoliopsida > Alismatales > Alismataceae > Alisma > Alisma plantago-aquatica. Next base: position 862,237,239 of record OY856413.1, read on the forward strand.
AACTCCCATATGTCTTCAATGACACCGTAATATGACATTTTAGCTTCACGTGGACTTTTATCCTTTGCACTTGCAAAATACATAGTCGACGCTTGAAGGGTGACCCTACTGTTTTGGACGACACTCTTCTCATCTTGACGCTTTGTGTAATATGAGAAACCATTTATGTCAAATCCTTCATAAGACATAACATTCAATTTTGGTTTAATGGCGAGGCATTTGATGGTTTCAGTAACATTATCTGGTGTTTGAGATAGTTGATGTAAGACTTTATCTTCAAAACACTTAATAAATGTCTTGTTATGCTCTCTAGCAAGCCACATTGAATTGGATCGAGGATATTGTCTCTTGATGAAATTGGTATGTTCCTCGATATAAACACTCACTTCGTCGATGTTTTGTAAAATAATCAAGTGACCTTGCTCCAACTGCTCACAGCTGATTACTTTCACCCGTGCTCCCAAAACTCCTTTGCCAAAATGCTCCTCAATATTCTTGTCATTCACGGGAGCATCATTACCACTCAGAAAGTCATTGCGAAAATCCATAACCTCTCTCGCCACATAACCCTCAATAATACTCCCTTCAGGCCGATAACGGTTTCGAACATCACCTTTAAAAATGCTCATGTATCGTTCAAAGGGATACATCCAATGCAAGAAAACTGGTCCCAACATTTTCACTTCCCTAGTCAAGTTGACAACAAGATGTACCATGATATCAAAGAACGACGGAGGAAAATACATCTCAAGCTGACATAGGGTAACATCCACTTCTCTTTGCAAATTATCGAGAGTATCCGGGTCAATAACTTTGCTGCACAGACTGTTGAAAAAGAAACAAAGTCTGGTGATTGCAAACCTTACATGCTTCGGCAATATAGATCTAATTGCCACAAGCAATATTTGTTGCATTAGAATGTGTCAATCATGAGATTTAAGACCTATCAACTTCAGATCTTTCATTGATACCAATGTACGGATGTTGGATGAGTAACCCTGTGGCACCTTAACATTTACCAAGAATTCACAAAATGCTTTCTTCTCCTTTCTAGACAACGTGTAACAAGTTGGAGGTAAGTATGTTCTTTTATTACCCATTTCATATAATTTTTTTAATTCTGACCTTATTCCCATTTCACGTAGGTTCATTCTGGATTTTATCACATCTTTAGTCTAACCTGGTATATTCAACAGAGTACCGATGATGCTATGACATACATTTTTCTCAATGTGCATGACATCGATACAATGCCTGCAGACTGTCAAAGAACTCCAATAAGGAAGATCCCAAAATATCGACTTCTTCTTGAATAAAGACTTGTCACTCCTTGTGGCCATCGTACATTGTGATCTCTTACCAAATTCATTGGCGATGTCTTTCACTCTTTCATAAACATCCTTCCCAGATATAGGTTTAGGTGCACTACGTTCCTCATTCTGTCCATTGAATGCTTTGCGCAACCTACGATACGGATGAAATTTTGGAAGAAACCTTCGATGAGCAAGATATACAGTCTTGCCACCATGTTTTAGTCATATTGAATCAGTGTTCTCTTCACATATAGGACACTCTTTAGATCCTTTGACACTATATCCAGACAAATTCCCATATGCTGGAAAGTCATTCACAGTGCAAAACAACATAGCATGCAAACAAAATGTCTCTCTTCGTGAAGCATCATAGTTCATCACAACTTCACCCCAAAGTTTCTTTAAGTCATCAATCAGAGGTTCAAGATAAACATCGATATCATTTCCAGGTTGTTTAGGGCCCAATTTCAACAACGACAACATAACGTACTTATTTTTCATACACAACCAGGGAGGAAGATTGTATATAACAAGCATGACTGGCCAAGTGCTATGTTGGCTTCTCAATGTCCCGTACGGATTCATCCCATTTGTACAAAGCCCAAGTCTTAGATTCCTATTCTCTTCACCGAATTCAGGGTACAATAGATCAATCTTCTTCCACTGTGGAGAATCAGACGCATATCGTAGGATCCCATCATTATTTTTCTTAACATCTGCATGCCGCCTAAAATTCTTTGCATCTATAGGATTGGCAAACAAGCGTTGAAACTGTGGTATTATAGGTAGATACCACATCACCTTGGCGGGAGAACCAGTTTTGGACTCCCCCGAAGTCGTCAATTTATACCTTGATGCACCACATTTCGGACAATCTTTCAAATTCACATAGTCCTTTTGAAATAATACACAATCATTCAGGCATGCATGTATCTTATTGGCCTCCATTCCCATTGGGCACAACAATTTCTTTAACCGGTATGTTGAGATCGGCAGCTCGTTTCCTTCAGGAAGAATTTCTTTCAACAAAGACAACAATGATGTGAAGCTTTTGTCGCTCCATCGATTGTTAGCTTTTAGTTTATACAATCTCAACACAGCGCTAAGCTTCGTAAACTTACAACCCGTGTATAATGGTATCTCATCATCATGCACAATGTTTCTAAACATGGGAGGTGGATCGGTGTGCTCTACCCCACAACTATCCAGCATCGCATCAACGATGTCTACTGGAACTGGTTCATTCACATCTACGTCATCGGAGGCAATTTCTTCTTCCACACAAGCACTGCTATTGACATCCACTGGTTTCAAGTTTGAAATCTCTCCATGCCAGTGCCATTCTGTATAGCCTTGTACAATCCCGTTGCACATGACATGACTTCTGATTTCGTCACTAGTACTGACTTTCAAGTTGTTACTGCAATGCCTACGTGGACAGTAGAACCTATCTCAAGGTTGTTTCCTATGTTCCTCGGCAAATCTAACAAACTGATCAAGACCAGAAATAAAATCTGGGGTGCAGCGATTGCGAATGGACATCCATGATCTATCCATTCTCTGATCAAAGAGAAAATAAGTATATATTACAACAAGATTAGGGTCTAGGGTAAACAGATTATAGTTTATGGTTAAAACTTTAGGGTTTAAACATGTGATGTCATTCTTAAATGTGTAACACCTATCCCATTCTTGAACACCTAATCTCACTAGTAAGTGTATAATGTGTATTGGGTTTTCAAGAAAATTTCGGCAGCATTTCCCATTGTTCTCCAAGTACATATGTACTTAGAGAACAAACAGGGAAATGCTGCCGAAATTTTCTTGAAAACCCAATACACATTATACACTTACATCCTAAGTGATATTAGGTTTTCAAGAACAGTCCCAAACCGGGGACTATCCAAGATTTACTCCTAATGAGTAAATCTTAGACGGGTTTTTAGGCCAACAAATACAACACCAATTCCTTGTTCACAACCCCATTCAACACACAATTTCTTATAAAAACATTTGTGGACATCCATAACAACATATCAATGCTTCCTAAATTAATCAACATTAATAGCTTATGAATGTTTAGATGCATTTAAATATAAAGCCCTAAATTTAAATAATGTGATGAATAAAAAATCATTAGATGAATGAGTGAATAAGTAAATACAAATCAGTATTTAAGTAAATACAAATCAGTATTTAAGTAAATACAAATCAGAGGGCGAGACAGAGGGTTTTTGGGGATGTTTACCTCTGTTTGAGCCCAGTCGGGTGTCTTGCTCTAGAGCAGGGAGAGAGGCGAGACAGATGGGTGCACGTGGAAGCCGAACGAGCAGGAAGAAGGCCGGCGAGCTCCTGAACCGTAATGGAAGTGATCATTGAAAACATAGTTATAATAAGGATAAAAGAACATTTATAATGAAATTTGTCAGTAATTTGTAACATTCAATAACCAAGCCAATCATCAATTCAGTTACAAGCATTCATGTAGCAAATTTCAGTTGCATAAAATTAATCTCTTTTTACATCCACACACAGGGGTTGGTGTACCCCTAAACAATAACTAAACAAAGGGGTTGGTGTACCCCTAAACATGCACATAATTAAAATAACTATTAATACAGACAATTCTTGATAGATAGACAACTAAATACTACACCAACATGGTCCCGCATTAGTAACTTCGAGGACTCATCTTTGTGGCGATCTTCTCCTGAAGTTCAGAAAAGAAAGCAGCTATGAGTATTGATTAATTGCTTTCAGACAAAAAGTGTAAACACAAATTTTTTGTCTTGACAATTATATTTGTTAATTGGACCTACCGTGGCCTTTTTGATGATGTTGTGTCGCGGAGCTCCTCACTGTATTTAGATGAATCTGAACTGACATAGATGATGGTATCCTCCGCCGTGGCCTCATAATCAGATTTGTCATAGATGATATCCTCCGACGTGCGCTCATACCATAGTAGATGATCAGGGGTCTCACAGTTGATGTTGGTTATCCAAATGTTGATGGTATTATGGCCAATTGGACGGAGAAAAAGCCTGTCGCTACGACCCACATGCATCTTTCCAATCCAATCATGCCAACCAGATTTCGATACAAGATTTCCCTCCAAATCATACTCAACCTCGATAACATGTGAATAATTGCCAAAATTTAGGGTCACTTCACCAAGCCTGTAGTGTCTTCCTTCTAGAAAACGCCAATGTTTGGGTATGGCCAATTGGTTTAAGGAATGATCATCTAGGATGATGTCCAATTGTTCTTCAATAGGGAACGTTAACATTGACATAGAGGCCCAGTTCATAGTGGTACTGTTGTGGGTGGACAGAGACTGCATAATATTAGTATTAACAAAGTGTACTTAAGTACATATAACGATGTTATATATTTTCAGAAAAAGTGTAAGTACATATAATGATGTTATAAATTTTCAGACTAGTATTTTCTATAATTTGATGTATCTTGGTATTTCATAAAATGAGGTGACACTTATTATCTATTTGTTTAATCAACACTCATATTTAGTTTTATGAGTACATGACACTATGTTTGAAATACTTTTTTAAAAGGATAAATCATAGGGATTGGTTAACTCCTATCTGCTAGTAACATCAAAAAAGTCAAACCTAAAACTGGAAATGCACACTATAAATTTTGGCACGATCGTGTATGAATGCAAAACAATACTGAACTGAATTAGGATCAATCATAGGGATTGGTTAACTAAATTATCATTGACATCTACTTGTTTAAAAAATAGGTTAAGCCAAGGTCAACACACATTAAAAAATAGGTTAAGCCAAGGATGAATTGAGGATGCAAATCAAGTCAATTGGAGGCTTTACCTCTAGCAGTGATAGTGGTGACGATAATGGCAAGCTCTGGTTTCGGCTACTGCTGTTGGCGTTGGCTACTGGTGCTGGCTACTACTAGCACCGTCGAGAGGAGGACCGGCTAGAGGAGAGGACCAACGACGATGGCGGCTCCACGAACGGCGAGCTCTACAGAGGTGGCAAGCTCCATAGAAGGTGGCGAGCTCCACGAATGCCGGTGAGCTCCATAAACGGCAAGCTCCACGGCGGTGCTTCACTGAGGCGGCAAGGAGATCGGTGCTTCATGGTGACGCTTCATGGCAGCGCTTCACGGTGATGCTTCACGGCGGTGCTTCACGATGTCGGTGAGCAAGGAGATCGGCGGAGGCGAGCAAGGAGAACGCCGGAATCACCAGACCCTAATAGCCGATTGCAATCACAGATAGAAAGGGGAAGAGTTGGGCTCGCTCGCGCGATTTAAGTTAACATTCGGTGTCGGTTGCTAACAAAAACCGACAATAAAAACTTTAACTGTCAGTTTGAAACAAACCACCGACACTAAAGGGAGGTGAAAATTTTCACGGTTATTCACGCGAAAACACAACGGCATCAGTTATTGTCCCAAAACCGACGATAAATATTGAGCAAATTTATGTCTCGCATAGAACCTTTAGTTGTCGGTTCCTCTCTTAAAAACCGACGATGTATGTCAATTTTTGGAGGCAATTTTTTTCGCTGGAAATTTTGGTTTTGACGGTTACTTTTAGGTGTCAGTTTCTTATTAAGGAACTGACACTGAATAAAAGCGATACCCGTGTCTGGTCACCCTTCACAGATTGATGTCGGCTTATTTTAAACACCGACGCTGTATAGTTTAGGTGTCGGTTTTTTATTACAACCGACACCAACAAAAGTTACGTTATAAGCCATTTCTGTAGTAGTGTATTCATTGCTTCATTCTGATGGTTTCAGAGAACAAGTTCTCATTAATTTACTAGGGTGACTTCATTGAGCGTTGGGTACATTCAGTTGTTACATTCAGCTGTTGGGTACATTCTGTGAATTAGGATTCCAGTTTAAATGCATAGACAATAGTGTTCAATGACCATGAAAGATACATTAGTGTTGAGTGAATTAGTTAACAACCTGGGCATTTGAGTGAATCTGATGTAACATTTGAGAGGAATTTGGGTGCAATGGAATGCCATGCCATAAGTCCAACATAAAAATGCAAAGGTGCAATCAGAAACAAAGCCACATTTCAACTCAGAACATTTGGGTAACCAACCATCATTCATTGATTCAAATGTTGTTACACCATTTGACTACTTGGTACAATGCTAAATCGATCCAGCGTACACAAATACTAACATGATACATGATATCACTAATACATAAAAACACCACTTGTATTTTATGATTGCTCTTTGTTCGTTGACCTTGGCCATCTTCACTTCTTCTTTAACTTTAATTAGCTCAGAACCTACGATCTTCACTTCTTCTTTGAGTTTCATTACCTCAGAACCTGCCATCTTCAATTCTTCTTTCATTTTCATTAGCTCAGAACCTGCCATCTTCAATTCTTCTTTCAGTTTCATTAATTCAGAGCCTTGAGCATTGGAATCTTCCTCTTCAGTATGTGTTGAGGCTGAATCCACCCACTGGAAGTACCTATAGAAAGGATGCCCCTGTACAACAAAGGAACAACATAAAAAACAAACACATTCCACACAATTCATACAAGACCCTACAATTAGTACACATACTTCCTTGTTGAAATTTGGACATCCAAAGAACCTGCGACCATAATTTTTCAGTGTCCTAGCTATTCTAGACACAAGCACATAGCCACAGTCACAATGCGCACCAATTCTGTCTGCAGGTCTCTGAAGAAACACATTTGAACATGTAGAGGATGTATAGCAATTTTCCTTTTGATAATCCATATAGTCGGATGGAAGGCAAATCTAAAAGGGGGAGAAATCGGAAAAGAGGGGACCTGATTACAGGACAAAGTGGAGAATTTAGAGAGGTAGAGAGGGAATCAGACTCATTGCTTCCACCTGTAGGGACAATGACAAAGGGGAAGCGCATCTAGGCACCTGATTTCAGAATTCGACTGACGGAGGAGAACCCTTGCGCCCGATTTCTGGAATCCACCTGGTGACGGTGGTCTACTACCGACAGAGGTATGCTGGCCTCTTTTGACGGTGGTCTGCTGGCAACGGTGGTGCTGCCTTCAACCTTCAAAAATAGAGGAGAACCCTTGCCTGCCTCCGCTCCGCCTCTTGGGAACCGGACAGAAGGGAAAGGGGAAGCAGCAGAAGGGAGACGGGAAGTAGCAATGTCTCCTGGGATCCGGATAGAGGAGAAAGGGAAAGCACAAATAGAGGTAGCAGAAATGGAGGAAGGAGAAACAAGTACAGAGAAATGGGGAAGGATGAGGAAGAAGAAGAGGCCTGAGTGATTCACAGGCCATGGAGAGGAGAAAGAAGAAGGGAAAGTGAATCGGAGGAGAGAGACTAGAGTTTGACAGAGGGTTCTTGCATTGTGAGAGAGAGAGGGCTAGAGGAGGGGAGTCAAGGGGTGTGAGAGGGTTGGGACCCAGTTGACGGCTGTTAACGGGAGAGCCTGCTGTACAAAGGAGGCTTGTTTTTGCTTTTTGCCGGATCTTGATCCAACGCCTGTAAACTGAGGTGTATAGGCACCCTTATACACTCGAGTGTATTGTAGCTCAACTCTCTCTCTCTCTCTCTCTCTCTCTCTCTCTCTATATATATATATATATATATATATATGCAATTTACATGTGTCATCTTAATATCAATTTTGGTGGTGGATGTGAAGCATGGTTATGGCCAATAGCCCTAGATTTGTGTGTGCATGGTTTTGATTATTTATTCATGTTTTTACTCAGTTTTTGTACTGAGCATCTCTCATATTTCCAAATGTAAATTAATTCACTTATTCCTATTTCCCCTTGAATGTGACTCAAGGTTTTACCTATAATAATTTAATAAGAAATAAGCTAGTTATAATTTGTGTTTTGACATGAGATGATGATCTGCACAATGGTGATATGACTGGCTCTTGAGACAACCTAGTCAACTAGAGGACCGAGGAGGAAAAACGTCAGGAGGATGAACTGATTGATCGGTGGCCCAACCGATCGGCTGGAGGTGTCCAAATGCCTCTTGGAGCAGAGAACCATATGACTGCTTCAGGAGACCAATCGGTCAATCAAGAGGTGACACGACCAGTTTAAGAGTTGAACCGATCAACCTAGATTGGTCCAAGCATGAATCTTCATCAATAACATGTTGCATATGATGTGGACCTTCAATGGTGGGAATTCCTTATGGATCTAAGGAATTACAATAGTATGGACATAACCTTCGGTTGTGTTTTTAATTATTTCATGTTCTCATTTGTTGTTATAACATGTATATGATACATATTAAGTATGTGGTGATTGGATATGTATATGTATTTATATATACAATCCCTCAATATAAATATTAATTCTTAGATACTTTGCATAAGCATCACACATGAAAATCTTGATCGACCAAGTGTAGCTTACGCCCAAGCGTCATGCATCATCCATCTCGTCGAACTGTGATGGTAGATATGTAGGTTCTGCCCAAGTAGGATAAATTTTTGTCATGTAGGCTTTTGGGTCAAGCTTAACTAGTGATTCTTAATTGAATTAAGTGCTAGAGGAATGCAAATAATCAAGTCAAGGAGTTGCACATATCATCTATCCAAGAATTACATATGGTGTAATTGGAAAAATGTCCCTGCCTTAATAATTGGTTATGAACACTAGTGTTGGCTGGATAATTATTCCATTATTTTAGATCTTAGGTCACTAGAAGGTTGTACACTGCAACCTTCCAAATTGATACTTGAGGGTTATCAATTAGAACAAAATAGTGGGATCAATAATTAATTAAAGGCAGAATTAATATCATTAGCTTATCAAATAAAACAAATCAAAAGGTTTTGACACTACTACAGAACTGACCTTTGGTGTCGATTATTTAGGGCCTTTGGAGATGGTTAAAAAGTAAAACCTATGTGGGCAACACTAAAAGGTGAACCCTTAGGCATCGATTTGAAAACCGATGCCAAAACCCTTCACGCCACCCAAAATGCGCCAGCGGGGGCACTATAGGCGTTGGTTATTAGTGGGGAAACCAACACCAGAACCCTTCACGCCACAAAAAAGGCACCGGCTGGGGCAGTACATGCGTTAGTTATTAGTAGGGAAACTGATGCCCAAACCCTTCGTGCCACAAAAGGGCGCCAGCAGGGGCACTATAGGTGTCGGTTTCTTAGTAACAACTGATACCATATCACCTACCGCCACAGCCGTGCTGGCCAGCACGGCCATGTTGTCTGGACACATTAGACGGCGGTTTTTTGCTATTAACCGTTGTTGTAAGCCTTTGTTGTCGATTTTCGACTAATAATCGACGCCTATCTTTTGATTTTTTTTTTCTTATCAGTTTGCAGGCCTACTGTGGCTGGTCGTAGGATAAAGAAACCTACAGTTGAGTGGAAATGAACTGTAGGTTTACGAAATCCATTGATATCAGCCAACAACAGGCCACAAACCTGCAAATTTAACAAGATTCATTTTCACACATTTATCAACCTACAGTTCCATTCAATTTTCACACATGTAGTGACATTCAAACACATGTAGAAACATTCATGTAGCAACATGCAGTTCCTTTCATTTTCACATTCACACATGTAGAAACATTTAGACACATGTAGAAACATTCATGTAGCAACCTTCAGTTCCTTTCATTTTCACATTAACACATGCACATGTGGAAACATTCATGTAGCAACCTGCAGTTCCATTCATTTTCACATTCACACATGTATAAACATTCAGACACATGTAGAAACCTTTAGACATGTAGAAACATTCACACATATGACAATTCAGAAAAATTCATTTACAAAATATCATTCTTTAGTCATTATCGCTATCAACATCCCAATTATATTTTAAAACCCCCACTACTTGTATGGTTTTTTCCCATTCTTCTCGTACATCATTTAATTCTTCCGTCGTATAGGAAGCATGTACATATGATAAGGCCTTACCTATAGTGTGGTCAGTTTTAAACACATGCAAAGATAATGATGTATAAGAGAATGATGTACATATATAATTAATAATATATAAATAAGATTGATAGATTTTATATTATCTAATGATACTATATATAATACCTCAGGTATGGTATCGATGTCCACTGTGGCATATTTGATAATCATGTGCATAAATCACATCACATAGTATGCACATGCCCAGTCGTTGTCTTGTGTAGCACACTATAAATTGAAACATACAAAATAGTAAAAAATACAACTAAGCACAGTTCACATAAATAATATATACATTGGAGTCGGGAACTTACTTCCATGTTCTCCCAAATTATTTATTGGTTCTTTTTCCTAAGGACCTGTCCTCCAGCCTTTTTGAACTCATGTAAACCCCTACATGTTAATGTAACACAGTAAATTGCATAATTAAATAGTAATGTAATAATAGATGTTAACAGATATAAAAATGAAATATTTCTCACTGGAATAATGCCATTTTCATTGCATGTCCATATTTTGGATTCAATTTAGTCCCCTTAAGATCTAGATAATAAACAGTGAATGTCCTGGGGACAATAACTAGTAACTCCCAATGCGTACCACTATAGGTGAAAAAGTTAAAAATTAATAACTTGAAATCCATAATAAAAATGTAATTTTCTTAAGTCCAAATTATAAACAAAGTAAACTTACTCCACATTGAATGGAGCTATTATCACCGTATTCTTATTTTGACCAAATTTTTAAAAGCATCACACCAGTATTGTTGAACTGACGTAGGGTCTTTAGCTATTAGACTAATCAAAGATGGAATCAAAAATCCTACATGTTCAAATGAAAAATCTGCACATATCTTGTCTAAGTAGCTGCAAAACATGTATTACGTATCCATTAATATATAAGAAACCAGATCACTAGATCCTACACAAGGTATATGGATGTATAAATAAGATCTCACCTTATCCATAGCTCCATCACAGGTTTATTCAGCCAATCATAGTGAAACAACTCCAAAATATCTTGTATAAATAGTTTGTTTTCGTATGATTGACTTGCAGCATCCACATCTATAGAAATATTTATAGGGCAATTTATATCATCTTCGCCTAACCATTCTGCCATACCCCAACAATTAGGACCTAACGGGGTAGGTAGGTCATGTGGAACCCAACTTGGTAATGTAGGAGGTGGAGGTGGAGGCCTAGATGCTCTGGGTATCTTTATTTTAACCTATATATATAATTTTAGATCAATTGACCTCATATATACACACTAACAATTTAACGTAATGTAAATTTACCATACAATTTCAGTGTAGACGACATCTTCTTTGGGCCACAATATCACTCCGCCTTCTACCTCCCCAAGCGTTTCACAATCTGGGTGGGCATATGGCAATGGATGATCCATTCAACTGGGGAATATATGTAGCGGGCTCACACGAACCCAACCATCTAGTAATGGAGACCCATGAAACATTTCCCCTAGAAGGGATGGGTAATCCGACGCCTATACAATGATGTATTCGTTACTTTTTAGAAGGCATGGCTTCAACCCCTGCAAATTTATGTAAAGAATGTTATTTACATATATACATATCATCTTGAAAATATATCATCTTGAAAAGACTAGCTACTATGTCATAAAAATACTTACAGCAGATGTGCTAGGTGGTGGGTCTACAAGATTACTCCCAACCTCTACAGTAGGAGTACAGCAGGATGCCATAGGTACTGTCTGAGTGGCAGTCTGAGATGTCTGCCACTTTCTCATTTCTTAATGCAGTGTCTTATCAACACATTCCTTGACTCTCCTTTCAACTATCTTATCTACATATACATGGATAAAAGAAACGTTAGCTTCTGATTATTGAATTCCCTTTTACAGTAACATTCTAAAAAAAGAATAGGTTACCTCTTCTTGTGAAATTCCCACTTTTGGGACATGTTTGCACTGGGTTGACCCAAAGAATGCTTTGATGCCCACACCAGCGCCTGCACCCCTAACACGTCTAGGATGCTCTCGGTTACCCAAAGCAATTGTCAATTCATCCCTTGTGCCCTCATGGATGAACTTGCCTTGTTTCCTCAGCTCGTGCAGCTCCTGCAAATCGCCATCAACAGAAATTGGTGAGTAAGTAAACACCACAAATAATCAATATTTGAACGATTGCTCTAAGAGTTGTATTTTACCATTTTTGCATCCACCTAAGTAGTTACGAGCTTCTTTATTTCTCCCTTCTTGTTTTGCCTCCCAACTATCCAGACATCATGGCGAGGCAGAGGTGTGGTACCTATAGTAGAGGACTCCTGAGTAGCAGTAGACACAGCAGTACACTCAGCCTGTAGTCTTTGGCGAACGCCTACATAGCCCTTTGGACCCATTGTGTGGTCATGCAGATTCAGTGCACACATTGCTCTTTGCGCCTTACTGATAGACTAGTTAGTATGCACATTGATTTGGTTAGTAACACTAAAGGTTAATCGTGAATAGGTGAATACAATGTATATTAATTAAATAGGGAGTAACACCTAATACCTTGGATTCATCAGTGTTTCTTGAAGAAACAAACACGTCCCATTCTTCTTGGTCCAGGAAGTTCCACTGTTCAGTGGCTGACTTCTTCCTCTTCTCACCATCTTTTATTTATTCTCAAGTGAGATGTGTCCTATAGTTCCTTAGGACCCTCCCACAGTGTTGCATCAAGCATTTACGATGCAACTTTTCATCCAACACAAATATACTCTGCAAAATAGAATTGCTATTAACTAGTATCCAAAAAATTAGTAATTTACAAAATGGAATTGCAAATAATAATAACTCACACATAAATCCTTCCATATTAAGTCTTTCTTCCCCTTAGGAACTTTATGCCAAGAATCTATCTTACAATCACAATGGCTACGAGTAACATACCCAAGATATGAAACAAACGAATTACGGTTCACTCCAATTGCATTTCTTGCATTATCAAAATCCACAACCAATTTGGGTCCATTGCCCCCTAGCACTGTTAACTTCTTCATCATAGTGATGCCCCTTCTCTTGTCAACTTTTTGGTACTGCTCATCAAGTGCCTCAAGTGCTTCAGAGGGTACATGTGCATCATCAACCTAAAATTTGACAAAATAAACACACTTACATGATATAAACTATAAATGGACATATAGATAGAAATATATGATAAATTTTTAAAACTTACATTGTGAGGAGGCGCATTGGTATCCTCACCATGCTCATCATGGACATCATGGTCATCATGCCCATGGTCAGCCATCTAAAAATTTCATTAAAAATTAAACATTTATCATTTGACATAACTAGAAGATAATGAAACATTGAAAAATGAAACATTGTATAGTTCACATATACAAATGAAACATTGAAAAATGAAACATATAAAAAAATATAAACATGCATGCCTCTAATATTGCGATCGTTTATCAATTAACAATCCTTCGTTGTGATCTCCGTGCACATACAAGTCATCATTAGCTTCAATATTTTGTGGTGTTGGCAACCCAACTGAGAATGGACTGGAGTCATCATACTTATCATAGTTCTCTTCTTCATCTATAGGATCTTCAATGAACTGTCTTTTACCAAGAAGAACAACCGACCATTTATCATTTGCAGGATCATCGATATAAAATACTTGTTTCTCCTGTGATGCCAATATGAATGGTTCATCCTTTGGTGTTATCAACCCAATTCATCCACTATAACTCCTTTGGTGTTATCAACCCAATTACATTTGAAGAGTGGAATTATGAAATCTATGTAGTCAAACTCCCATATGTCTTCAATCACACCGTAATATGATATTTTAGCTTCACGTGGACTCTTATCCTTTGCACTTGCAAAAAACATAGTCGACGCTTGAAGGGTGACCCCACTATTTTGAACAACACTCTTATCATCTTGGCACTTTGTGTAATATGTGAATCCATTAATGTCATATCCTTCATAAGCCATAACATTCAATTTTGGTTTAAAGGCGAGGCATTTGATAGTTTCAGTAATATCATCCGGTGTTTGAGATATTTGATGTAAGACTTTATCTTCAAACCACTTAATAAATGTCTTGTTATGCAATCTAGTAAGCCACGTTGAATTGGCTCGAGGATATTGTCTCTTGATGAAATTGGTATGTTCCTCAATATAAACACTCACTTCGTCCATGTTGTGTAAAATATACAAGTGACCTTGTTCCAAGTGCTCACGGCTGATTACTTTCACCTGTGATCCCAAAATTCCTTTTCCAAATTGCTCCTCAATATTCTTGTATTACCAGGAGTGTCATTACCACTCAGAAAGTCATTGCAAAAATCCATAACCTCTCTCACCACATAACCCTCAATAATACTCCCATCAGGCCGATAACAGTTTTGAACATCACTTTTAAAAATGATCATGTATCATTCAAAGGGATACATCCAATGTAAGGAAACTGGTCCCAACATTTTCACTTCCCTAGTCAAGTGGACAATAAGATGTAGCATGATATAAAAGAAGAAAGGAGGGAAATACATCTCAAGATGACATAGGGTAACAACTACTTCTCTTTGCAAAGTATCGAGAGTATCAGGGTCAATAACTTTGTTGTACAAACTATTGAAAAAGAAACAAAGTCTGGTGATTGCAAACCTTACATGCTTCGGCAATATAGATTGAATTGCCACGAGCAATATTTGTTGCATTAGAGTGTGACAATCATGATATTTAAGACCTATCAACTTCAGATCTTTCATTGATACCAATCTACAGATGTTGGATGAGTAACCCTGTGGCACCTTAACATTTACCAAGCATTCACAAAAAGCTTTCTTCTCCTTTCTAGACAACGTGTAACAAGTGGGAGGTAAGTATGTTCTCCGATTTCCCATTTCACGTAATTCTATTAATTCTGACCTTATTCCCATTTCACGTAGGTCCAGTCTGGATTTTATCCCATCTTTAGTCTTACCTGGTATATTCAACAGAGTACCAATGACGCTATCACAAACATTTTTCTCAACGTGCATGACATCGATACAATGCCTGACTGTCAAAGAACTCCAATAAGGAAGATCCCAAAATATTGAATTCTTCTTGAATAAAGATTTGTCACTCCGTGTGGCCATAGTACATTGTGATCTCTTACCATATTCATTGACAAAGTCTTTTACTCTTTCATAAACAACCTCCCTTGGTATAGGTTTAGGTGCACTCCGTTCCTCATTCCATCCATTGAATGCTTTGCACTTCCTACGATACAGATGGAATTTTGGAAGAAACCTTCGATGACCAAGATATATAGTCTTGCCACCATGTTTTAGTCTTGTTGAATCAATGTTCTCTTCACATATACGACATGTTGTAGCTCCTTTGACACTATATCCAGACAAATTCCCATATGCTGGAAAGTCATTAATTGTGCAAAACAACATAGAGTGCAAACGAAATGTCTCTGTTCATGAAGCATCATAGGTCATCACACCTTCACCCCAAAGTTTCTTTAAGTCATCAAGCAGAGGTTCAAGATAAACATCGATATCATTTCCAGGTTGTTTAGGGCCCGATATCAACAATGATAGCATAACGTACTTATTTTTCATACACAACCAGGGAGGAAGATTGTATATAACAAGCATGACTGACCCAGTGCTATGTTGGCTGCTCAATGTCTCGTACAGATTCATCCCATCTATACAAAGCCCAAGTCTTAGATTCCTGACTTCTACACCAAATTTAGGGTACAATAGATCAATCTTCTTCCACTGAGGGGAATCAGACGCATGTCGTAGGATCCCATCATTATTTTTCTTAACATATGCATGCCACCTCAAATTCTTTGCTTCTATCAGATTGGCAAACAAGCGTTGAAAATGTGATATTATAAGTAGATACCACATCACCTTGGTAGGAGAACCAGTTTTGGACTCCCCCAAAGTCGTCAATTTATACCATGATGCACCACATTTTGGACAATCTTTCAAATCCACATAGTCCTTTTGAAATAATACACAATCATTTGGGCATGCGTTTATCTTCTTGGCCTCCATTCCCATTGGGCATAACTATTTCTTTACCTGGTATGTGGAGATTGGCAGCTCGTTTCCTTCAGGAAGCATTTCTTTCAACAAAGACAACAATGATGTGAAGCTTTTGTCACTCCATCTATTGTTAGCTTTCAGCTTATACAATCTCAACACAACGCTAAGCTTTGTAAACTTAGTACAACCTATGTATAACGGTATCTAAGCATCATGCACAATGTTTCTAAACATGGGAGGTGGATCGGTTTTGGTGTGCTCTACCCCACAACTATCCAGCATCGCATCAATGATGTCTACTGGAACTGGTTCGTTCACATCTATGTCATCAGAGGCAGTTTCTTCTTCCACACAAGCACTACTATTGACATCTACCGGTTTCAAGTTTGAAATCTCTCCATGCCAGTGCCATACTATATAGCCTTGTACAATCCCATTGCACATGACATGACTTTTGATTTTGTCACCAGTGTTGACTTTCAAGTTGTTACCGCAATGCCTACATGGACATTAGAACCTATCTCCAGGTTGTTTCCTATGTTCCTCGGCAAATCTAATAAATTGATCAAGACCAGAAATAAACTCTGGGGTGCAGTGATTGCGATTGGACATCCAAGATCTATCCATTCTATGATCAAAGAGAAAACAAGTATATATTACAACAAGATTAGGGTCTAGGGTTAACAGATTAGAGTTTATGGTTAAAACTTTAGGGTTTAAGGTATTATATACAATTAATGGTTAAAACATCCTAAGTGAGATTAGGTGTTCAATAACAGTCCCAAACCGGGGACTATCCAAGATTTACTCCTAATTAGTAAATCTTGGACGGGTTTCTAGGCCAACAAATACATGCACTGTCATTCTTATATATAATAAATGTGTACCACCTATCCCATTCTTGAACACCTAATCTCACTAGTAAGTGTATAATGTGTATTGGGTTTTCAACAAAATGTTGGTAGCATTTCCCCACTGTTCTCCAAGTACATATGTACTTAGAGAACAAACGTGGAAATGCTACTGAAATTTTCTTGAAAACCCAATACACATTATACACTTACATCCTAAGTGAGATTAGGTGTTCAAGAATAGTCCCAAATTGGGGACTATCCAATATTTACTCCTAATGAGTAAATCTTGGATGAGTTTCTAGGCAACAAATACATGTGTTGTCATTCTTATATATAATAAATGTGTACCACCTATCCCATTCTTGAACACCTAATCTCACTAGTAAGTGTATAATGTGTATTGGGTTTTCAAGAAAATTTTGGCAGCATTTCCCCGCTATTCTCCAAGTACATATGTACTTAGAGAACAAATGGGGAAATGCTGCCAAAATTTTCTTGAAAACCCAATACACATTATACACTTACATCCTAAGTGAGATTAGGTGTTCAAGAACAGTCCCAAATCGGGAACTATCTAAGATTTACTGCTAATGAGTAAATCTTGGACGAGTTTCTAGTCCAACAAATACATGTGATGTCATTCTTATATATAATAAATATGTACAAACTATAGGCAACATGGTTAATCCTAATCTATGGAGAATTATTAAATAATAAATCAAGAAATCAATAGTTTCAAACATGCAGTAATTCACAATGCAATGTTATAAACTACATGCAATATGGTTAATCCCCACACTCTAGTAGACAGACTAACCTTAAATATAGTGATGTATAAGAGATTAAGAAAAAAATTTCTTAGGTAAGAGTAAGATGAAGCTCATTGATAATATAGAAAAGATTGGGGGGGTGGGAGTGGTGGGGCTGACCTTGGGCCCTTAGTTGATATTAAATCAATGTGCTACTGATTTCCAAGATAGGATAGATGAGACTAGAGTTCATATTAGATGAAAAAATAGCAACTTAGGACAAAGTCGATCAGTAAAGTCCCAAACTCAACATATATGCACAATTAGCATCAAATATAGGACAAAAGGGTAGATTAGAACCCTAATGTACTTAAACATGTATAAAAATTACCCTAATGACAAAAGGGCCATCCAATGGTGGTCGAGTAGGATCAAGGTACCTTGAGGGTGGAGGAAGAAGAGGAGGAAGAAGGCCTTTGTGGTGGCGCCGATGGCAAATAGGCGCGCAGGAGTTGTGGTCGGAGCAGCTACTTGGAGAGCAGGGAGCAAGAGAGCCGTGACCTGGAGAGCAGCGGCAGGTGCACCAACAAGCGGTGGCAGTAGAGGCGAGTGGTGAGCGGTGGCGGAGATAATGAGTAGAGCACTAGCAAATGGCGGCGGAGGAAAAGGCGGTGAGCACAGGAGCAACGGGAGGCGGTGAGCAGAGGAATCGCCGGACCTAACCCTCAATCGAGAATGAATGAAACAGAGAAAGGGGAAGAGTCTAGCTCGTGCGGTTGCTGTTAAGTTAACAATAGGCATCGGTTATTAGAACTAACCGTCGTTTAACACTATAGGCATCAATTACCAACAAGAAACTGACACTTCTGTTAGTTGATAGTCGTCGGTTCCAACTAGAAAAACCGACGTCTATCCATATATGTCAACAAAAATAAATGTTCTCGAATTAAGAATATAGTCATCGATTTCTGTATAAAAATGACGCTAAAGGGAGGTGAAAATTTTCACGGTTAAGCACACGAAAACACATCGGTGTCGGTAATTGTAAGACAACCGACGATAAAAATTGGTCAAAATTCTGTCTCGCGGAAAACCTTTTGTCGTCGGTGTCTTTGTTAAAAACCGACGCTATATGTTAAAGTTTGGAGGTAATTCTTTTCACTGGAAAATTTGGATTTGGCGGTCAATTTTAGGCATCAGTTTCTTATTAAGAAACCGACGCTAAATAAAAAGTGATACCCGTGTCTGGTCACCCTTCACAGATAGATGTTGGTTATTTTATTTTAAAGATGTTGTATGGATTAGGGATCAGTTTTTGTATACAATCAACACCTGTAAATGTGACGTTATAAGTAATTTTTGTAGTAGTGTGAAAAGTTGCAATATTTCTTTGTAGAATCTAATGTCAAACATAAATGTGTTATTATTGCGATCAGTCCTTGAGAAGGACAAAATGGGATTAACTTCTACATTTGGTTTACAACTCCTTGAGAAATGTTCTCACTAGTGAGCAAAAGCTCTATGTCCTTGAAAGACCAGAGCCAAAGGATCCCACTCCTAATGCGCTAAGGCTAATTTGGATGCTTATTTGAAGTGTGCCAATGATGTCGAGACATTGAATACCTTATGCTATGATGTATGAACTATGAGTTGCATGAGCAACATGAAAAACATGGACATTCTCGAGATGCTAACACATCATAAGAATCATGTAAATCAAGAAATGCATAATATATTCACAGTGTTGTTTGAGTGCAAACTGATAGAGGGAGATCCAATAGAGCCCCATGTACTCAAATGATAGGGCATGTAGGGTGACTGGGATTTCTCTTAGCTCAAAAGTTGACCATGGATATGATTTTGCAAATCATTACATGAATCATATAGTCAGTTCATCAAATGCAACCGTCCAAACCCTATATAGGGGACGGATCCATACACTCGAGTTCTTCATTGTCTCCCGCTCTTCTCCAACCATGCAACCATCCAAACCCTAACCAAAGGGTATAGCTCTAACCTTGGGGCAGCGAGCAACCTTGGAGTCATCATCATGGACGGGGGATGTCACACTTGGCCAGAGGGAAGCACGACCATCACCCTTAGACTCCAACGCATCCACGACGGTCGTTGCACGGCTGCAATGCCGGCCGCAGATTGCAGACCCAACCGACCTGAACCAGCAGTGCTGGCCATGACTGGAGGGCACCCTTGGATGTGTGGGGTTGCATCGGAGGTAGGGCATTGAGTTCTGAGGAGATTCATGCATTGGAGAGGTCCCACAATCAGCTGCAGCACGGTTGCATTGTAGCTGTGAGATGTGGATCTTATGGGCTTGCTCACAGCTGTTTTGGATGCGTCTTGGAAGTGTGTTGCGTATGCCAGGGCACGACGGGGGGCAATAGCACTCTCCCTAGTGGCCAACGGGGCCAAGGGAGGCAAGGAGGAGTCGCGCCCTTGGCGGTTAGGGCAACGGCAGACGGATGACGCGAGGAAGAAGAAAGGCGGGGGGGGCGCTGGACGATCTTGCCCCTCCAGGCTTTGCAAGACCAAGGAGCCGCACAAGGGTAAAATCGGTATTTGGTTATGTTTTTAAACCAGCAAGTTACGCAGCAAGCGCAGTGCATGGGACCGCTGACGTGTTAGCGTCCCATTGCTCCAAGTAAGCATATTTAGTAAAATTCGTATCTCTTTATTAGTAGCTCAGAATATTGCAAAATTATATATCAAATTGCTCAGAAAAATCAGGGGAATGCAATGAAAATAGTTTTAAAACCTAATTCCTCTTACAATCCAAAAAGTAGTGTAGGATATCAACTTTAATGAATTAAAGATTAAGAAACTCTACTTTGAGATGATTAATGTAATTAGTAGAGTTTAATGGGTGATTAAATTTGATATTAACCTATTAATTGTAAAAAGGCACATTAAGATCGAAAAGGATGAACTTTGCATGTAATTAGTTTAATTTAGAGATTAGGTGCATAAATATAATTGAAATTTGAAAAGTAAATAAAGTTATCATCTTTAATGATGTAATTAATGAAAAACCCTCAGATTTGATGATGGATGGATTTAATGTTGTTCATTGGATAGTTCAAGCCAATATTAACCTATTGTTAATAAAAGTGAAAATAGGATCTAAAAAGATAATATTTTTATATAAGTGGCTTAATTTAGGGTTTTGTGCATGAATATGCATTAATGAGCTTGAAAACCCTAATTTAGATGAGTATGTCTTTTAATTGGTTCAATTGTTCAAATCCATGAATAAATAGATATGTAATGATCCTAAGTCAATTTGGGTATAAAAGACTATTAAAATGGATAGTTTGAGCAATTAGGGTTTATATAAGTAGAAAAGAGTATTTTAGGGTTTGTTGACCTAAAAGGCATGAAGTTTGAGAAATTGATCTAAAAAACCCTAATGATTATTGATGAAACCCTAATTTGGATTTGAAACCCTAGGAAGTGAATCCAAGTCAATAACGTAGATTCTTGATAAAGTGTGTAGTAAATAGAATACATATTCGTTTCAGGAATTATGTGATTGATGAATTGCTTGCTTGGATTGCTTTCTTGGTTGGAATTGCTTAATGCTTGTGAAATCATCAAATCAGGTATGTGGTTATGCTTATGATTATCCCGACCAGTTTTTCGAGGATTTTATCGACGTTTCCCTCATGGCTTGAAATAACTGTTGGATGTTTTTATTTCATGCAACTATAGAGTGACTATGACTATCACTATGAATATACATGTATAACTGGCTAGATCCAGGTCCACCTCTGTGGCTTGTAAAGGCTAAAAAGGGGTAACCTAGAGTAAGGTCTTGGTTATCGTGGGTTAGAAATTGGGCTACCAAGTGTAGTTCCATGGGACCCATTAGCATTCCATGAGTTAAAGAGTGGGCTACTTACGAGTAGTTCCGTGTGACTCAACCCTAGAAACTGGTTCACATATAGGTGGGACCATGAGGGGTTTAATGAGGATCTACCATAAGGGAGGTAGTATCCAAGACCACTGCAGGGATAGCACAGAGGATAGGGTACTCATGGATCGTGGAGTTATAGTTAAAATGTAATCTTGGTTGTTAAATGATTAATTGAATGATTACGTTGTTATCATAGTTGCATGTTTATTGTTTCCCCCACATACCAGCTTCGGCTGACTGGCTTTTTGTTTGTCAACGTTTTAGGTACAAGCCAAAAGGACAAATAATAAATCGTCATATTGTGAAATACATGAAGTAAAATACAAGGAGGATTAGTTAGAATAGAGTCCATAAGTGGATAGAAGTTTAGAGATCCAAGTTTTCAAAAAGGTATGTAAGGGTTTATTTTCTTATAGTTTTCCTGTTTAGTTTGTTAAAATTTGATAATTATTCTTGGTTAATTGTCGAACCTTTGATCTGGAAGTTATGGGTGCGGCTTCGACCTTTCGGTCTCCCTTAATTGGGGGTTATCGGGAGGTGGGGTCATAACATTTGGTATCAGAGTGTAGGTTCCTCACTTAACCATTAATAATTATTAAATTTTACAAACTCCATAGAACCCAAGGGAGTTATTAGTGGATTATCCGAAAGATGGAGGTGTCTAGAAAAGGATCACGACTGGGGGCTGGCAATATTTTCCTCCGCACCGCTAGTCAGAATACGAGGACTCCCAGATCTGTGTGACTGCCTGGCCAAAGTCTTGGGGTATGAATCGAAATAAAATACATTTAGGACTTTCTCATCTTATTCATCCCTTCTCATCACAAATTTTGTTAAGGACCTTAAGGAGTAGGGTTTTCTCTCTTCTCCTCACCCTCTTGAGGTATGGGTAAGGTTGATAAGGTTTAAGGGATCCTCCACCAAATTAAATGAAA
This sequence comes from Alisma plantago-aquatica, assembly GCA_963693085.1. Classification (NCBI taxonomy): domain Eukaryota; kingdom Viridiplantae; phylum Streptophyta; class Magnoliopsida; order Alismatales; family Alismataceae; genus Alisma; species Alisma plantago-aquatica. Next base: position 862,260,001 of record OY856413.1, read on the forward strand.
AGCATGTAAATAAGATGTCATGGACATAAGCTGAATAGATTAAGCGCAAACTAAAGAATAGATACATGCTTAGGTCATATGACATAAGTTGTCATGCCCTCAGAAGAGACCTGAGGCTAGACCTTTATGTCAGGAGGATAAGTGAAGAGAGTTAGTCCTAGAGGTAGAGACCTCCATTAAAACTAGAGACCTGACACATCCTCTGAGGATGATGTTAACCCTAACCCTAAGTGGAGGTTAGAGAGATGACAGGATGAGTTAGACGTCATGGTTGACTGGGTGTTTGGATGGACATGCCTTTGGTTTGCCATATGAGCCATGAAAGGTTGGATGGCCTATCACCTTTAGCAACCCAACCCTAGGAGGGGTCGTGCATGTTTGGGAGAAGGATAGCTCCTTCATGGATGAGGTTAGAGAGGAACCTATGGAAACCCCATGAGCTTATATGGGCATAATAGGCACCCAGAATGTGTCAGTAGTGCGAACAATAGGTTGAAACCCTGGCCGGGAGAGTTGAAGGATAGCTTATGAGATAAGCATAAAGAGCTAGGGATAACCTTGAGCAAACATAATAGGCTTCACCCACGTGGAGGTATGCTTGTGAGCTTGATCCTTCACAAAGGGAGGACCTCTAATGGTGAGGTTGGTTGTAGGGTAGCTCTAGAAAGAGAGAGCAGAAACCAAGAAAGATGGTTGGAATCCTAGACTCTGAGATATGAGGAAAAGTAGGGAGTTGAGGATGATGTGACTTAAGTGGATGATAGTGGTCGCCACATGCTTGATCCCTAGAGGTTGATGATGTCTTGATTGCCATGAGAGCAACCAAACCCTAGAGAGAGGATGAATCTGCTAATACCTCTGTGCCTTTGGTATAGGTGTTTCCCTACTAAGATAGGGAGAAGAGTTCCTTAGACCTGGAGAGGTATAGTAACAGGATTATGAGGCCTTGCACCTTGTTGATTGTCCTTGAGGAGGACTCAACTTTAAAGTGTTGATTGAAAAGAAGGATGACAAGAAGTGTATGTAATACCCGGTACATGTTTGGATCATGGTTAAGAGGTTGATCATGCAGTTGGACACCCAAAAAGTGAACCTAGGGTTCCTAGGCCTAAGAGGGGAAGTAGTGTACCTAATGCTCATGATGAGAGTGGAGTTTCTATAGAAGCGGGCATGGTACTTCTTATGTTGAGAAGAAAGGAAAACCCCTTATGTTGAGGTATGTTTGGTGAACCCCTCATAGATAGGTTGATGACATGGAAAGGTAGGGTCTTGATCCAATATGGAGGACGAGAACAAGTATGACCTAACATGGTTTAGTAGGTGGTCTGCTTGTTCCTTGAATAGCTTGCTAGGGTTAAGCATGGTAGACCTAAGGACGTTTGTGACCGTTGTTATCGAGGTGAAGTTTTCCTCCCATCCTGGGAGAGGGACCCTTTGGTAGGGTGTATACCAGTTTTATGGGATTTGAGGAAACCTAAAGAGGTCTCATAGGATCTTGAGAAGCTAAGTGAAAAGTATATGGTATGGGGATGAACCTATAGACCCATAGATAACCATCTCTAAGTGCATGTGGATGTGTTACCATGGAGGTAACCGGTATGGGGCCTGACCAAGGTAGGCAGGTCACCATGACCCCTATGAAAGGATGAAAGTCCGCCCTTGAATGCAGAAAGAGAGATGATGAAGGCTTGGGTAAGGTTCTAAGTTGGACATGTACTATAATGGAATCCTAAGTCTATCCTTGGGTCAGGTAGGGATAAGACCGATGGAAGTAGGAGTTACCTAATTCCCTAGTTGCGCATGACCATTGGGTCGGGAGGTAACAACTATCATTGTTTGAGGGTCATGGGTTAGGAGATTAATCATGGGTTAGGAGATTGATCACCTTCATGAACCCATGGGACCCAAAGGGCAGATGAGTAGGGCACTCTCTGGATGCATAAGGGAAGAGGGATGACCCTAAAAGTGTCGACACCCTATAGACCTAGAGGAGATGACCAAGGATTGTGTGGTGACCCAAGTAGGATTCAGGACCAGTTTTCCATGGAAGTAACTTTGATATTAGGATGATTGTGATGAAGTGACATATGAGGCACGCTTCAACGTAGATTTAAAGGTGTACTGGAATGGTGGGATGTACCATCTCTACTCTTGGAACAGGAAGAACTATGTATTTGGACTGCAGCCAAATGCTTATTTCCTCTTGTTATGGGAGAGAGAGATAGGACAGTACGCATGCCATAAACTAAGGATAAAGATGATGTGGGTTGGAACTTTGCCATGAGATATGGGGACATAGATGATAACATACCCTTGTTGAGTGAATGATACATGGATGGTTTACAAACAGTAAGAGTATTAAGGTAATCATCTTGTGAGGTTGTTTTAACACGAGCTATGTGGAATTTGCAAGTGGTACAAGGTTGAATTCAAAAACCAAGAGGATGAGCTCAGAGTTTTCTCGATGAAGTTAGACTTACAGTTCGAGTTTGATAAGTGAAATACATGGAAGTGTATGTCTTCAATGTTACCTAATACCTAAGGATGTGAAGTGGTTGAGATATAGCTGCCTAGTTTGGCTAGAAGAGGTTGTTAGGCTAACCCTATGCTTGGAAAGAAGAAATGTTTGGCTAACATGCAGAGGTAACAAGATATGTTGAACAAGTTAATGGTTGTTTAGTTAGCCAGTCTAGTCCTTAATGTAATGAAAGGATGGTGATGGAACCTCAGATACACTTCTTTGGGTCGGAAGGTAATAAAACCCTGATGAGAATGGTTTAGGGTTCTGAGGAATCGATCTTGAAGAATCATGACATACAAGAAATAATGATGTTGAGAACACCTTACACCATGGTATTACTGAGATAATGAGTGGTAGTAGTACTATGGATGCTGGAGATGAGACTGCATGTGATATGTTGCCATGCATGACAGAAAGTGTAGGATGAGTATCGGTAACCCAGTGCATTGACGTAGAGGATAAAGAGTTCCCAAAAGAGAAAGGGACTTCATCGCTATGGATGTTGCAAGTCTCCCCTGGATCAAGGAAGATCTAGATGCAATATGGGTTATGGTAGATCGCCTTACCTAGATGACATGAGAAAGAAAGAGTACTGTCAAGGGACAGATCAGGTTGAACTACATATGAGAGAGGTGGTTCAACTACACCATGAGGTTGAGTATAAAGGTTCTTGAGTTTGACCTAAAGGTTCCCTTCCAAAAGGTGGAAGTAGGTACATGAAGAACTCGATGTTAGTATAGTTTATCACCCCTAACTAATGGTTAGTATGATCCAGACTAAAGGGTCTGATGAGAGCATATGTGCTCATTCAGGGTGATAGCTAGAGATAGTTCTTGTCCTATTCAAGATGTGAAGATAACCACCATAGCCAGTATCAAGATTTAAAGAAGCTCTGTAAGAGAGGTTGTGTCGGTCACCACTTCAGTAAGATGATGTTGGTGAAAGGACCACATGATGGTTAGAAAAGGACCACAATGTGTGTAGATGAAGTCGCTTTGATCGTGCAATGGATGAAAGGAGCCTTGAGACGACCAGAGTCATGAGCAGATGCAAAGTAGACGGACATGCAGTTCACTGTGGAAGAATATGTGACATGAAAATCCGACCCCTCTAAGTTATAGCTAAGAGAGCTGAGTCCCTGATGCATGGGTTCTTTTGACATGGTTTGGTGGAAAAGGTTAAGTTTGACCTTACCCCTCAGGATATAATAATGTGTGATGAGTTCCATGTGTCCAATTTAGAGAACTATGTGAGGTACCTCGACCACGTGCTGAGGAATGAACCTAGTAAGCCCCAAGGGAGGCTGAAATGGCATGAGTCACCTGTGCAGTTTATAGACGCCAGGATGAAAGAACTCAGAGAAAAGAATATGTGATGATAAAGGTTCTTTGGAAGCGTCATGGGTAAGGTAAAGTCACGTAGGGACCAATGATGGACATGGAAAAGTCTTATCCTCAATTGTTTATTTGCTTGATAAGAATTTTGAGGACAAAATTCCTATAAGAGGGGAAGGATTTTACAACCCCAATTTTTGGGTTCAATTGATGAGAAATGTAATTTCTCATATTAAAGATAATTGAAAAAAATAAAGATATGATTTGTTTTGAATAAATGGATTTCGTTTACAATAGCCTTGATGTTTGTGTTGTGGGCTTTATGGGCTATTGGGCACGAATAATAAGAAAATTCAATTAGTAAATGAATAATTGAATATTTGAGAAAAGAAAGAGGTGGAAACCTCTAGAAGGCAAAGAGATGTAATCCAAGGATGGATTTCGTGCCTCTTGGGTTCATTGGGTTCTAAGGAGTCCAAAGTTGCAAAAAGAAAGCAATAAGAAAAGAAAAGATTAATTAAGTATTTCTTTATTAAGAAAGAAATTGAAAACAATGGTAAAATGTGGAAAACAAGTGAAAAGAGGTGTAATGGAGTTATTCTTGGTGGAATTTCGTGTCCCAAGGATTCCTAATGATAAAAGGAATACCAATGAGGAAAATAAAAGAGAAATAAAGAGAAATCCTCAAAAGAGATATTTTAATGAGAAATAAACAAGATAATGTGAAATAATGCATAAAGATGCATCTAGAAGGATAATAAGTATCCAATAAAAAGAATTTCGAAATAATGGAGTGTCTTGGGATCCAAGGAGTCCCAATAAAGAGGAAAGAAACAGAAAATACCAAAATTGCAAAATAAGAGGATAATGTGATTCATTATTAATGAATTTTGTGGTATTACTAAAAAGGAAGTATTTTCTATTAAAAGAAAATAGAATTTCATGCCATTAGAATAAAGGGCAAGTACTAAGAAGATAAAAGAAGAGATTTTCGAAAGTCTAAAATCTCAAGCATAAAGAATATCAAGGAGATAAAATTCAGTTTTCCTAGTAAATAAGGAATATGAATTATTAAGGAAATAATTAAAAAGAGGGGATTACTTTGTAATCAAGGAGAGGATGTTTCCTATAGATAAAGGGACTTGCTCTTCTCGTGGGTAGGCATGCTAGGATGCTGCTACCTATCCCTATATAGGGGACGGATCCATAGACTCGAGTTCTTCAGTGTCTCCCGCTCTTCACCAACCATGCAACCGTCCAAACCCTAACTAAAGGGTATAGCTCTAACCTTGGAGTAACGAGCAACCTTGGAGTCATAATCATGGATGGGGGATGTCGCACTTGGCCAGAGGGAAGCACGTCCATCACCCTTGGACTCCAACGCATGCACGGCGGCCGCTGCACGACTGCAATGCCGACCGCGGATTGCAGACCCAACTAACCTGAACCAGCAGTGTTGGCCACGACTGGAGGGAACCCTTGGATGCATGGGGTTGCATCGGAGGTTGGGCATTGAGTTCTGAGGAGATTCACGCATTGGAGATGTCCCGCAATCAGCTGCAGCATGGCTGCATTGCATCTGTGAGATGTAGATCTTATGGGCTTGCTCATGGCCGTTTTGGATGCGTCTTGGAAGTGTGTTGCATACTCCAGGGCACGACGGGGGCAATAGCACCCTCCCTGGTGGCCAACGGGGCCAAGGGAGGCAAGGAGGAGCCGCACCCTTGGCAGCTAGGGCAACAACAGACGGATGGCGCAAGGAAGAAGAAAGGCGGGGGGCGTTGGACGACCTTGCCCCTCTGGGCTTTGCAAGACCAAGGTGTCGCGCAAGGGTAAAATCGATATTTGGTTATGTTCTTAAACCAAAAAGTTACGCAGCAAGCGCAGTGCATGGGACCGCTGACGTGTCAGCGTCCCATTGGTCCATGTAAGCAAATTTAGTAAAATTCGTATATCTTTATTAGTAGCTCGGAATATAGCGAAACTATATATCAAATTGCTCAGAAAAACGAGGGGAATGCAATAAAAATAGTTTTAAAACCTAATTCCTCTTACAATCCAAAAAGTTGTGTAGGATATCAACTTTAATGAATTAAAGATTAAGAAACTCTACTTTGAGAAGATTAATGTAATTAGTAGAGTTTACTGGGTGATTAAAGTTGATATTAACCTATTAATTGTAAAAAGGCACATTAAGATCGAAAAGGATGAACTTTGCATGTAATTAGTTTAATTTAGAGATTATGTGCATAAATAAAATTGAAATTTGAAAAGTAAATAAAGTTATCATCTTTAATGATGTAATTAATGAAAAACCCTCATATTTGATGATAGATGGATTTAATGTTGTTCATTGGATAGTTCAAGCCAATATTAACCTGTTGTTAATAAAAGTGAAAATCAGATCTAAAAAGATAATCTTTTTATATAAGTGGCTTAATTTAGGGTTTCGTTCATGAATATGCATTAATGAGCTTGAAAACCCTAATTTAGATGAATATGTCTTTTAATTGGTTCAATTGTTCAAATCCATGAATAAATAGAGATATAATCATCCTAAGTCAATTTGGGTATAAAAGACTATTAAAATGGATAGTTTGAGCAATTAGGGTTTATATAAGTAGAAAAGAGTATTTTAGGGTTTGTTGACCTAAAAGGGATGAAGTTTGAGAAATTGATCTAAGAAACCCTAATGATTATTAATGAAACCCTAATTCGGATTGGAATCCCTAGGAAGTGAATCCAAGTCAATAAAGTAGATTCTTGATAAAGTGTGTAGTAAATAGAATACATATTCTTTTCAGGAATTATGTGTTTGATGAATTGCTTGCTTGGATTGCTTTCTTGGTTGGAATTGCTTAATGCTTGTGAAATCATCAAATCAGGTATGGGGTTAGGCTTATGATTATCCCGACTAGTTTTCCGAGGATTTTATCGACGTTTCCCTCATGGCTTGAAATAACTGTTGGATGCTTTTATTTCATGCAACTATAGAGTGACTATGACTATCACTATGAATATAAATGTATAACTGTCTAGATCCGAGTCCACCTCTATGGCTTGTAAAGGCTAAAAAGGGGTAACCTAGAGTAAGGTTTAGGTTATTGTGGGTTAGAAATTGGGCTACCAAGAGTAGTGACATGAGACCCATTAGCATTCCATGAGTTAAGGAGTGGGCTACTTACGAGTAGTTCCATGTGACTCAACCCTAGAAACTGGTTCGCCTATAGGTGGGACCATGAGGGGTTTAATGAGGATCTACCATAAGGGAGGTAGTATCCAGGACCACTACAGGGATAGCACAGATGATAGGGTACTCATGCATCGTGGAGTTATAGTTAAAATGTAATCTTGGTTGTTAAATGATTAATTGAATGATTATGTTGTTATCATAGTTGCACATTTATTGTTTCCCCCACATACCAGCTTCGGCTGACTGACGTTTTGTTTGTCAGCGTTTTAGGTACAAGCCAAAAGGACAAACAGTAAATCATCATATTGTGAAATACATGAAGTAAAATACAAGGAGGATTAGTTAGAATAGAGTCCATAAGTGGATAGAAGTTTAGAGATCCAAGTTTTCAAAAAGGTATGCAAGATTTTATTTTCTTACAGTTTTCCCGTTTAGTCTGTTAAAATTTGATAATTATTCTTGGTTAATTGCCGAACCTTTGATCCGGAAGTTATGGGTGTGGCTTCGACCTTTCGGTCTCCCTTAATTGGGGGTTATCGGGAGGTGGGGTCGTAACAGAGATGGAATCCATGTATACCTACAAAGAATGGACTTTGGTGGATGCACATGAAGGGGTAAAACCCATATGATGCAAGTGGGTCTTCAAGAAGAAGATTGAAACAAATGGTAAAGTACAAACCTATAAGGGCAGATTGCTTGCAAAGGGTTTAAGACAAGTTCAAGTTGTTGACTATGGAGCAACCTATTCTCTAGTAGCCATGGTTAAGTCTATCAAGATCATGCTTGCCATTGTAGGCTATCACGACTATGAGATTTGGCAGATGGATGTTACTACATTCCTTAATGGGAATTATATTGAGGATGTGTACATGACACAACCTGAGGGTTTTATAAGTTCAAAGGATGCAAATAAAGTCTATTAGCTATAAAGGTTAATCTACGGATTGAGCAAGCGTCTTGGAGCTAGAATCTTCATTTTGATGAGACATTCAAAGAGTTTTGATTTATTCAAAATGAAGATGAACCTTGTGTGTAAGGTTTGTGGGAGCATAGTGACATTCCTCACACTGTATGTAGATGACATACTATTGATGGGGAATGACATCCCTATTTTACAAAAGGTAAAGACATGGATTGGAAATACATTTCCCATCAAATACTTGGGAGAAGAATCCTACATCTTGGGATTAAGATATATAGAGATAGATCTAAAAGGCTTCTTGGACTAAGTCAAAACACATATATTGACAAAGTGTTGAAGTGGATCAACATGGAGATCTCTAAGAGAGGAAACATGCCCATGCTTCACGGAGTTACCATCTCTCAAGCTCAAAGTCCCAATTCTTGTGAAGAAGGGAGTGTAAGAGTTTGATTCCATATGCATATGCAATTGGATCCATCGTGGAAGAAATGATATGCACTCGCTCAAATGTCTCGTATGCCTTGAGTGTGACGAGAAGATATCAATTAGATCTCATTGAATCTCACATGACAACTGTGAAGAAAAGCCTTAAGTACTTGAGAAGAACTAAAGATCAGTTCCTTGTCTACAGTGGTGAGGAAGAGTTGGTGGTAAAAGGTTACACCGCTGCAAGCTTCCAAAATGACAAAACTGACTACAAATCATAGTCAAGATTTGTGTTCTTCCTCAATAATGGAGTTGTGAGCTAAAAGAATTCCAAGCAAGAGACAATTATAGATTCTACAATAGAGTCTGCGTATATTGCTGCATCCAATACAATAAAGGAGGTTGTTTGGATCAATAAGTTCATCTCTGTACTTGGGGTGGTTCCAAGCATTATCGATGCATTTGAGCTATATTGTGACAACAATGGAGCTACTGCACAAGCAAAGGAACCCAAACCGCATCAGCATTCCAAGCACATACAAAGGTAGTTCCATCTCATACAAGAAATAGTACATTGAGGAGATGTGAAGATTTTTAGAGTAACAACTGAAAGCAATGTTGATGATCCATTGACAAAAGCACTTTCATAGAAGAAGCATGAGGGTCGTGTTAGATCACTTGGGATTAAGTTCATTGGTGATTGTCTTTAAGTGCAATTGGGAGTTTATTGGTATGTATGCCTAGAGAGCCAGTCATATGCTGATTGTAATGGCATAACTTGTAAATTCTTTGATTAATAATAAAGGCAATATTCCAATTTATTATGTTTTATTCAATTATGGGATAATAATGTTACATGATAAATGTCTAAAGAATGATATTACTCAATGATGTACGTCTTTGGGTTGAGGACTTGAACAAAGAGATCATACAGATGTTTAGAGAATATACATTCTTGTTATGTCCCTAGTCGGTTGTTATTGGGTTAGGCTAATTGACAGCAAGAACACATAAGACTAGAGTGCATGTTGGTTGATGACATAATCTCATTAAGTCATGATATGTTATATCAAACCAAACACATAAATACTTGTTAGATAATAATGTATCAGTCACACCCACCTTGAAAGTGATGCATGGAACCATTCAATGGTAGTCATAATCATCTCTCATAGGTGATGGTGGTTTTTGTTGTTCATAGACCTAAAATCATTACACTCATCACATGTCATTCGGTGTGCTTTAACATCATCCACCATAATATTGAATAAGGGTTTCAATAAATGTGGTGTTCAAGAGCATTGTGACCTATGGGGATGACTATGAGTGATGTAGATAGGATTTGTCCCTCCTATAAGAGTTTGATATCCTTCCCACTTGCTAAGAGAGACTTAGAAAATAATATCCATGCACATATGAATCAATATATGATGTTGAGTTCACATATATCTCAAATAGTTTTTTCTAGTTCAAGAAACATGGATTGAACATTGAAGAGGATGACAATTCCATGCCTCAAGCTCAATCTAGTTAAATGAGACAAAGGAACTATACAATCACTATAACACCAATCGAGGATTGTAGGTTGAATTTGTTATCTAACATTACAATTACTTGGGTAGAAATGATGTCTTGCTAGATACCAAGCATTGTTTGTGATGTCATAAATTAGTTATGGACATTTACTGCCAATGTAACTTGGCATCTATTAGGTAACAGACTTAGGATGCACTTCGAATAGGATTTTATTCATGAATGATGTTTAACTTGATTACTAAATGTGTTTAGGTATTCAAATTATAAAATTACTCATTCAAAATTAACTAACTGGATTGTGAACCGATCAGTTCAAGTGTTGAACTGATCGTTTGGAGTGACATCAATTTGAAACAACATTGGTTGATCAGTGGATAAACTAGGGTGTGATAGATTAGTTCTAGGTCCCAACTAACCAGTTCATGGGATGAACCACCTAGTTCAATGGTCAATTTGATTGAATCATGGATTAGTGCTGACACCATGTTTTGCATTGATTGAGCATTGAGTACCAATGTGATTCAGAACACGAAACTACATGAACCAACTAGTTCGTGGCATGAACTAACCGGTTTGCGTGTGAGCTGACCAGTTGGATGTGTGAACTAACTAGTTTGTCATTTGAACATTCTGGAAAACTCATGATAAGTTGGGTATTCAACTGCCAGTTGGATTGGGAACCCTAACCCTATCCCTCATATAGATAGAGGGTACTGGGGGCTTCCTAGACATAACAATAAGCTCTGAACATTGTTGTCTTCTCTAGTTGTGGTAACCAATAGAACTCCAAGCAAGTTCTACCCATTAAAGTGAGGAACGACAAAGGAGAGATAATTCAAAGAGCAAGTCGACGCTAGCACATTAACTAGAAGGGACAACTCCTACCCTTCTATTCCATGAGAATGACAGGAGTTCCCAGTGGTCTGTGTGGAGTACTCTAGAGGTAAGGATGCCATTGTGTGCCTCTAGGAGGATGACGTCAGTCGTCGTTTGTTGTGCTAGACCAGGAGGGTGATGAAAATAGACGTCCAAATGCAACTTGAAGAAATTTGCACGCTACAATGAGGATTTTTTCATTGGACATGATCTAGGACTAGGTATAAACTCGCAACCATCCTTACCATTTCATAGTTGTTGACAAAATCTAGTGTCATTAGGGAATATGGCTAGTAACATTTTGTTTCCACTGCCTTTCCTGATGCCATATTTCCTTACATCTACGAACGATGAATCGGTTGGTTCACCATTGAATCAGTCAGTTCATAGGTGAGTCGATCATTTCATCCCTTGAAACGGTCCTTTCATAATGTTTTTATTCACAAACAATTTGGATTTCAATGCATAATTAATGCACAACATGACATAAACATCAATCCATGATCCAATCAAATCGATCACTGAAGTGGGTAGTTCAGCTCACAAACTGGTCATTTCAGACCTTGAATCGGTTGTTTTAGACATTGAACCAACCGATTTATGCCCACATATTGTTCGACCAATGTTTTTAACAATTGATGTGACACTTGAATCAATCGCTTCAACACTTGAACCGGTCAGTTCACAGTATAGTTAGTCAATTTGCAACTAGTGTTGTTCAAATTGAATATCTAAACACTTTACTAATTAAATTAAACATCATGAATGAATAAACTCCTATTCCAAGTGTATCCTATGTGTGTGACCCTATAGGTCCCAAATTACATTGACAATGAATGTCCATAACTAACTAATGACATCACATGCAATGAGTGGTTTCTAGCAACATACCATTGCTACCCAAGTAATTTGGATAGTTGGAGAACATCTTCAACCTACAATCAGTGATCAGTGTTACTGTGATCTTATAGTTCCTTTATCTCTAATATCCATACTAAACTTGAGGCATGGAATCATCATCCTTTTGAACATTCAATCCTTGTTTATTGAACTAGAGTAGACTGTCTGAGATGAATGTGAACACACATATCACATATTAAATCATGTGAGTATGGCCATACATTTCTCTATCTTTCTTATCAAGTGGCCTGGATATCAAACTCCTATAGAAGGGACAAATCACATCTACATCACTCACACTAAATCCCCATGTGTCACAATGCACCTGAGCATCACCTTTATGGCAACCCTTACTCAAGGTTTCATTGGATGATGTCTAAATACATTGAAGAACATGTGATGAGTGTAGTGACTTCAGGTCTAAGAACCACAATCACCACTACCACTATGAGAGCTAATTTTGACTACTGTTCCATGGTATCCATGTATCACTCTCAAGGTGGGTATGGATGATACATTATTCTCTAATATGTACCTATGTGCTTGACTTGATATCACATAGTCATCAGTCAACTCACATTGTAGTCTTATGTATTACTGTCATCTATTTTGCTTCCACAATAATATCTAACTAGGGACATTACAAAAATGTAAGTACTCTTATCTTACATATAATCTCATTGCTCAAGTCGTCAACCTGAAGACATATGTCATCGAGTAACATCATTCTGTTGACATCTATTATATTTGTGTCATCATCTCATTATTGAGAGAAACATAATAGACGGAATTACCTTTATGATTATCAAATCAAGTATTCAATGCCCTATTGCAATCATCCTATGATTGTCTCTCTAGGCATACATACCAAAAGACTCCCACTTGAACTTAGAGCCAATCACCCATGAATCTTATTCACAGTGATATTAACATGTCCATCATGTTTCTGCTACACTAGTTCGTTTCTAATGGGTTAGAAATAATCTGCTGATAGTTAGTATTTTGCAAGTTTCACATCTCCTCGATGTATGACTTCTCAAATGAGATGGAAGTGATGTAGTATGCTATCTGAGATTCCTTGCCTAACCAATAGCTCCATTGTTGTCATCATAATTTTTCTATGTCATAAACCATTTTGGAACCTCTCATAAGCTCTAGATCCATACAATATCCTTGTTGTGTTCATAACACCAAGATACTCGACTTCTATTATAGAATTAACCAATTGTCTCTTGCTCAGAACTTTTTCTAGATGATAGTTCTTGTTTTAAGGTCAAACACAAATTTATATTGCGATCTACTTTATCATTTAGGAAGCTTGCATTAGTGTAAACCTTTAAACCCAACTCTTCCTCTTTACCATAACCAAGGAATGATCCTTTTAGTGATTCCCAAGTACTTGAGGATTTTCTTTATGGCAGTCCAATGACTTTCACTGGAATGTTGTTGATATCCACTCAGCATGTCCAATACATACAAAATAACTGAATGATTACATATCCTCTCATCATGTTCAATACATACAAGATAATGGGATGAGTATATATCCTCTTTTCAAGTCCAATACATATGAGATAATAGATTAGTACATAACATTGCATATATAATGGATCTAATTGTGAATATACATGGAATTTGTCCATGAGAACTGGGAAACTAGGCTCCTAAGAGACTAAATCCATGAAACATGGACAAGTTTCCTCTCAATAAGTCATGAATGCTAGAACCCTTCAAAATATTATGAATGTATGTGATCTTATCGAGGTCAACAAACTTTCTAGATCTATCTCTGTAGATCTCTTATTTCTAACACATAGGATGTTTTTCCAAAACCTTTCTTAGAGAAGGTACTTTCTTTGTCAGGTGTTTGACATTAGTAGTATAAGGATGTCATTCTGCATCATTATGTGGCATATAAATATGCTCCCACTAAATCTTTTGTAATCACATATTTCTTCTTCATTTTGAATAAAGAAAAACTCTTTGACTATCTTGTCAAATCGAAGATTCCAGGTTTGCAATGCTTGCTTCAATCCCTAAATTGACCTATGTAGCTTATAGACTTTATTTACATTAATAGAATAATAAAACCTTCTAGTTGTGTCACACACACATCCTCATAATTATTCCTATTACAAAATTATGTTTTAACATCCATTTTTCCAAATCCCGTAGTCATAATAAGCTGCAATAGCAAGCATGATCCTAACATATTTAACCATGGAAACTAGTGGAAAGACATCATCATGTTCAACACCATGAACTTGTTTGAAACCCTTGAACACAAATCTTCTCTTATAGGTTTTTACACTACCACCCATGTCGGTCTTCTTCTTGAAGATCCAACTACACCTTATGGGATTTACCCTTTCAGATGGATCCTTTAAGGTCATACCTTGTAGGTGTACATGGATTCCATCTTGGATCACATGGCCTCAAGCCATCTCACATATTCTAGTTCATATGTAGCTTCTAGATAGGTTGTGTGACGTCCTCGGATCTTCAATGCCTTGACCTTACGTGTGACTTCCAAATTGAAACCCTCACCTCATTGGAATCCCAACTTAAAATCACATAGTAGGCCAAGAAGAAGAAAATTAGAGGAAGTCAGAAAGAAACAACAATAGCACATGCACATGCACATGAATAAGAAAAAAACCATACAACACATGTTCAACGTTCAACATATATAATTGTAAAATGAATTATCATTAGAAATTGATATTACACACTAAACAATAAACTTCTACATATGCACATACTACATTCTAAAATAGGATCATTAGACAATAGGTCCACATGTACATCAACTCGCCATACAAATATTAACTATCCTAGTTCTTCTAGAGCATATTCCACAACATAATAAAAAGATTACATGTGGTACATGTCAGCACACTATTCTAAAATATTGTACTGCGTACGCCTACTTGTATTTTTATATAACTCTCACTACTGTGACTAGGCAATAAGATAAATGTGATACTTGGAAGTAAGAAAATAAATATAACAAAAGCATACTTGAACATAATAAGTTAATTAACAAAAGTGAACACATATTTTATGCACATTTTCCATTATATTATCCATGCATTGACCACCAAAGGTTGAATGTACTTAAGGCCTTATGATCGACTACCGAAGAGTTGGATCATTTCACAATATGATCAGACTACCAAAGAGTTGGATCATTTCATAATATGATTAGACTACCAGAGAGTTGGATCACTTTCAAGTACTTGACTACCAAAGAGTTGAAGTACTTTATTCTCTAGCACTTGACTACTAAAGAGTTGAAGTGCTTAGATATAATGAGACAAATATATTATGTGTCATGTCCATATCCATAAGTATGGAAAATCAAGCAAGATAACATATAAGAAAAATCATTTCATCCAATATTATATGCCATGTATTTTGCTAAACATATAATGCAAGCATACTGTATAATAAGCCAAGTAAGAGGTAAAGTGTACCTTGATCAAGAGATATTATAAACCACATTTTGGATGTCATATATATCTTTGTCAACCCCTGATCAAGATAAGATATGTTGTACCATCATCAAGTTATCATCATCATTAACCCTATTAATGAGTCATTAGGGTTTTTCTTAGTCATTAGGATGTGTGCATCATGACTTGTCTTCTTGTTTTAGAATTATCTTACTGATTTCATATTCCATATTTTTGTTCAATAACTAATAATTGTGTTATATATTATTATGTGCACATATTAGTCTTAGGTTGCATGCATTAACACATGTTAGGGTTACAAACAATGTATTATGAACCATTAACATATTATCATGAATTTCATGCATAAAATTGGTGTATTGCTCCCACATAAAGTTACATTTACTATTATTAACATATTATAAAAAAATACATGA
This sequence comes from Alisma plantago-aquatica, assembly GCA_963693085.1. NCBI lineage: Eukaryota > Viridiplantae > Streptophyta > Magnoliopsida > Alismatales > Alismataceae > Alisma > Alisma plantago-aquatica. Next base: position 862,275,601 of record OY856413.1, read on the forward strand.
TTCATTGAATATATTTGTAATTATTGTACATAAAAGAGAGATATTAGACCTAATAAGCTATATAAAGAAAATTAAGTGATTACATGTCCAATCATGCTCATTACTGATATCATATAGATTACATGTAATGTTTCAGAGTTAGTAGTGCATTCTCATAATTTGAGATCATCATTTGATATTTATTAGAAATGATACTAGTGTGAAAAATATTACATGATATCATCTATATTTATGTATTAAATGACTGACAAGATGGTTACATGTTATTATACTCATTTTTCTGAGAAATTTGATATCTTATTTGTATTATTCGGGTAAACGTGCTAGTCTTTGTGAGTTATGCAAGATCTAATAATTTACCTATGTATTTCCCTTCTTAGCCTATCTGAAGCCTAAATGTGGCCACAAAGGTGGTGTTCTACTGTTGGGCTAGCTGGTTCATGACCTGGAACTAGCCTCCCTTCTCCTATCTTTCTCCTTTCCCTTTGTGTCACATATGTTCTCCATTCTGGGCGTGCACGAGCCTTCTGCCTCTGCCTTCTCTCAAGCACCGTCGCGGGTTCATATGTTGGTGACGGACTTAAATGGATCTATCCTCCATCAAAAGCCTCTCCTTGACCTTTATGACTACAAAAAGGAAGCTTGAAACCTCTTAGTCGCCTCCTGCGGTTGTTCCTTCAAGACGCTGCCACCACAGGCTCGCCGATGCTGCAATTTCTTTTCTGGCACATGATTTGCCACTAGATGCTCATCCTCATGAACTATTTTGTTCTCTATAGTCTAGCTTATACTATTCTTTTCCATGTCACCATCCTCAAGATCTCTTCTACTACATATCCTCCTTGTAGATTGAGGAGGTGTCGTCGTAAGCTACAACTGTGGAGGAGCAAAGGGGTGTTAGGCTTCTTGGAAGTGGTTATCCCATCCAAGGCACCAAGTAGCACAAAACGGCCTTAAGCGACCTGATTATGATGCCAAAATCAAATGGAAAGCATTCTCCAGTCTCCAGTCTTATCCTCCTCTTCTGGCTGCTTTTAGTAATGGAGACACGAGAGAAAATAGGGAGTTGTTCTCCCTGGTCTCGTTACTCTGAGAGACCAAAGAAGGGTCAGATGAATCATGTCGACTTAGTGAAAGTAATTTCTCATTTAGTTTACTTCATCTACCCACAACCAATACATGGGACCAGTTGAAGCCATGCGGTGTTGTTCACTATAATTGGGTGTGAGGAAGATGAAAGTCTTCCCAATCCAATTATAATCAAGGGCTTAGATCAAGTCATTGACTATGATAATCCATGGCACCCTCTCACAACAGGTGTATATTTCCTAATCACCGTATTACATCTAAATAGGAGGACCCACTACTCCTGAAACATAGCTACATCTATATCACATACATGTAAATGTGGTATCATTTATCAATTTCATCAAACATACACATAATTTCATCATTTTCAACCCTAAATAACTTCTTTTTGGGATATACAAACTTAATGAAATTTGAACGCTAGATCGATCATCGTCATATGTATATCCATTAACCTTTTGTGCTAAGACACCACTATTTGACTAATCCATCGGATGATCTAAAATATCACACACTTAGCAATATTAGTTATGATATTAAAATCAAACCGATTTCGACCTTTGACAAACCGATTTGAGTATCTTCATATGATCAAAATTCACTTTAGGGACTATCATTATGTCATTATAATATGTAAAACTAAGAACCTCAAAAGTTCACTCCATCACATCCTACACACCTTAAAATAAATGTCTTCCTCAATTTAAGCTAAAATCTAATCTTTCACGTCATATACATCATCATCATCATCATCATCATCATCATCATCAACTAAGCCTCAATCCCAACTATGTTGGGGTCAGCTACATGGATCCTTCTTTTCCATTCGGCTCTATCATGTGTCATATTCTGGTTGAGATGTAGAGATTCAAAATCTCTCTTTATAATCTCTTCCCATGTTAATTTAGGCCTTCATCTTCTTCTATTAATTGTTCTTGCCTCAATAGTATTGCATTGTATAGGAGCATTAGTCGCTTTGTGTTGCACATGTCCATACCATCTAAGTCAAACCTCACACAACTTGTCCCCCAGTGCTCGCCACCCCCACTTTATTCTTGATATAGTCATTTGTGAAGCGATCTTTTCTTGTCTTCCCACATATCCATCTCAACATACTCATTTCAGCCAAGTTCATCTTGTTGAGTCCTTGTTTCTTCACTGCCCAACATTAACTCCCCTAGAGCATGATTGGCCGTATAGCAGTTTTATAAAACTTGCTTTTTAGTCTGAAAGGGATCTTCCAATCACATAATACTCCTGTTGCACTCCTCCATTTCAACCATCCTACAATGATCCTATGACAAATGTCATTTTGGGCATCTCCATCTATTTGAATGATAGAGCCAAGTAATGAAATTTATCACATTTTGGTATATCTACTCTGTCCAACTGGGAACAACCGTTTGCATTGTGAGATTGGCCAAAATTGCAATGAATATACTCATTTTTGCTCCTACTAATCATCAATCCATTTGATTCCAGTGCCTTTCTCCAAAGTTCAACTTTATCATTCAAACCATCTTTAGTTTCATCCATCAATACAATATCATCAACACATAATATACACCAAGGAACATCATCCTAAACATTCTTTGTCAACTCATCTAACAACAATGATTAGATATGGATTGATTGTGGATCCTTGGTGTACCCCAACTGTGATGGGAAATGTTGGTGTCTCTCCTGAAGGAGTCTTCACACTTGTAGTGGAGCTACCATACATGTCTTTAATCAAGTCAATGTATTGGATTTGCACACCCTTTTTCCTCAAAACCATCCACAACACTTCTTTGGGTACTCGATCATAAGCCTTTTCCAAATCGATAAAAACCATGTGAAGATCTCTTTTTCTTTCCCTATACCTCTCCATAAGTCTTCTTATCAAAAAAATAGAATCTTTTGTTGATCTACCAGGCATGAAACCAAATTGGTTGTTTGATATCTGTGTTATAGATCTTAGTCTCTGCTCAATAATCCTCTCCCAAAGCTTCATTGTGTGACTCATCAACTTGAGGATCCATGTCATAGAAAGAGTGACAAAGTTTTTATGGCTGGTTGTCAACCTACCACCAACCCTCCTCCTTTACCCGGGCTTGGGACTGACTACATTTTCTCAAAATATGAAAACATAGGTAGAGTCTTCACATCGTATACATCTTCAAAGAAATTTCACCCTCAAAATTCATTCATTCCTTACTCCATCAAAGAACCAAAAAGTCTTCATCTTCATGAAGGGAACCACTCTAGGTGAAACATAACTCAAAGAAAAACTCATGAATGATATCCAACGCACTATTAGGAGGTTCTCAAAACACTAGGCTGAACCACTCGTTCATATAAGGTTGAAATAAGGTTTTAGAAGATCATGTTATGAAACAACATATATTATATTTAGGATTTAAATCCTTATTTTACCCAAAAATTAGGGATTCCATCAATCAATTTATCATGTTCAAAAGGAATATTATTATTAACACACTTTATCCATCTACACCATATCAAGATGCCATCAATATTAGTTGTGGTGATTTTTTTATCCACATTCATCATATTATAAAGCACTATGATTAACACCTTATCTATCGTATGGTATTTCATATCACTTTCATATTATATTCATCATTTTCATTAAGCACTAACCTTAGCACCTCATTTTATTAATATCATTAATATGATCTCATTTTACTTTAATATTAAGTTAGAACTTTATTAGTGAATTATTCACTTGATTCACCAATCTTATAAAGTCATCGTTATTCAAAAATATGGGTATCCATCTATACATGAAGAGTTATTAAACCATACTAGGTTTTCGATCATGTCATATCCATATATAACATCTCAAGACTAGATCACATATATTAAATCATGGTGTTTCTAAGAAATTATACATGTGGCTCGTCAAGCATGTACAAAAACTTTATTTAGTCCAATTGAGATTCTTCTAACTCTTATCCCAAGAGTAGTTATGTGCTTAGTCTCTCTCAGATCACTGAACTCTATGAGTGTCATATACATAAAACGTTACCATCCCTCCTTGGTCTAGGGTTTTTAGATCTACCTCATTGGCACTAGTGATCAGCTTAACAATCTCTAGCCACATGAGCACAAACCAAAACATGATATGACATTAACTTCATAGATTGTCAAAACCTTGAACTTGTGTGAAACCCTTGAACACCAATCTTCTCTTATAGGTTTGTACACTACCACCCATGTCGGTCTTCTTCTTGAAGATCCAACTACACCTTATGGGATTTACCCTTTCAGATGGATCCTTTAAGGTCATACCTTGTAGGTGTACATGGATTCTGTCTTGGATCTCATGGCCTCAAGCCATCTCACATATTCTAGTTCCTCTTTAGCTTCTAGATATGTTGTGTGACGTCCTCAGATCTTTAATTCCTTGACCTTACATGTGACTTCCAAATTGAAACCCTCACCTCAGTGAGAATCCCAATTTAAAATCACATAGTAGGCTGAGAAGAAGAAAATCAGAGGAAGTCAGAAAGAAACAACAATAGCACATGCACATGCACATGAATAAGAAAAAAACCATACAACACATGTTCAACGTTCAACATATAATTGCAAAATGAATTATCATTAGAACTTGATATTACACACTGAACAATAAACTTCTACATATGCACATACTACATTCTAAAATAGGATCATTAGACAATAGGTCCACATGTACATCAACTCACCACTCAAATCTTAACTATCCTAGTTTGTCAAGAGCATATTCCACAACATAATCAAAAGATTACATGTGGTACATGTCAGCACACTATTCTAAAATATTGTACTGTGTACGCCTACTTGTGTTTTTATATAACTCTCACTACTATGACTAGGCAATAAGATAAAAGTGATACTTGGAAGTAACTAAAGAAATATAATAAAAGCATACTTGAACACAATATGTTAATTAACAAAAGTGAACACATATTTTATGCACATTTTCCATTATATTATACATGCATTGACCGCCAAAGGTTGAATGTACTTAAGGCCTTATGATCGACTACCAAAGAGTTGGATCATTTCATAATATGATCAGACTACCAAAGAGTTGGATCATTTCATAATATGATTAGACTACCAGAGAGTTGGATCACTTTCAAGTACTTGACTACCAAAGAGTTGAAGAACTTTATTCTCTAGTACTTGACTACTAAAGAGTTGAAGTGCTTAGATATAATGGGACAAATATATTATGTGTCATGTCCATATCCATAAGTATGGAAAATCAAGCAAGATACCATATAAGAAAAATCATTTCATCCAATATTATATGGCATGTATTTTGCTAAACATATAATGCAAGCATACTGTATAATAAGCCAAGTAAGAGGTAAAGTGTACCTTGATCAAGAGATATTATAAACCACATTTTGGATGTCATATATATCCTTGTCAACCCCTAATCAAGATAAGATCACTTGTACCATCATCAAGTTCTCATCATCATTAACCCTAGTAATGAGTCATTAGGGTTTTGCTTAGTCATTAGGATGTGTGCATCATGACTTGTCTTCTTGTTTTATTATTATCTTACTGATTTCATATTCGATATTATGGTTCAGTAACTAATAATAGTGTTATATATTATTATGTGCACACGTTATTCTTAGGTTGCATGAATTAACACATGTTAGGGTTACAAACCATGTATTATGAACCATTAACATATTATCATGAATTTTGTGCATAAAACTGGTGTATTGCTCCCACATAAAGTTACATTTACTGTTATTAACATATCAAAAAAATTACATGATCTAATAAATATATTTGTAATTATTGTACACAAAAGAGAGCTATTAGACCTAATAACCTATATAAAGAAAATTAAGTGATTACATGTCCAATCATGCTCATTACTGATATCATATAGATTACATGTAATGTTTCAGAGTTAGTGGTGCATTCTCATAATTTGAGATCATCATTTGATATTTATTAGAAATGATACTAGTGTGAAAAATATTACATGATATCATCTATATTTATGTATTAAAATACTGACATGATGGTTACATGTTATTATACTCATTTTTCTGAGAAATTTGATATCTTATTTGTATTATTCGGATAAACATGCTAGTCTTTGTGAGTTATGCAGGATCTGATAATTTACCTATGTATTTCCCTTCTTAGCCTATTTGAAGCCTCCATGTGGCCACAAAGGTGGTGTTGCACTGTTGGGCCAGCTGGTTCATGACCTGGACCCAGCCTTCCTTCTCCTATCTTCCTCCTTTCTCTTTGTGTCACATATGTTCTCTGTTCTAGGCGTGCGTGAGCCTTCTGTCTCTGCCTTCTCTCAAGAACCGTCGTGGGTTCATATGTCGGTGATAGATTTAAATGGATCTATCCTCCATAAAAAGCCTCTCCTTGACCTTTCCGACTACAAAAAGGAAGCTTGAAACCTCTCGGTCACCTCCTGCGGTTGTTCCTTCAAGACGCTACCCCCATAGGCTCGTCGATGCTGTAATTTCTTTTCTGGAACACAATCTGCCACTAGATGCTCATCCTCATGAACTATTTTGTTCTCTATAGTCTAGCTTCTACTATTTCTTTTCCATGTCACCATCCTCAAGATCTCTTCTACTACAGATCCTCCTTGTAGATTGAGGAGGTGTCGTCGTAAGCTACAACTTTGGAGGAGCAAAGGGGTGTTAGGCTTCTTGGAAGTGGTTATCCCATCCAAGGCACCAAGTAGCACAAAACGGCCTTAAGCGACCTGACTATGATGCCAAAATGAAATGGAAAGCATTTGCGAGTCTCCAATCATATCCTCCTCTTCTGGATGCTTTTAGTAATGGAGACACGAGAGAAAATAGGGAGTTGTTCTCCCTAGTCTCGTTACTCTTAGAGACCTAAGAAGGGTCAGATGAATCATGTCGACTTAGTGAAAGTAATTTCTCATTTAGTTTACTTCATCTACCCACAACCAATAAATGGGACCAGTTGAAGCCATGCGGTGTTGTTCACTACAATCGGGTGTGAGGAAGATGAAAGTCTTGACAATCCAATTATGATCAAGGGCTCAGATCAGGTCATTGACTATGATAATACATGGCACCCTCTCACAATAGGTGTATATTTCCTAATCACCACATTACATCTAAATAGGAGGCCCAACTACTCCTAAAAATTCGCTACATATATATCATATACATGTAAATGTGGTATCATTTATCAATTTCATCAAACATACACATAATTTCATCATTTTCAACCCTAAATGACTTCTTTTAGGGATTTCCAAACTTAATGAAATTTGAACCCTAGATCGATCATCGTCATATGTATATCCATTAATCTTTTATGCCAAGTCATCACTATTTCACTAATCCATCATTTGATCTACAATATCACACACTTAGCAATATTAGTTATGATATTAAAATCAAACTGATTTCAACCTTTGCCAAACCGATTTGAGTATCTTCATATGATCAAAATTCACTTTAGGGACTATCATTATGTCATTATAATATGTAAAACTAAGAACCTCAAAAGTTCACTCCATCACATCCTACACACCTTAAAATAAATGTCTTCCTCGAATTAAGCTAAAATCCAATCTTTCATGTCATATACATCATCATCATCATCATCATCATCATCAACTAAGCCTCAATCCCAACTATGTCGGGGTTAGCTACATGGATCCTTCTTTTCCATTTGGCTCTATCATGGGTCATATTCTGGTTGAAATGTAGAGATTCAAAATCTCTCTTTATAAGCTCTTCCCATGTTAATTTAGGCCTTCATCTTCTTCTATTAATTGTTCTTGCCTCAATAGTATTGCTTCGTATAGGAGCATTAGTCAGTCTGTGTTGCACATGTCCATACCATCTAAGTCAAACCTCACACAACTTGTCCCCTAGTGCTTGCCACCCTCACTTTATTCCTGATATAGTCATTTCTCAAGCGATCCTTTCTTGTATTCCCACTCATCCATCTCAACATACTCATTGCAGCCACATTCAACTTGTTGAGTCCTTGTTTCTTCACCGCCCAACATTCACTCCCATAGAGCATGACTGGTTGTATAGAAGTTTTATAAAACTTGCTTTTTAGTCTGAAAGGGATCTTCCAATCACATAATACTCCAGTTGCACTCCTCCATTTCAACCGTCGTGCAGTGATCCTATGGAAAACGTCATTTTGGGCATCTCCGTCTATTTGAGTGATGGATCCAAGCAACAAAACTTATCACATTTTGGTATATCTACTCCATCCAACTTGGAACAACCATTCGCACTGTGAGATTGGATGAAATTGCAATGCATATACTCAGTTTTGCTCCTACTAATCATCAATCCATTTGATTCCAGTGCCTTTCTCCAAAGTTCAACTTTATCATTCAAACCATCTTTAGTTTCATCCATCAATACAATATCATCAACACATAATATACACCAAGGAACATCAGCCTAAACATTCTTTGTCAACTCATGTAACAACAATGATTAGATATGGATTGATTGTGGATCCTTGGTGTACCCCCAACTGTGATGGGAAATGTTGGTGTCTCTCTTGAAGGAGTCTTCACACTTGTAGTGGAGCTACCATACATGTCTTTAATCAAGTCAATGTATTGGATTTGGACACCCTTTTTCCTCAAAACCAACCACAACACTTCTCTCGGTACTCGATCATAAGCCTTTTCCAAATCGATAAAAACCATGTGAAGATCTCTTTTTCTTTTGATATACCTCTCCATAAGTCTTCTTATAAGAAAAATAGCATATGTTGTTGATCTACCAGGCATGAAACCAAATTGGTTGTTTGATATCTGCGTTATAGATCTTAGTCTCTACTCAATAATCCTCTCCCAAAGCTTCATTGTGTGACTCATCAACTTGAGGATCCATGTCAAAGAAAGAGTGACAAAGTTTTTATGGCTGGTTGTCAACCTACCACCAACCCTCCTCCTTTACCCAGGCTTGGGACTGACTACATTTCCACAAAATATGAAAACATAGGCAGAGTCTTCACATCGTATACATCTTCAAAGAAATTTTGCCCTCGAAATTCATTCATTCCTTACTCCATAAAAGAACCAAAAAGTCTTCATCTTTTGAAGGGAACCACTCTATGTGAAACATAACCAAAAGAAAAACTCATGAATGATATCCAACCCACTATTAGGAGGTTCTCAAAACACTAGGCTGAACCACTCAATCATATAAGGTTGAAATAAGATTTTAGAAGATCAGGTTATGAAACAACATATATTATATTTAGGATTTACATCCTTATTTTACCCAAAAATTAGGGATTCCATCAATCAATTTATCATGTTCAAAAGGAATATTATTATTAACACACTTTATCCATCTACATCAAATCAAGATGCCATCAATATTAGTTGTGGTGATTTTTTTATCCACATTCATCATATTATAAAGCACTATGATTAACACCTTATCTATCATATGGAATTTCATATCACTTTCATATTATATTCATCATCTTCATTAAGCACTAACCTTAGCACCTCATTTTATAAATATCATTAATATGATCTTATTTTACTTTAATATTAAGTTAGAACTTTATTAGTGAATCCTTCACTTGATTCACCAATCTTATAAAGTCATCGTTATTCAAGAATATGGGTATCCATCTATACATGAAGTGTTATTAAACCATACTAGGTTTTTGATGATGTCATATCCATATATAACATCTCAAGACTAGATCACATATATTAAATCATGGTTTTTCTAAGAAATTATACAGGTGGCTCGTCAAACATGTACAAAAACTTTATTTAGTCCAATTGAGATTCTCCTAACTCTTATCCCGAGGGTAGTTATGTGCTTAGTCACTCTGAGATCACTAAACTCTATGAGTGTCATATACATAAAACATTACCATCCCTCCTTGGTCTAGGGTTTTTAGATCTACCTCATTGGCACTAGTGATCAGCTTAACAATCTCTAGACACATGAGCACAAACCAAAACATGATATTACATTCACTTCATAGATTTTCTCAACATGAGATTATATTTCCCAACTCTCTCTATTATATACACAACCACTAGATTCTTACAAGGGAACACCAACCCAAGCTTGAGGTTGTACATCATACTAACATTGCAAACCTCCTCCAGGGTCTTAGGATACCATCTCGCAGGCCTAGATGATAGGTACTCATATTCATGTTCACATATACACATAACCATCCTCTCTCTAACTCTAGGGTTTGGTCCTTGCAAGGACATCTAGGTATCAAAAGGACTATAGGAATCATGCATAGAGCAACTCAACTCATTTACTTAGGAGTAGTCTAGTTTAGGACATATCATAACACAAATTTCTCATAATTCTCATATCTTAGAGTTTAGTTTCTCCAACCTTCTCCCTGTGGGTCTCACTCGCTCTAGAGTTGACTATAAAATTGGTCCTAACACTAGAGGTCCTCCTTCATAAAAGAGTTTGAGGCTCTTTTTTATTCACATCCTATCTTAACTTATCTTATATTATCATAGAAAAGTATAAATACTTGCATCATAAATACTTATCTCAAAAACTCAAATCTAACTTAGGTAATCAAAGGAAAGCATACACCATCATAAGCCATGTAATATCATCTATATAAGACTTATATCGTATCATCTAAACTTATTTCACCTATTCCATCTATCATATATTTCAACAAGGCTCTAGACATCTAATCTAAAGCTACTCTCTCTTCTATACTAATGTCGTTCACTTTCACTTAGGTTGCATGACCACCTCCTAATCATACATGTGTGGGGACACATTTTTTTATTTACTTACATATATAATATAATATTTTATAGTTTTTCTTCGATAAAATATGCATTAGAGAAAACTATCGAGGTTCGATTCGATTGGAATAAAAAACAAAATCAACAAGATGACTATCCCACACATAGTAGAGAGTTTAGTGTCATGTCACCTATTAAAAAGGATGATAACATGGTGTAGACAAGTGTAGATACTCTATACAACGAGTGCCATATGTCTTGGGTTTCTATTCCCTCGATGTTTGTCATCTCCAAATAACATAGTGTCCCATACTGCCACATTATAACGGATGATTGACACTTCAAGTCTTGCTATAAAACAAGCACCTGTCTAGACCTAGTTCTCAGACATCTAGGTTCTAACCTAGAGGCTATGTCAAATCTAGTATCTTAAAGACAACTAATCTAAACTTAAAGGTTATCAAGTTCAGTGTTTTCTTTAGTTTTAAGTTGCATGATGAAAAAATGTAAGGATTTTCTATTGTTCATGCTCTGGTACCACTTGTGACGTCCCCAAATTTTCAACACCTTGATGTCCAAATTGAATCCCTCACCTCAGTGAGAATACCAATTTAAACTTGCACACTAGGCCAAGAAGAAGAAACCAGAGGAAGTCATAAGGAAACAACAATAGCACATGCACCTGAGAAAGAACAAAACCATACAACACATGTTCACCATTCAACATATAACTGCAAAATGAATTATGATTACAAATTGATACTACACATTGAATAATAAACTTATACATATGCACACACAACATTCTAAAACATGATCTTCAGACAATAGGTACACTTATACACCAACTCACCATAAAACTATTAACTATCATGGTTCTTCAACAGAAGATCTCCACAACATAAACAAAATATCACTTGTGGTACACGTCAGCACAATATTCTAAAATATTGCACTGAGTACGCCTATGTGTCTTTTTGTATACCTCTCATTACTGTGACTTGGCTATAAGATAAAAGTAAATCTTTGCAGTAACAAAAGAAATATAACAAAATCATATATGAACAAAGAATGTTTATTAACAAAAGAGGACACATATTTTAGGCACATTTTCCATTGTTATCATCCATGCATTGACCGACAAAGGTTGAATGCACTAAATGCCTTATGATCAGATCCCAAAGAGTTTGATCATTTCATAATCTGATCAAACTACCAACGAGTTGGATCACTTTCATGTACTTGACTACCAAAGAGTTGAAGTACTTTATTTTCCAACACTTGACTACCAAAGAGTTGAAGTGCTTAGATGTAATGGAACAAATGTATTATGTGTCATGTGTTAATAAGCATAAGTATGGAAAATAAGCAAGATAAAATACAAGAATAATCATTTCATCCAATATAATATGCTAAGTATTTTACTACACATATAATACAAGAATATTGTATAATAAGCCAAGTAAGAGGTAAAGTGTAACTTGATCATGAGATATTCTAGACCACATTCCTGATGTCATCTATATCCTTATCAACCCCTAATCTAGACAAGATCATAGGTTCCATCATCATGTTCTCATCATCATTAACCCTAGTTATGAGTCATTACAGTTTTGCTTAGTCATGAGGATGTGTGCACTATTACTTATCTTATTGTCTTAGAATTATCTTACTAATTTCATATTCCATATTATGGTTCATTAATTGATAATTGTGTTTTACATTATTATGTTCACATATTAGTCTTAGATTACTTTCATTAACCCAAGTTAGGGTTACAAACCTTGTATTATGAGCCATTATCATATTATCATGTATTGCGTGCACATAACTAGTGTATTGCTCACACATAAAGTTACATGTACCGTTATTAACATATTCCACAAATTACACAATTTATTGTGTGTTTAAAATGGGGCTATTAGCCCTAATTAGCTACATTAAGAAAATTACAAGATTACATGTCCAACTATGGCCATTACTAATATCGTATAGATTATATGTAATGCTTTAGAGTTACTGGTACATTCTCATAATTTTAGATCATCATTTGATATTTATTACACATGATACTAGTGTGAAACATCTTACATGATATCATCTATATTTATGCATTAAAATATTGATATGATGGTTACATGTTATTCTACTCATAATTTTGAGAACTTTGATATCTTATTTGTATTTTTTGGATAAACATGCTAATTCATGTGAATTTTGCAAGATGTGATGATTTACTTAAGTATTTCCCTTCTTACCCTATCTGAAGTCGCCATGTGGCCACAAAGGTGTTGTAACTCTGTTGGGCTGGTTGGTTCATGACCTGGACCCAGTCTACCTTCTCCTATATTACTCCTTTCTCTCTGTGTCATGTCCATTCTCTGTTCTCAGTATGTGTGAGCCTTCCACCTCTTCCTTCTCTCAAGAACTGTCATGGGTTCAGATGTTGGCGACAAATTTCAGTGGATTAGTCCTCCATCAAAAGCCTCTACTTGACCTTTCTAACTACAACAAGGAAGCTTGAGACCTCCCGGTTGCCACCTGCGGCTGTGCCTTCAGGACAACACCACCGTAGGCTCGCTAATGTTGTGAGTCTCTTTTCTGTCACTGAATGCTCCTCCTCATCGGCTATTCTATTCTCTATAGTCTAGCTTCTAATATGTTTGCTCCATGCCACCATCCTCAAGATCTATGCTACTATAGATCCTCCTTTTAGTTGGAGGAGGTGTCGTCACAAGCTATAACTGTGGAGGAGCAAAGGGGTGTTAGGCCTATAGGAAATGGTTATCCTCCTAAGGCACTGAGTCTCCAGTCTTATCCTCCTCCTTCAGCTACTTTTAGTAATGGAGACAAGAGGGAAACTAGAGATTTGTTTTCCCTGGCCTTGTTACTCCAAGATGTCTAACAAGGTCCATACTAATCATGTCAACTTAGTGAAAGCAACTTCTCATTCAGTGTCCCGGAGCCAAAATCCTAACCCCACGAACCAAACAAATACCAAAGACAACACACAGAAGTGTGAAATGATTAGCATACATGAATAGATAACAAGATAAAGGCACCATTCATAATCTCAACAATCAACAATATATTAAGCAACAATGTTTATTACAAGCTTTCAATTACATATTCAAGAGTACAATTTTTTTAGTCCGCTCATGCATATTATGGATCTAACAACAAGAACACTTGACATAGCTCACCAAGCCCATCAACTTTTAGCCATCTCTGAACCTATAATATATGTGAAACAAGGTGGGTCAAGCACACGAGGTGCTGAGTACAGGGCTAAAAGATACATATACATAAACTTTGCATCATTTGAAAAGATTTGCATAAGTAATGAATAAGAAATAAGCAAGTTTAGTATTTTAGCAAAACGAGAGCCCATGTTTTATATCAATTTTCTCGAATTGTACCAACAACATCATATATCATAAGGCCTTTGACCAACTTCCCATTGGAAGGGTCCGTAAGGGTGCTCAACATTAACTAACCCCTTTATACGTAAGGGACCTCAAGGCCATTGCCAAGAGCTAACCCTTTTCTCAACATGGTCCTCCCTATTTTGACAACTAAAGTGGGATGCTTAGCCTCATGACCTTACCCCGAGAATATTGGCAGATGCACAAGGTTTGTATAATGGAGTTTCTATTTTATGTTTGCAAGTTATAAGCAACGATACGAGACAAACATCAAGTACAATACTAGAATACTACATGGCAATATTTGAGCAAGTAAACAAGCATACATATGTATCAAATTCAAGGAAGAAATCCAGAGTCATATAATTATTAAAGCCCATACCTAATTTAGAGATTTCATAACCTAGATCATCCTTTACCATCTAGATCATAAACCAACCTGATTAAGTATAGGATTACATACATGCATTAGATTATCATAATTAACCCTAACTAGTTTCATGTTAGGGTTTTGGCCAAGTTAGGTTCCAAGTTTTTTATTAGTAAATTAGATGGTCTTTTACTGATATAGATGTCATCATGAAGGTATTGTTCAAATTTCATGTAATTTTGAGGTTCCATTCATGTTCTATGATTAATACAAGACCATAAGTTGCATAATTGCATTTTAGGATCAAAAGACTCATGTGTAGCAACCATTGTCATGGATCATCAGGACATGAGGTGTGGACAAGATGTGAGATTAGATTAGCAATATTAGGATATAAGAAGAACATTCCAAAGTAGGGTGGATGTCCCCTAGGGTATATGCATCACTATCCAAACTTGGTATCAACACCTCAACGTTCAAGTATATATCAACATGGTTCATATGCCAACAAGGTTCAAGATGTGACCTAGGTGGACATACAAATCATGAGAAAGCATCATTAAAAGAGTCAACTCATATTAGAGAGGGAAGTTCATAAAACAAGATCCACATAAGAATAGGGTACAAGAACCCCAATTTAAGGCACAAGGGTCACAATAGGCAAACTAGGATTACAAACCCCACAATATAGAAAGAGAGCCCACCTTAGGGACTACAACCACAACACATCATGAGGTTACTAATTCTAAGAATGGATAACATTTGATGCACAGTTCAAGTGAACCACATCAATTGTACTAAGGCATAACCAAACATTTACATAATAGGGATACAATGATGTATTTAGGTCCATGTAGAGCAAACATAGACAAAAACGATATTGGAGAGGGTCCTTGCATTATGGAGTGTCCCTGGTATTAGAGTTGATTAATCATTGGAGCCATTAGGGAGAAAGATTCACATTAATGGGGCAAAGAACATCATTGGTATTCACAATATGTTAGGTATGTGCATAATGGGTCACTTATGAGGCCTTGGGGTGATTTGGACCCTCCATTAGTTCAAAGATGCATGAAAGATACTTACATAAACATTGGGAGTGAACAAGTAAATCAAAGGTTCAATCTTTATAGAGACCATGCATTTAACATGGCCAAAGTAGTCAAATGATACATATATAGCAAAACATGGGCAAACTAAGGAGTTTCAAGGGCTGAACCTATGCCCAAGTTGCAGGTCTCGTCGATCTGATAGATTTGGTATATTTAATCATATCTTTTGGCCAAGGGAGATGGAAGTTATGGATTTAGAACTTTTGATTAAGAACTATACAATAGGGGGGACATACCCATGTCATTTATTGACAACTCGGGGTCATTGGAACGTGGGACCTTGGTGGTCCGCCCTCCATCCCGTGGCCAGTCTCCTGAGTCAGTCGGGGCCTCTGTTTTTGGGTTGACGCATTGCTGGTCCTCTCACCCACTACTTCACCTTGTCTCCTCCCCCGATTCCTCAATCGTGCATCCTCTGTTTCCCAAGCGGCAATAGGGGAGAGACAGGGGACGGCACCCCAGCCCCCATGGTGGTCGGTGCACCCATGCTAGGCTGTGAAGAAGCAAGTCGAGGGGGAGATCGGGGCTCCACAAATGCTAGCCACCAATGTGGCACGCCGAGGACTCGTCTTTGGCCGTCGACACCTCTCCATGACGGCTTCGGGCAGAAGCAACTTGAATGAGTGAGAGAGGCAGGGAGGCAGGAGCGGAGGAAAGAAGTCAAATGGTGGTGGCCGCTAGGCTCTTCCCACTATGTGAGGGTGACAACAATGTCATCCTCCACCAATGATGCCCAAAGCAGCGTACAAGCGAGGGTGAGGCAGCGGTCAATCTACTTTCAAGCAACGAAGGAGGAAGGAGAGAAGGGTGTGGCGGCCAGACCTAGAGGTAGGTAGAGAAGAAGGAATGAAGAAGGAAAATGAACAATAGATGAAAGGGGAGGCTATAAATGGATCAAGGGGTTTAGGGTTTGGGTGTATTGTCCATCATCTGGTCCTTCATTCATTTCCTGATGTACCTGGGGGTGGGAGATGACCCTCCCAGCCTCACGATTTTTCCCAAAATTAGAAGGGGAAGGGGCAAGATACTGTCAGCAATTTAACCTAATTGGGCCTATTTAGGCCGACCCAAGTCAAGGGAAAGGGATCAAAATAAAGCATGATGAACTAGGAATTTTCCAAGAGGCAAAACTGTTGATCCGTTGATCCAAATGAGGTGTTTTTCATACCGTTGGATCCAGAATTGATGAAATATGCATTTGGTTGCATTCCAAATACAAAGCTCATCCCATTCGAAGAGTGGAGACAGTTCATCACACATTACCATTTTAATTCCATATTTAGATTGAATTATTCTCCACATGAATATAAACCATGAATACCACCATCCCCTTAATTCCATGTATACATATAGGAAAACTTTTCTCGTAAACTCCTATTTATGATCCGTAGTCATTTCTTCAAGGCCTTTAGGGTGCCAATATTTTTGGAGTGATCTCATCCTTATGTATCTAGAGTGTTTCTCTAAAATTTACACCTTGGGCCACATGAACTCATGAAGGTGGCCAACCTCCTATCCCATGGGCCTCGATAAAACATAGTCATTACCTCCCAACCATATGGTCTTGTGCATTCAAGAAACAATCATCTCCTACTACCATTGGCCTCATCCCTTCTTCACCTTAGGAATGACTTAGGGTTATATCATAACTTTATTTTATATTGTCACACATTTTTCTTATGGTTCCTTTGATAATATCCAATCACATATAATCCTTTAGAATTCTCACTCAAATTTCCCTAATCTCTCAGGGCACCCATAGTTTTTCTCATATTGCTTCATGGGAATCATGTCGACCTACCCATTTGGGCATGGACCCACTCTAGCGGTCACTTCCATAGTGACTTTTCTTTATGTCCCTTAGATATGGTCGTACTTGGGTCTAAAGAATCATACTCAATTTGTGGGTTTGTGTGCTTCATGCACTTAATCTCTCACATTTTTAAGAGACATGTAATGTTAACTCAATTCTAATACAAATTTTTGGAACTCACTCTTTTAGGAAGGGTCCTTTACCAGGACAAGGTAAAACTTATACTTCGAAGAACCAAGGTTCACAACAACATACTTGAATCCAAAGTTTATATCATCACATGTGGGCAAATTTCCTATTATTCCAACTTATGGCTAAACCATTTCTAAGTTTTCCATTATGTCACAACCATCCCTCATTGCTCATGGTTGGACCAGTTTCATATGTACATATGATAGCATGTAGCACTAGACCAACTGGTGTGAGTGGCTCATCAAACATATATCACGGTCCAATTGGGGTCTCATTTAACCTAAAACTTTAGGGGGGTTCCATGCTTATTCCCTATGAAGTCATTCCACCTTGTGAGCATTATATGCACCAGATACCACCACTTTCTCTCTTTGGTCTATGGACTTCAGACTTACCTATATAACATCGATCATCCATGATACATGACCTAGAAACTCAAAAATTGATATGGTATTATCTCCTTAGGCTCCTACTTACAAAATATTCTTATTCAACTATCTCTCTTTCATATAAACAACCCTTAGGTCCTACACATGGACTACCAACCTAAGTATGAGGCTTCATAACATATTACCCTTCCTTTTCTCTTTAGGATCTTGGGACTCTCTTTCCCTCACCTAGATGGTAGTTACTCATATCGTCTACACATATCTATATGAAGCCTCCTCTATCTCTAGGGTTTGGTCCTATCTAGGACATCTAGTAGGTTGACTCATTCACCCAGGGACAATCTGGTTTAGGACATATCATACAAACATTTCTCATAATTAGTCTTGTCTTAGAGTCTAGGTTCCCCACCCTTTCATTATGGGTCTCACTCTCTGCTAACACTACAACAAAAATAACCATTATTGGCATTTTATTTTTTGGCTTTTATATTAAAAAGCCACTAAACCGTCACATACACTGGCATTTTTAATCAAATGCCTCTACATGCCCATTATAATGGTCCAGTAAGAAATTCTTATGATAATGGATTTTATCTGTGACAATACCGGTGATTTATTATTGCTTATAATTTATAGACATTCTGTTTCCTTATTATTTTATCCTAATCCTCCCATGTGCCCCCTCTAATGCCCCCATGGTATTCTGTTGCGGGACCTATTGTGCGAGACCTTATGTGCCCTAGGGGCTTCTCCCTAGGAGTGGCGGCAGGCGAGAGACTCCCATTGTGGCCGTCTACATCGAGCGGCCCTCTTTGGGGCTCAGGGGTCGGGAGATCATCATCGGTCGTTGGTGGATTGCGTTGATAGAGGGCCCGACTGCTATGCAGACTGGTACCAGTGACTGTGCAGACCGTTCTTGATCGGTGACTGTGTAGAGGAAGGCAGCTTCAAGAGGAGCATGAGCGCAACGACTTGTCAGTCGTGATCAAGGTACTTCCAGTTCCCATGATCATCTCTTGTGATAAATGCAGAGTTCATTGGAGATAAGATTTTGTCTCTAGGTTGTTGTATCAATCAATAAATTTGTGGCGGTGTCTTGGTTGTGAGTAGTGATGTCTATCATGTCATAGATTGTTGGGTATTCCTTCATGATTGGTAGGGTAATTCAGTTATTGGTTAGTAATTGATATTCAATAATTCAGTAACTTCGACTCTTCAAGATTGGTCACTAATCCGGTCAATTGGTATGCATTCATTGATCATGGCCATCTTCCCCTCGGCCTCGTATGGTTGGGATGAAAATGAATTCCTTTAGTTCCATGTACACATGTTTTCCAACTAACAGAGTATGGTTGAGAGTAGTTGCAGTTGTGGTAGTGAAAGTAAACTACTCAGTGTTGTTTGATTATATAGCAATTTGAGTAAATAAACTACACTCTATTGGTGTGCAGTTCATTCCCCATGCTTGCCCGCACGATGAAACATACATTTTTCCTGATATAGGTAGCGCCTGCATGTGATCACAGCATGAGCTTCAAGCGAGAATCGCATGATACCAAACAAAAACAAGTCAATCAACATAGCTTGAAGTACATGAAACCAAACCATTGTAGTGTGGTTTATTTTCCTATTTTGCAACTCCTATTTTAAAAGTCACACTTGGAAATGAAAACACATAAAAACAAACTAGCCCTTCCTCAAGTTGCAGTAACTTGGACTCTTCATGACTCTACAAGATCAGTTGAACGTGAATCAACCTATTGGAAATACAAGTCCCTGTACAAAAATTGAAGACACAAGACACGATAAAATCTACTGCATTCCACATAATTTATTGGACATAAAATTTTCCTACAACTGGACATAGATGTTTCCTACAGTTGATATTCAATTGGCAGGCATGGTAAACTCATTCATCATGAAGTACTTACCATGTGTTGCATTTGATGTTCATTGTAGGATCCTGACTAAAGGCATTTGATAAAGACATTTCTAGTCATTCTGGATTAGTAGACTATATTGATAGCAACATCCCAAGAGATAAACTTTTGTAAAGTTGTTGTACTAGAGTTTCTAGTTAAGATAATTAACCTATTTCCCTCTCTGTTTAGAACTAAAATTAATGGACACCTACCAATGAAAAGCTGCATAGTCTCCAAACTAAGCCTGATGAACCAATGAAATAAAATTAAACCATATACAAATCAATCTATAGATAAATTGCATTCACAACACCAAACTAAACTATATACTCTTATTGAACCATTGAATGAGATGAACACTCATGCTTAACCACTGTGAGAACTGAATGCAGTCATATACTTACCGATTCACAACATGAAATTGGAAATGTCATCAAACTAGTTGTATTTACTATGATGCTTTAGTCAATCACTAACCCTTAGTGATTCTAAATACTACGCTACTGCAACTTGAATTGAGCTAGTAGGAATGGCCACATAGGAACCTTGCCCATTTCTAAGAATCAATCTACTAGACTGACTGATGACTCACTTAGTCATATGAATAATGACCTATTAGTATCACACCTTGGAAGAGGTCCTCCTCCTATTAGTAATGCTAGGACCTCATCTTCTAGTGGCATATTAGTCATTTAACTACCTCACTACTTGATGACTAAGAATCTAAGATAATGGTGCTCAAGGTAGAAAGGTAACAAAGTCACTATCAACCCTAGACTTGATTGGTTGATGACAAGTCACCCAAGTTGATTGACTAAGGATCATTAGAATAACTTAGTCAAGGGCTTCTATAAAGCATAAGGTGTAACGCCTGGGCCCATTGCCCAAGGCTCTAGTAGAGTTTCAGGAATGACGACTGTCCCCACAAACCACCACTAGCCTTAACTGCGTGCTTTATCCCCACTCACACGCATGCCAGGATCAACTTCCTGACAGGTCACCCATCCCAGTATTACTCCAAGCTGACCACACTTAACTATGGAGTTCTTAGTGATGGGATCCCGGAAAAGGAGGTGCACCTTGGTGATATGGGTAGTCCAATCATTCCTGATAATATCTTTTTATCTGAGGCCTCAAATCCTGGGATGTTAAAATCTCCCCCACTTAGACTCTTGACGTCCTCGTCAAGGTTCACCTATATGGACTCATAATATGACCCCATTTCAGTGCAGACCCACAATGGCCCATGGACACCCAACTCCCTGATCATGGAATACCAGCACAAGGGTGGCTACATCAACCATGAATAGCCCTTTCCTACATGCCTGGGTCCATTGCCCAAGGCTCTAGTAGAGTTTCAGGAATGACGACTGTCCCCACAGATCACCACTACCTTAACTGCGTGCTTTATCCTCACTCACGTGCATGCCAGGATCAACTTCCTGACAGGTCACTGATCCCAGTACTACTCCATGATGAGCACGCTTAACTATGGAGTTCTTAGTGATGGGTTCCCGGAAAAGGAGGTGCACCTTGGTGATATAGGTAGTCCAATCATTCCTGATAAGATCTTTTTATCCGAGGCCTCAAATCTTGGGATGTTACACAAGGTTTCTAAACCATAACTAATCACATTCAATTCACATAAACCACACATTTCTCAATCAATCATGATGCACTCATACATATCTCACCCACCTCATGCAACAAAAGCACAAACCAATGGATTGTTGGTTCACATATAAGAATCCACCACCATATAAAACCCCAAAAAGAAGAGAAAAAAAACCATGTTTGACACATACATAAGTGCATAATACAATCATAAAAAAAGATGTTACCTATGCGTTGATATACATCTCCAACCAATTTTTACATAGGTTACCCCATTCCTTTTTTTGTCGATAAAAATCTTCTACTTTAGTTGTCTTTTTGAGAAAAAGATTTACTGGGATTTTTTGGTAATTCAGTTATTGGTTAGTAATTGATATTCAGTAATTTAGTAACTTGGACTCTTCAAGATTGGTCACTAATCCGGCCAATTGGTATGCGTTCATTGGTCATGGCTATCTTCACTTCCTCAAGTTGTAGTAACTTGGACTCTTCATGATTGGACTCTATAAGATTAGTTGTATGTGAATCAACCTATTGGGAATACAAGTTTGTACAAAAACTGAAGACACAAGACACGATAAAATCTACTGCATTCCACATTATTTGTTGGACACAAAATTTTCCTATAATTGAACATAGATGTTTCCTACAGTTGATATTCAATTGTCAGTCATGGTAAACTCATTCATCATGAAGTACTTACCGTAAGATGCATTTGATGTTCATTATAGGTTTCTGACTAAAGACATTTGAGAAAGACATTCCTAGTCATTCTGGATTAGTAGTAGGGGTGAGCATCGGTCCAAAACCGGACCGGACCGAGGACCGAAAATCAATAATTTTTGGACCGTTGACCGGACCGTTTGGTGGTCGGACCGGACCGGGACCGGACCGTTTTGACCGCGGACCGGACCGGACCGGACCGTTTGGACCGCAATCAGCCTTTTTTAGATGTTTTACAACTTATTTAATTATACAAAGTTGATAATCTTAGTCACTTCTAACAATTATATAACTTTAGTATCAAACATTTATACTAGTAGTACTTATATATGTACTTTATTTGTAGTTATTATAGAATACACATTCAAATATATATGGATTTTATATAAAAGTTAGTATGCGGTCCGGACCGGACCGGACCGGTTTTGGACCAGACCGGACCGGACCGGACCGAAGACCGAATTTATCGAATTTATTGGACCGCGGACCGGACCGAAGTTGAAATGGACCGGACCGAACCTGACCGAATTGAGCGGTCCGGTCCGGTTTTGCAGTCTGGATCGAGATTTTCTCACCCCTAATTAGTAGACTATATCGATAACAACATCCCAAGAGACAAACTTCTATGAAGTTGGTGTACTAGAGTCTCTAGTTAAGCTAATTAATCTACCACCCTCTGTGTTTAGAACTAAAATTAATGTACACCTACCAATGAAAAGCTACATCTCCAAACTAAGCCTGACGAACCAATGATCTAAAATTAAACCATATACAAATCAATCTATATATCTAAATTGCATTCCCAACTCCAAACTGAATTGTATACTCTTATTGAACCACTGAATGAGATGAACACTAATGTTTAACCACTGCGAGAACTAAATGCAGTGATATACTTACCATGTCATCAAACCATTTGTATTTATTATAATTCTTTAGTCAGTCACTAACGCTTAGTTATTCTGAATACTAGGCTAATGCAACTTGAATTGAGCTAGTAGGTATGGCCACATAGGGACCTTGCCCATGTCTAAGAATCAACCTACTAGACTGACTGTTGAATCACTTAGTCATATGAATAATAACCTATTAGTAGCATGTCTTGGAAGAGGTCCTCCTCCTATTAGTAATGCTAAGACCTCATCTTCTAGTGGCCCATTAGTCATTTAAATACCTCAGTACTTGATGACTAAGCATCTAAGATAATGGTGTAGTAAAGAAACCAGTTGTTTGTTTAATCAATAATTTGTATAATTGCTCTTGTATTTCATGAATGGGAACATGCATTCTTGAATTTGTATCAACATTACTTTATTTTGTTCAATCCTTGGTCATATCAGCCGTTCCATTACTTGTTATTTTTATTTTGTCTTCTTTTTATCTAGATTATGGTGTTTCACTCCCTCTTCTTCTTCATTTATTTGCCCACCTACTACATGATGTCGTATCCCTCTTCAGTCACAATCAATAATGTTTAGGGATTACAGACTATCAAGGTGTCTTTGAAATTCCATGAGAGGGCCTTTAGCTCTAAAATCACTCTAGATAATGATTGAAAGAGTCTTTACAAACTTCCTGGTGTACTTTGCATTATATGAACAAGTTGACTTATTAATATATTCTATGACTGTAATGTACTTAACATTTTATTATATGGTTAACTTGTTTGTAACCATCTATATAAAAACACATTTATCCTACATTGTGTTCACCTACTGTTTCAGTTGGAAGGTAGTGAAGGATGTTCTCCTATCTCACCATAGAAGTTGACACCCACAAAGATTTATGAAGTCAGATACGTTCTAGTGGGAATCAGCTACAGGTCATCAAGGCTGAAAATAGACAAGTCATCTGATTCAATGGGCTGAGGAAGGTATGTGTGGTTGATAGTGCTTCAACAAAGATATGCTTTCTAGTGTTGATGTAATTGTTTTTTGACAGATTAAGTTGATCTTTATTGTTGTTATTTAGTTGCTTCCTTCTGTTGGATTGTTTGTGGCTCAATTTGTCAAGCTGATCTTTTTACCATGCCAATGTGTCAATGTACATAATGAACCAAAGTCTCCATATTACAAATTATACAGATGGGGCTACTGACCAGCAAGTCTGAGATGATCTAAGATGACTGAGATGCATGTCAAGACATAATGAACCAATGTACATAAGTTGTCAGACGAACTGCTCAGGAGGTGGTAAACGAACCATAGCATGTATGACTTTGTTCTGATGGTAAAATGAAGTGGTTGATACTTCTTTTTGTTAATACTCACTTTGTACAAGTATCTCACTCGAGAAGACTTTATTTGGTACATTGGTTCTATTTTTCCATTTTAAATGCATATGCAATCACATCTCTTTTTTATGCCTTATTTAAATGTAAATAATGGTTACTACCTGATTTTTCTTCTTATATAAAGGCTCATCAACAAAATATGATGTATGTTTGGTTTCTAATATGTAGGACAACGTAGGAGGCATCTCTTCACCACTGGATGGACTCTCTTTGTGAGCTCTAAAAAATAGGTAGTTGGAGACTATCTTGAAGTTGACTCTGGATGGGGACTATCTCATTAAACTTGGATTAAAGGTTCATGAAGAATGTGAAAAGTCACATAAATCACATCCAGGTACATGTCTATAAGGCTTGTTTTAATTGTTATCATGTTTTATATCAAGTGGTTCCCTAGTATTAATAAAATAGAGTTAGAAGAGTGATCCCCCAACCAGTAAGAAGAGAGATAAAAGAAGATATATCTTCATTTGGATACTAGTACATATAGGCATTTTTCATTGAGTTAGTAGTTGGGATGTTGAGCAGAGATCATTCTAATTTCTAGTATTGATGATGGAATGCTTTCTATTTATCTTGAGTTCGCAGATGACTCTTGTGGTTCATTAAAACTTTTGATTTTGGTTCTTTTCATAAGTGAACTAAAAAATTTATTGCTTCTTTCCAATACTAGTGTTAGTGTGCTTATGTTTGGAAGCTTGTAATGGTAAATCTCTGCTCTGAAGGCCTTCTACATTTCTATTATAATCTGTACTAATAAATAATATTGATTCTTAGATTTGTTTTTCAAAAACTAGTGTAAATTGGGTAGGGTCAATCAGTCAGAAGCAATTGATTAAAAGTAGAAAACATATTATATCTAGGACAGACTCTTTTTGCCATTCCACTAAAAATGAAAAATCTTTAGATTCATTCGTGAGACAACCTACATATTTACATAGACACCACACATACACCACTATATGGATAATTATTAGGCTAGTTCTATGATCAACCTTGTTGTGTTTTATTTACTATACTTTTTAGTACTTATATTAACATGATTTCATTTAGTTGTAGGGGATCACTGATCATGGAGGGTGAAGATGCCTCAAAGGAGGCGGCAATAGCTAGGATGGCTGACATAGGGGCGCTGGAGGTGGTGGGGGATCCGTGCCGCTCCGCAGTTGATGGTGATTTGTTTGATGTGGGGTCGTTCAACCTGGTAGGTGACCTCATCGTCCCTTTTAGCTGGGAGATTTGACAGGAGGGTGTTGGATGCGGTGATGTTGAGAATACACAACAGCTGGCATCAGATGGGACCGGGGTTCGGTCACCCCCCTTTGCAGGAGGAAACGCAGTGGTGTGTAGATAATGGTTGTTCACACAGAGAGCTTAATAATTCAAATATGAGTAGTGAAGATTGCTTGAAGGTTACAACTGTGCAGATAGGTCCCAAATTAGATACCACCCACTTAATCATCACTGGTATACATCTATACATATGAAGGTTGAATGGTATTACTGCAATTTATGTCTTCCATCTCTGTGTAGATAGATCCAATTTATGGACGACAATTGGGATCTTTAGATGAAAACTCAGTAGAGAAATCTGACGATTGTCCTTCAGGTTGGTCAACCAAAAAGAATTGAAATTACTGATTTTCTTTATTTGCATGTTCAGAAGAAGCTAATTATTCAGGTTGGTTACCTTTACATATTCGAACAAGGAGCCTCACCACTTCTAGAGCTTACAAAGACCTTTTGCCAACCATGTCGAGGATTGTGATGTGGAAGCTTGATGTTGTTGCCACCTATCTTATGAGTAAGGATTTCCTCTACTATAGAACCCTTCATATTGGGGATTTCCTTTAGAAAATACATAACTTATGCATGGATTTTCATTACAATAAATGAGTCATCTCTTCCCCTCTTTATTTTGCATTTGCTACGTGTAAGCATGAGAAAATCACATCCAACAATAGAGTGTGGGAGGGACAAGAATTGCAATTCAAATGTAGAAAATAGAAAATTATATAGAAGACTATGAAAATAGATTTCAACCAAGACCTAGTACTCATGTATATCTTGATTGCAACTCCATTCTGATTTTCTTTATGCAAGCATGCCCATATGGTACTTTTTTAGAATTTGTGAATAAACTACAGCATGATGTTTCTAATAATATTATTTTTGAGAGTAAAACTTCTTATTTAGTGCAGAATCCCACAACTAAATGACTACAATGTTCAGATTACATTGATTTTTTCTTCTGTTGTGATACAAGCTCTTACTCGGTTAAAGCCACATGTTGAACAAAACCAAGCATGTATATCTTTCCTTAAATCTAGATCAGGGACAACACAATCTTTGAAATGTTTCTACTGTCTGATAAATTTAAATATCTGAAGTTGAGGTGAGATGCAGACTTGGTAATTGTCACAACATTTTATTAGTACTTAGTAATGATATTTTATTTCTCTCCTCCACTTTGCTGATAGGCAAAGTTTGGGGACAATATGTTATCAACTTTATAAGAATGGTTACTTTCTTTGATTATACCTACCTTCACACTCCATCATTGAAAATAAAACTCAGTTTGATCACTAGCCTTAGTTAGTAAACTAATGTCTTTAGTTATAAACCAGTCCCTTTATATTCCAGTTCTAGATGTAGGGCAATGACATGTTGAATTGTTGAGAAAGACTCATTCATGAGTCTCAAACTTATATGAATGTCAAGATGAACATAGGAAAATCTATACTCATTTGTGATGAGATTTCCTTATGGGAGGATAGAGGATGTGGTTAGTAAGGTGGGACATCATTGCAATTCATTTCATTTATTCAACCCCTACAATTTCCTTTGGGATTAAAGGTCTCGTATGGGGATTTTCTAGTAAACAACTATGATGGAGCTATTCTTAAGTATGTTGCTTCTACATATTACTTCATTCATTATGCAATGTATAAAAGATGATGTTTTATCAAATCTCCCAGTTCCTTCTATGCCTCACCCCATTCCTTTCTACATACTCTAACATTCACCTCTAGTTTCCTTCTTTCCTATGGTTTTGTCTCATACACTTCCTAAACACTCTGAATGATCTATCGACTATTTTGAATTCTATGAACTTGGTCTAATAGACTTTGAATTTCATCAACGATTTTCTCTATGAACTGAGAAGTACCTCCTCCTCACTTTGTAGAATTTAAATATCTATTGATTCTCATCATATGTATACAATAAATGTATCCTTCACTATATTGTTGGGTTTGATCTTGTTCATTTCTTCCATTAAATAGTAATGCAATAATTTTTGTATCTTCACAGCTATGTGATTTTGCAAAGAGGATTCCCTCCACATTTTCTTTGATTATACCACTACTGAAGGCCTTTAGTAGGCTATTAACACGGGCTCACTACCTAGTGATGTTCCTAGATCCAGCATGGCACTACTGGAAATGGATTTTGAACAAGTTTGAGACTAGTGTTATTGTAAAGATCATTAATGTATGTCTCACAACGTGGAGAATAGAAACTGATTCATTTCATTTGTGAACGGTTGTCCCCACCTTAAGCTATTCTCCAACATGCTTGCTTGGGCTAACAGTCATCCAATAGCTACCTAAGAAGTGGTCCAGATGATAGGATGTTCACAGGGGCTTTCAGTGAGGAATCTGAAGAATTGTCGTTGTACTTGTCACTACTGGCAGCGGAGCTGTCAATTGCTGGCGGATGATCGAGGAAGCAGGCCGCATTGCCGTGATGTCCAATGAAAGGTAGGTTTTCCCGTGACTTATTCACATACAGTAGCAAACCAACTTGAATTAGAGAGGGATGGATGTGACGAATTGGCTGCACCCTAAAGGCGTTGCCCTAGGGGCGGCAACGAGAGCAGGGCACCCCGGAGCCGAGCACCAGTAGGGTGAAGTGTGGAAGCGATCAAGCGGCAGAGATCTCGGCCTTGTAGGCCACCACTCTGGTGGTAGACGACGACGGTGGACCAAGCTTCTATTGGAAGGGCTCCCCTGTGCACTCACGGGGAGGATCAGCGTATCTCTTGACGTCTTGGCGAATTTGAAGGCTAACGGCGCACCATGACCGTCCATGGTCCCGCTCCATCCTGCTCTCCTCCCCTTCTTCCCCCCTCCTGCCTCCGAGCGATTATGCCGCAGCTTTTAGGGCCCGACTGAAGGCGGCAAAGGAGGTTTTGGGGATTACAGGGGATGTCGCCCCAATGACACCCACGACTGTCATCGTGCCGCCGAGCAACATCCCTGCTGCTAGGGATGGCACACAGGTTCCACGAGTTGCTGATGGGGGTGGCTTCACCCCAACGGGCATGGCTTGGCAGGAGGCAGTTGTTGGTGGGCGCGATGCCAAAGGGTGGGCCAAGGATTCCATTGAGCTTGTGCATGACTTGTTGGTCATGGTGACAGACAGGGAAGGAGAGAGCCATAGATTCGTGGAGGATGACTGTAAGGTGTTTGAGCTTTTGCCTCAAACAGTTGGTCAGGGTCGTGCTTTGGGTCGAGAGGCTGTAGATGGTTTTGACAGTTATGATGGTACACCAGGGGACTTCTTCTGGGTAGGCTCCATTTGTGTTCCTCTAAGGGAAGCGATATCAACACCTGCATATGGGAGTTTTACGGCGGCAGTGGTATAGACGGTGGCTTCCATCTAGGACCGCCACCATGCTTCTAGAGTTTTTTTGTTTTCGTAGCTTGAAATGCGGACACAAGCGGCTCCATTGCATGGCAGAACCAATTTGTTTTCGGTGTCGCATTCCTGGTCACCTGGCGCGTGACTGTGTGGCTCGCTGGAAGGTCAAGGGGAGGCCCCCCTCTCCTAGGGACCACTGCTTCCATTGCCTTCAGAGGGGTCATTGGAGGAGTTGTTGTACTTCCCAGATCAAGTGCTTTCGATGCAAGTCTTTTGGTCACACAACGAGGGAATGTCAGTTGCACAAACCGGATGTAAATCATGTAGTTACATATGTAAATCAATTTTTTATAAAGGTTTGTTATTACTATTTTTAAATACATGTACCTCAATTTACAATAAATGTACCTACTCATATAGGTGCAGCGTAAAGAAGAACATGTTACAGGAGTATAAGGAAATGCAATGAATAAATAAAGTAGTGAATGCTTTTCCATAAGTTTTTTTAACGTACTGGGCCCAACAATAAGTTTGAGCCTATTTTGTGTGCAGCAGTCGCCTTTCAGCTAAGCGGGCCAAGCGGGCACCTAAATAGGGTATTAAGCAGGCTTTAAGTGGCTCAGGTGGGCATTAAGCAACCAGTTTTTGCTTGCCCGCTCAGCTGGTGCCTAAGACCCTTTTCGGTTGGCAGAGGCTAAGCTTTTTAAAACACTGGATACAACTGTTCAAGTGTCTATAAGTTCTATCTTCTTACCCTTCTAAAGACTCATCACCTGTTTAGGCTTACTCTTTTCAGTCTATTTTCCTTAACACTGAACTTTGTATCTTTTAGCTTGTCCTGTTGTTAGCCTAATTTGGAGACAATGTTCTTTTTGCCATCTATCTCCTGGTGACCCTATTTTATTTCTGGTCTAGTGAGTTATTATGATGTCTCCAAGATTTTACAAAAAGCTATTCTCTTTAGTTGTCTTACCTCCATGTTGAATATTGTTTTATTGTTCATCATGAATTGTCATCAACATAGCTGGAAATTCAAATTCTGGTACTCTCTGATAAAGCTATTTCTCTATGCTTTAACTGGTGTCTTCTATGGTAGTCCAAAGGAATGGAAATAAATATCAGGAAATTGCGTTACTTTGTATATTTGGCAGATTTCTAATGAAAAAATTAACCTCTTTCCTGTTTACATAGTAGAAATGGTTGTTTATTGTCTTATTCATTCATTTGATTTTGTAACAATAGCAGAAACATGGTTTTTCTAAAAAGAATATAGACTAGTCTGGACAGTGCATACCCATATGTTGTCCCTGTAAATAAATTTTGCTATCACATTCATTGACACATTTGAGGAAACAATTTTATGCAATATTTGTTTTGACATCCGTAGTTCCTTTTGAAAAACTTGGATACTTAGTAGATTTGGAATTTAATGCATTCCAACACAATCCAAAGTTACAAAATCTGTGTCTACCTTTTATATGCAATGCTTCAAATTTCAGTGAGAGAAAAGCTAGATCATCAATAGATCACATTTGTAACTCGTAACAGATATATCATATGTTGCTCAACAGATATATAATATTTTATTGTGCATCGTTCAATATGTTATTTTTATCTCACGGATGCTCTCCAATGTTTTACAATATTATCATGGCTGAATATAGTTTCAAAAACACTCATCTATTAACAGCTTGACCTGCTGTAGTTTTTATTGTCGTGTGGCAAATCTGCTATTAATTGCTACTGTTCGATTATCGTCCATATACTGTTAAATAATGGGCTATATATAGTGTTTGGACTAATAAAGTGATTTTTTCAGGACAACTCACTACGAAGCTAGGCATTGCATGGAGATTCATATTCTGAGTCACATTTTCCACAAAATTCTCTACTGCCTCATGGCTCGAATAATGTACGACCTATTGTTGTACAACTCTAGAATCAGATTTTGTGTGCATTTTGTTATTGTTCATCGATGCATAACTACTCTAATATAGGTCATGCAATTCTCTGGTCAGTGCTTTGGCCTGGAAGTCTCTTCTGGAAAGTTGGTTGTGTCTGTGGTATGTTTATTTTATATTTTGTTGTGCACTGTATAGACAATTTATTCTGTATTAGAGATGACATTTCTTTTGCAGGAAGATCTCCTACATGCCAGACGGCCTAGCTTTGTATCAATGTGTAAAATTTCT
This sequence comes from Alisma plantago-aquatica, assembly GCA_963693085.1. Classification (NCBI taxonomy): domain Eukaryota; kingdom Viridiplantae; phylum Streptophyta; class Magnoliopsida; order Alismatales; family Alismataceae; genus Alisma; species Alisma plantago-aquatica. The sequence goes on from OY856413.1 coordinate 862,307,136, forward strand.
ATAAACTATTCTACAATGAGCCACATATCAAAGTACTAGTAAACTTTATATAACGGTATACATTCACTATGATCTCCTATGGAACACCGAGTTCATGATTTTGTCTCTTAATCAATATTACGTACTGGTCGTGGCATATAATATTTACAAAATGTACTCAATTTCACGTAGAAAGATGTATATACGAGCATCTATGTGGGTACACACGTGTTAATTAATTCTTTTTTATCATTAAAAGAGATTGAATTGTGGTATAATACCGCTATGGTTTTACTGCTCTTCAACAACCAATTGGTAGTGCATACCGAGATGTATGCTATTGTTGACTGAGGGTCTGCTATTCATGGGACAACAACTATGTTTATATTGATTTGTAATCCAATGTATACATGGCGATGCCGTATCACCTATTGCCGTTTGATTATCAGGTCCTGCAATTGTCCCTTTAGTCCAGTTGCAAGTCTGCCTTTGGCCTTACAACCACCTTGACAATGATAAATGTTTTTGGGTTAATGCATATTAACAAGTCAGTCGCGATATACCTCCACTAACTGCAGTATTAACCTCCTATAGTTCCCAAACCTATCCACCACTACGGCATACCCTCTTATGCGAGGGGTGCAAATGGCAGTGTGTGCAGGGAGATGGGTTAGGGTAACATTTTGTTAGAGAATGGGTAACAACAATATCGATCTATGTTTCTTTTTACTTTATGAAGCAGCACTTAGTTTCACTATATTTGTAATTATATGTTATTGTGAAATTTGAGCTGCTCCCTTTAGTTTCCATGAGGATAATATGGTTTTATTTAGTTATTTATAAGTATAAAGGAGAACTCTACAATTTAGAAGTAATAGTGTTTAAGTGATTACAATTCTAGTTAATTTTAAGAGTGGAAATCCAATATTTTTAATTGATGACTCCTGGGAAGTGTATCTAAGATTGGTCATTTCTCTGATCTCTTTTCTTTTCCATATGTACCTGTTACAATTGAAAATGAGAAGGCTAGGAGTTTGATAAAGGCTTGGGAGGAGAACGAGAAGAATAAAGAAGAAAACAAATATGCTTTTGTTCCAACTATTTCTGTTTACTTTATTCTGAGTACCCTAATTGACGAAACGGCCACAATGTTTTTTGAATGTGTGAAGATTTTGCATGATAAATGCATTATACCCTAAAAAACTCCTAATTCATAAATACTAAGAATGGTTCATTTTATGTTATTGCTTTTATTGACTTGTTTATGTTTGTTCGTGGGTTATTCCTCTCCTCTGTGTGTTTTTCTTTCTTCTTCACTTTGTTGATTATCCATCTCTCTAATTCTATGGCAACATAGCAAGTTAGAATCTTATCTTGGTATAGAAAAATCTTGCGAGAGAAGACGGATAACTTCAGAATATAGAATACTCTGGCTACAACAATGCATCACCTATTATCCAATGGTTCTGGGAGGTGGATCAGGGATTCTACCTACACATAAAGCTATTTCCTAAAGGAGCTCAAAAGTAGGCATGCCGAAAAGTAGATAGTCATATAAGGGAAGAGACAGATCCAATGATGTAGAAGTTATTGTATTGAATAGAAAAATGTTGTATGAAAGTATATCATTGGTGTTGTATTCCATCTAAGGGGAAAGGTAAAATGTCATCCCCATGTAATTGTCATTTGATTATAAATAAAGAATTCATACTTTTGGAAAATTGAGTTCGGATGTTGATGCGATGATTTTGAGTCGCATTTATAGACCTATTTCATATGTGTTTTGTGCTCTAATTACTCATTTTTTATGGATAATATTGCATAATTCACTTAATTTGGTCTTTGCCATCATATTATATCAAATCCCCTTTGTTTTACTATTTTGAGCATTATTTATCATCTTATTATAAATTGTGTGGATTTACTTGGTCTTGTTGTGAAATTTCAGGAAAAACAAGTATGTGCTTCCGTCGATACCATCGACGGAAGTCGATACCATCGACCAAGCCACATGTTGTCAGCCGAGAAGAGCAATACAGAGTCGATACCATCGACGAAAGTCGATGCCATCGACACAAGGAGAGCTACATCGTCGCTAGAAGACAAAAACCGACGCTAAAGGAGTCGATACCATCGACACCCCAGTCGATGGTATCGAGATCACCACAGGCGCTCAGAATAAAAGAAAGGAAATCTGCCGCTAATCTGCTGGGTCGATACCATCGACCCGAGTCGATGGTATCGACGCCGGCAGATATGCGTTGGATCTGTTTTGATCTCGATCGGACGGCTGTTGTTATTTGACGACCTAATTAGGGACTTATACCTAATGACGGCCGCCCAGAGGAGATGATCATCTCATTTTGGATTGCACGAGTGCCGAGGAGGAGAAAAAGGAGAACGGAGGCCGAGAAGCTCATCCCGGGTGATTCGGACGCTGCCGAAGACGATTTCCACCACCGACAGGCGGGGGAAGCTCGTGTTCTACGCCAAGGATCCACCGGTTCTTCTCCGTTCAGGGGTTTTCCCATTTATTTCCCGTTTTTCTTATGAATTCCCCAATTTCTACCATGTATTCGTGTGAGATGAACATGAGAGGCTAAAACCCTCAATCTTTAGGACCGGGAGTAGCCCGGGAATGCATTGTATGACATTTTTATATCAATAATTCATATTTTTCTCTCAAATCCGTGGTATAGATTCGTTTTCTCCATTTCTATTGTTATGCTTGATCACCATAATAATAACTTAATGCCCTTAATCACTTCGACAGAAGGATTAACGGTTGAAAAGAGACGAATTCTACATTAATTAATAAAACCCTTGACAAAGGAGTTGTAAAATTAATGGTGGGAACTGAGAGACCGTTTATAATGCACTTAGTTTAGGGGAATGATTACTACGACGGTGGAATCAACCTAAATCTAAGTAGTGAATTACACCACGACAGTGGGTAATTCTGTTTTCAGGCCACTACCCGGATAGAGAGAGATGTGTGAGGAATTATATAAAACCTAATACAATGTTGACCTGCGGTGAAACCGCCATCCTAAAGATATCCCTTTGAATTGATTAAATTAACCTTTAATCGATTGTTTTCTTTGTTTGATTTTTATTTTCTTTTTAATTTGAACACAAAACCCTACTTTGTTAATCGGTCTAGCTGATTGCGATTAGTTAGTAGAAGTCTCCAATAATTCACGTATCCCTGAGTTCGACTCGGGCCTCACAAGGCCTATATTATTCGACGCGTATACTTGCGTTTTAGCGCGTAGTAAAATACACGTCAAGTTTTTGGCGCCGTTGCCGGGGATACGACGAATTATTGGCACTTTGAGTGCTAAGAGCGGCCACTCTAGGCCACATTTTTTTATTTATTTTAAAACAATTTCAAAAAAAAATCCTTTATTTCTCTATAATTGTGTTGACTCGTTCAGAGCATTGTACTGAACCCCTATTTTCATTTTTCAGGTACTTTGCATGGTGCACACACGTAGTCGAGACTACGTGAATCGCACACCTGAGGTTCCATCTGCGGGACCAGAGGACGAGGACTACTACGAGGAGGAACACCACAGTGATAGAAATTCTGAATCTGATCAAGAACAAGAAGAAGTAATGGCTGAAGCACAGCCAATATGGGAGAAGATCAAGGCGTCTTCTTCCTCGGCATCAAAGGGGCCGATAAAGAAACAGGGGCTAAACATACCTACATACAAGATCGACCCAGCACTGATTAACTTGGTCAAATCCAACGCATTTCACGAACTGAAAAATGAAGATCCAGTGGCACACATTAGTCAGTTTGTGGAGAACTGCGATATGGTGAAGATAGATCGATTTCCGCAGGATGTGCTCTACCTCAAGTTATTCCCGAGTTCCTTGGCTGGAGTGGCAAGAGAGTGGCTTCATAACCTCGACGACGAGTTTGTTGAATCATGGGATCACATGGTGGAGGTTTTCTTTGAGAGGTTCTTCCCTCCTGAGAAGACCAATGATATGATCAGGAAGATTCACAATTTCACCCAACAGGCGGGTGAAACTTATTCTGAGACTTGGGAGCGATTCCAGGTCATGTTGAGGAGATGTCCACATCATGGACTAGACAAGGAAACCCAAGTGAAGATCTTCTACTTTGCTCTCTCCGAGCATGATAGAAGCAACCTGGACTCGGCTGGTTCCGGATTTTTCTTAAATAACACCGATACCAGATGTTGGGAGATACTGAAAAACATGACTAGGAAGCAGTCATGGGGTGACAGAGGTGCCGTGGAACATGTCAAGGCTGCTGGTGAATCCAGAATAGTTAGGGAGCTGAATGATAAGCTAGATCTTCTAGCCAAGAAGCTGCTAACTAAGGAAGATGCATCTGAGGATGAGGAAGTCCAAGTGAAGTTCATGCAACAACAGGGCTATAGAAACAATGACTATGCATGGAGAAAGGATAAAAAGTTTTCATGGAAGGATCCGAATAATTTTCTGCAGGATCCGAATACCAAACCACAGCAAAGAACCGAGGAAAAGAACACTGAATTGCTAAGTCAAATGGTTCAGCAAAACTAAGAGATGATGGCCATGTTTGGTAAACAATTACAATCTCAAGGTGACATTCTAACCAAATTTGGGCAGACGCTGCAAAGCCATGGAGCACAGATGCGGGCATTAGAGACCACCGTGGCACAGATTTCAAATGAAGTGGCGGCCATCAAGCACGCCAATCAACAGAAACCAGTGGAGAATGCGAACGTGGCCCAAGCACATCATCAGGTTAAGTACATGTCGGTGGTAAGAAATGAGGAATCTCAGGTGCAAGAAGCTGTAGAAGAAAGAAAAATGACTTTCAATGTGAATGCAACACCAGCAATACCATATCCACGCACTTATTATGGATTGCCCGGTGGAAACCCTTTCTTCAGGAAATCACAAAGAGTTGTGAACACTATATCTCCTAGGCAGGAAGAACAAGTGCAAGTTGTTTGTGCACATGTGGAGACATCTAAGGTGAGAGAGGAACCACAACAAGCTGCTACTGTTGAGGATGTCTCGCCAAAGCCCACGTCAGAGGGAATGATTGAAGTAAGCTTAGGGGAGGTACCCCCGAAAAGCGCTTATTTGCCACCTCATAGGCGTGTTGCTGCAGCTGATGTTTCAGATCCGGTCAACTCTAAGTCAAAGAAAGAGCATCGTCATTTTAAGAAATTTCTGGAGATATTCCGAAAACTCCACATCAATATTCCATTAGTGGAGATGGTCGAGAAAGTACCCACCTATGGGAGGTTCATCAAGAAAATCATCACTAAGAAGAGGCGGATAAAAGACGATGAAATTTATTGGATGAATGAGACAGTGAGCTCTATGATTCATGGGAGTTCACCAAAGAAGAGAAAGGACCCAGGAGGTTTTTACATACCGTGCTCAATAGGTGGTCAACATTTTCAAAAAGCACAATGTGATTCTGGCGCTAGCATAAATCTCATGCCTTTGGCGACATTTCAAAAGCTGGGGTTAAAAGAGATAAAGAAGTTGGCTGTAACAATTGAATTGGCGGATGGGTCTACTGTGAGACCCTATGGAGTATGTGAAGATGTTCTCGTCAAAGTGGATAAATTCATATTCCCTGTGGACTTTGTCGTCATGGATATGCCACCACTCCAAAGTTGTGAAATTCTCCTTGGAAGACCGTTTCAAGCAACGGCAGACGTCGTGACTGCCCTAGGGAGAGGGACTTTGTCCTTGGGCATTGGAGGAGATCGTGTTGAATTCAAATTACCGAATGATCCTCTAAGTGCAGTTCCCAAGGTGAAAAGATGATGATTGTCACACCGTCTAGTCTAAGACGTTAAAGAAGGGCGCTTGGTGGGAGGCAACCCAACCATTGGTACATTAGGATAGTGTAATTCGAGTCATAGATTGCTTTTATTTTGTTTAGATTTTTGTTAAAAAAAAAGATACCTTGATCCGTTTGTTAAATGTGCAGGAATAGGCAGGGTCGATACCATCGACACACTGGTCGATGGTATCGACATGGGTTCAGGCTGACACCAGCAAAAATCGCACTGCGTCGATACTATCGACATCCTCGTCGATGGTATCGACATGGTCCCAGGCAGGCTGCGCAATAAAGGTCGATGGTATCGACATGCCAGTCGATACCATCGAGATCTCTGGAGATTTTCAGAAGAAATTGACTCAGTGGAGTCGATACCATCGACACACAGGTCGATGGTATCGACATTTTCAAGTGATAAAGGCGGCGGCCAGACTCGCGAGGCAGTTGCCCAAATCAGCGAGTCGATACCATCGACTTCCGTCGATGGTATCGACGGGCACACAGCAGTGTCGGTGTCAGTTATTCAAGACGGGGTTATTGGTCAAGTGAAGTCACATCATCCAGAGCAAATCCAGACCCCACGACCCTGGCAGTACCCACCTCCGCCTCCACAAGAATGATCATGGTATCACTGTTCCACCCTTAAGTTGGTTTTTGACTATGAGGCCATAGTCGAATTCAAGCTTAGGGGGGTGGCTGGAACAGCTCTATCTTTTATCTTTTCTTTAGTTGTTTTTAGTTTTTGCTTTGTTATTTGTTCTTGCAATTTTAGTTTGTTTAGGATCCACATCTATCTAGTGTAATCGTGGATGTCTTAAAAATTGTCATCTCGCTGTTTTCATGCGAAATTTAAGGGAATTTAAAAATTTCTGTGTCTTTTGGATAGCTTAACTTGGTTGTCCTTGGGGAACTTGTCCTATGAAAATGATTGATTATGTCAACTTTGAAGCAATATGTCACACCCACACCCCCATTGACTCATGAAAAGTGGATAGTAACGGTTGTTTGAGCCTAACCTAATCAAATGGTAATGAGACCTTAATTGGATATAAGAGAAAGAACCCTTTGAACTACCACACATGTCAGTAAGGAGGGACACATGATATTTTTCTAAGGTTTAGTAACTTAATCTTGTGATCATTCCACTTCATATTTTTCCATAATCTACCAAAGAGTTGGAAGTAAAGTACAGTTTTAATTCCTTCTTGCGTGCATAGCATGTAGATAGGATTTGCATTGTTATTTTCATACTTTTGCATAAAACGGAAAAAAAATGTATAGTGATTCATGCACATTACCTTTAGGTGCATGTCATGTAGTTGCACTCATAACTTTCATGATTTTCATGCATAAGTACACCATGTACCTCAGTTTGTCTTGAAAAGTGATCTAAATTGTTCCATACCCTCGAAATAGTACAAAGATTTCCAATCATGAAGAAAATAGCCTAACACATGTATCTCTAAGCAATTATGGATATGTGGGCTAAGAAGAAGAAATTTTTTTTTCTGAAAATCTGAAAAAATTGAGAAAAGAAAAAAAAAGAGAGAATTTAGAAGGAAATGGAATAAGAGGGAGAAAGGAACATGATATCACTTGCATAACAAGGAAATTGAGTACATGAGGTGGCTTAATTAGATTTCCATCTCATTTTGAGGTGGAAGGTTAGTGCATGCATCATTCCACCTAATTTTAAGCATTAGGGCATTTTCAATGTGCATTTGCATCATTTAGGACATTTTGTTATATGCATTTTGAAACTGTGTAATACTTCCAAATTCTTCCATGAACCACCCATTCCAACCACCCGTTGCTCGGATTGGTAGGCCACCGTGATTTTCTCCTCACTCATGTTTATCAGGAGAACTGCTTCCATGTAGATGGTAGTTAGGGCGAGCAACGTAGTGTAGGCGATCACAAGATGCACCAATGCTGAATCGGCAAATTTTATTATGTTAACTGCCTTATGTGATAGTGTTCATCGGTTTGAAGGATAATTTCTTTTATTGATGATTTTTGTCGCCTGTAGGGTAATTACTGTTCTGTGATTAGGAAAGGCCGGTTTGAGAACGTTCAGTGGGAGTCATGTGGAATGTGGGGTGATGTGTTGATTGTTAGTTGACATCTACAATCCTATTCTAAGGATTAGTTGCTCGAGGGCAAGCAATGTTTAAGCTTAGGGGAGTTTGATGCGATGATTTTGAGTCGCATTTATAGACCTATTTCATATGTGTTTTGTGCTCTAATTACTCATTTTTTATGGATAATATTGCATAATTCACTTAATTTGGTCTTTGCCATCATATTATATCAAATCCCCTTTGTTTTACTATTTTGAGCATTATTTATCATCTTATTATAAATTGTGTGGATTTACTTGGTCTTGTTGTGAAATTTCAGGAAAAACAAGTATGTGCTTCCGTCGATACCATCGACCAAGCCACAGGTTGTCAGCCGAGAAGAGCAATACAGAGTCGATACCATCGACGAAAGTCGATGCCATCGACACAAGGAGAGCTACAGCGTCGCTAGAAGACAAAAACTGACGCTAAAGGAGTCAATACCATCGACACCCCAGTCGATGGTATCGAGATCACCATAGGCGCTCAGAATAAAAGAAAGGAAATCTGCCGCTAATCTGCTGGGTCGATACCATCGACCCGAGTCGATGGTATCGACGCCGGCAGATATGCGTTGGATCTGTTTTGATCTCGATCGGACGGCTGTTGTTATTTGACGACCTAATTAGGGACTTATACCTAATGGCGGCCGCCCAGAGGAGATGATCATCTCATTTTGGATTGCACGAGTGCCGAGGAGGAGAAAAAGGAGAACGGAGGCCGAGAAGCTCATCCCGGGTGATTCGGACGCTGCCGAAGACGATTTCCACCACCGACAGGCGGGGGAAGCTCGTGTTCTACGCCAAGGATCCACCGGTTCTTCTCCGTTCAGGGGTTTTCCCATTTATTTCCCATTTTTCTTATGAATTCCCCAATTTCTACCATGTATTCATGTGAGATGAACATGAGAGGCTAAAACCCTCAATCTTTAGGACCGGGAGTAGCCCGGGAATGCATTGTATGACATTTTTATATCAATAATTCATATTTTTCTCTCAAATCCGTGGTATAGATTCGTTTTCTCCATTTCTATTGTTATGCTTGATCACCATAATAATAACTTAATGCCCTTAATCACTTCGACAGAAGGATTAACGGTTGAAAAGAGACGAATTCTACATTAATTAATAAAACCCTTGACAAAGGAGTTGTAAAATTAATGGTGGGAACTGAGAGACCGTTTATAATGCACTTAGTTTAGGGGAATGATTACTACGACGGTGGAATCAACCTAAATCTAAGTAGTGAATTACACCACGACAGTGGGTAATTCTGTTTTCAGGCCACTACCCGGATAGAGAGAGATGTGTGAGGAATTATATAAAACCTAATACAATGTTGACCCGCGGTGAAACCGCCATCCTAAAGATATCCCTTTGAATTGATTAAATTAACCTTTAATCGATTGTTTTCTTTGTTTGATTTTTATTTTCTTTTTAATTTGAACACAAAACCCTACTTTGTTAATCGGTCTAGCTGATTGCGATTAGTTAGTAGAAGTCTCCAATAATTCACGTATCCCTGAGTTCGACTCGGGCCTCACAAGGCCTATATTACTCGACGCGTATACTTGCGTTTTAGCGCGTAGTAAAATACACGTCATATGTAATGAAATTCAATTAGAAAACATGATAATGAACTAAAAGTTTAATGACTAAAAACCTTGAAAATGTAGTAATACAGAACTAGTATGTCATTAGTGGCTTTTTTTATATTCCATTACACTAAAAAATAATCGTTTCATACAACAAAATAATACAAATTAGTGGCATTTGTATAAAAAGCCAATTGATGGATAGTGGCTTCTTTATAAATGCCAAATGATGTGTTAGTGCCCTTTATTTGGCATTTTTTGGAAGCCACTAAAGCCAAACGTTTAGTGTCATTTACAACTTATGCCACTATCTTTCTAGTGGCATTGGTACAAGAGGCATTTTTTTAAGTGTCAACAAATGCCACTAAACATGATTAGTGGTTTTTATTTTTTTTCAGTGGCATTTCTAAAAGTCCACTAATGGGAATTTTTGTGGTGGTGTGAGCTAACTCTATAACTAGTATTGGCACTAGAGGTCCCCTCTTTATAGAAGAGGTTGAGGTTCCTATAAATTCACATCTTATTCTCAACTGGCTTACCTTATATGATGAAGTGTACTATCAAATCTTATATCCAACTGAGGTCAACATAAACCATATTATCTATTATGTCACATGAAGCTCCTCATTCATTTCCTTCTATATGCATGTCTCATAATCTAACATGCAATATCCTTCTGGCTTAGAACCAATCTGATTTCCAGCCTTGATGTCACTCACTTCCATGTAGGTGCCTTCCTATCTCCTACTCATATCTGAGTGGGAGCACACTTGTTAGGGTTCCTACCTGGAGGAGTTTAAACTTTTTGGTCACCTCTAATATTCCAATTTAGGGTGTTATCTCTCTCATAGCTCTTCTCTCCTTTTTTGGGATGACCCACCCTAGGGTGGGTCATCCCAAAAAAGGAGAGAAGAGCTATGAGAGAGATAGGGTGGGTCACCAAAACCAAAATATGCACTAGCAGACATGTAACAACTCATTGTCTATGTTTCACATGCATACTTTTTCCTCCATGTATATCATGTATGCCTATCCTACATACTTGCAAGCATGGGCAAACTAAGTCATCCAACTTATTGGGTTCTCTCTTTCTCTATCTATTGCTTATTGTTTATTAGGGTGGCACTATTATTTTCCTTATACTACAATTATACCCTAAGATTAATGTTTAGGGTTAAGGTTAGGGACTACAACATATACTTTAGGGTTTTGTGATTCCCTTGACCATTGAGGTCATTTCCTAGACCAGCCCTAGTTCTATCTAGGGCTTACACATAAAATAATTTCTCTTTATCATTATTTTCACTTTTATTATTTGGCAGAGGATGCCTTAATCCCTCATATCCATAACCCTAGTAATCATAAGGGATACAAAGAGAAGATATAGGTATCTAGGGTTCATTTAGTAAAGATAGTAGAGAAGTGATTAAAAATATGAGAAATCCTAGAGGTGTGTTATTTCGAGTAAAACCCTATGACTTTGGCCATGCAGGAATCATAGGTCTGTGAGAACTCTTAAGACGACTTGCAGTGTGGAGGAAAATATTGCCAGCTCCTAGATCGTGGTCCTTTGTAGACACCATTGTCTTTGGAAAACACTCTAACAATTCCCTTGGGGCTCTACAGAACTTTTAGAATTTAATATTTATTAGAGGTTAAATGGTAAAATAGTTCTGATACCAAATGTAATGAGCCCCTCCCCTACTATCCTCTATTTAGGCAGACTGAGAGGGCAAGGGCCATTTCCTTCACTATAGAATAGAAGGTTTAACAATTAATGAAAAATAATTAATAGATTTCACTAAGTAGGAATGAGTTTGGTACAAGATGAAATTTCAAAAGTTTACCTTATGAAGTACAACCATCTAACTATATCTACATTAAATCTCTTTGGTTGGTACCTTTTTCTCTGGGTGTCCATCTTTTGTCATATTTACAGAATAAAAGAAAATCGTACTAAAACACTGACAAAAAAAATAGTCAGTCTGTATAACAAGTTATTTTGGTATGTGGGGGAAATAAAATGTTCACATACACTTGTAACAACATATTCACATCAATTATTTTTATAAAATCAAAAGTGATTGTTTTTCAAACATTATATAGGTTTGAGAAAATTATAAGCATAATATTGTGATAGGCATAGTGACTTTATAGATTGCAGGAAATAAATATCATCCAAACATTTCATTTCAAGCAATTTGGTAAAACCTAAAAAAAAATCAGGAAAGTAAGCAGTTCGTCATAGGCGTAACCACATACCTATTTCAATAGTAACTTGAAGTCCAAGCAAGATCAATCAGAAATAGACAAACAAGCAACCAACCAATTATATCCTGAAAGCTAAAGTAATGTACCCATGTATCATTATTTTATCCAAATCATCATTAAGACTGACTGGGGTCTCAAGTTAGGGTCTCTAGGTCAACTTTAGGGTTTCAATAGGGATTTGTCTTTCCAAACCCTAATTACCACTATTCATGTCCTTTTGAGTTACAAACCCTAATTTGCCATTAATTGCACTTCTGTTCTCAAAGAAACCCTAATTTATCAAATTATGGGTTCATAAGCTCATATAAGTTCCAAGGTGCTCTTGTTGTCCATAAAAGTTACATATTTGATCATCAATATTAATTAACACATTAGAATCAACAAAACATAGAACATAGGGTTTGAGTTCATTAACTACATTAAAGATAACATCTTTATATACTTTTCAAACTAGAAGAAAAGCTAAGAATTGGTTATATTTTATTGTATTCCTCAAATTTTTCTAAGGAAAATTCATATATTACTTGTCTAGTTCCGAGTTACCAATTGATTACCACATTAAATACAAAATAATTGTATTCGCAATGAATTAAATGAGGACACATCAACAACTAAATCTTAAATCAACTTACCATAATTCAACATGTAATTAGGAGACAATGACATGCGTGCCCCTTAAACTTAAAGTTCCCTCCATGGGTATCCAACTAATTTGACTCTTTCTCTCCTTTCTCCTCATGTAGGGTGACTCCTGCCCAGCAAGTCACACACATGTAGTTTTGTAGAAATTGATTCTAAATCTGCCACCAGCTCATCTAGCATCCATCAAAGGAGTTGTTTTCTGGGCTGAGAGCATGTTGTATGTGCCTCATCTCATACCTCCACACAACACCCTTCTTAGATTCCTAGGCTTGGAGCTGACACCCGACCTTCAATGGCCAAGATGTAGTGACCATGGTTTCCTCTCTTGCCGTCATAGAGACCAATGACCCTCTACATACCTCTTTCCCCCTACTGCACTCCCACCAGTGGAGCATCTACTAAACTGACTCCACCATCTCCCTCTTTCAGACCAATACTTACCGAAGGACCCAACAGTTGGTGCCTTGAACCTGTGAGCACAGTGTTGCTACTTTGTCATCCTCTGCCATGATGATGGTGACTAGACTCTCTATCCTGATGCTACGACCCAACGTTCACCACACATGGTTGTTGGTGTGGACGTTGTATTCAATTCATTCATCCATCATTGTTCCTCCATTGCTCTCCATCCTCCTGGTCACGCTGCGGACATGACGTCATGTGCCACTTCACCTCTTCCATCTTAGGCCACCACACGATCACAACATTGTTGAAATCTCCTTTATCAAGGAACCATCATCTAGGTCCACATTTGTCCCCATCGGTAGTCTACTTAAAGCAACCCCACCTTCATGACACCTCATCTATTAGGACGCTACCAACATGCATTGAACCCAAGGTGTAGATAGGGTAGCAAAGACTCTAGGGATGAAGGCCAGACAACGGATTTGGGTGGTGATGCACACACTAGATGTGAGGGTTCGTGGGGTTTTTATATAGGTCATGAAGAGAGCCCTAGGGGATACAAGAAGGACCGTGAAGGGAGGAAGAGTAATGTTGATCCTAGCTTAGTTTACTTTACGCTAATCCCACCTTCCCCTGATCTAGCCTCTTCGACTTGTTTCCTTCTCCCCTTTAAATCACTTTCCAAACCCATTGTTCCCTTGCCATGCACTCAAATTCATGGAAACTTCTAAAGACTTTTCTTGTTTCTATTAAACTCTTTCTCTCTTTCTCTCGTGGCTATTACTAAAATATATATATTGAGTATGCATGGGTGTTATGGGAAGTTATTATGTCCATAACTTTAAAAGACAATCCATAAAGGATGGCATACCATTTTATAGAACATATCAGATAACTTACTTTAATAAATTACTTCTCAAATTATTTTATTGTTTCATTCCTTAAATCAAATATAGGAAACCATCATTGTATTTCCAATATTGTGTAATTCACTAGGAAAAACTTGAACTTTTAACATTGCCTTAATACAATCCTTTTTCTCCCAAAACACATCCTTTTCTCTTTCTTTCTTTTCTATTATCTTTATTTTGATTACTTTTCTTATTAATAACCATGTGAAACTGAGATCAACCATTATAGGTTACCTATACCACTATCTAGAAAATTCTACATGATTCTTCACAAGTACATTACTTATTACCCATTATCTTTTTCCTTTTTCTTAATATTATATTTTCATCTCTTGCCTTCCCCCTTATATCCATTATAACAAGAAATTAGAAACTAAGAAATTCAAAATAAGGGAAAATTTTGCGAAAGGAAACAACACTTTCAAAACAAAGCATAACATATTTCCAATATATCCTTTTTATTTTAATAATTGCATTTCAAGTATATAATTGCATGTGAAAAAAATCAGGTTATAGAATTATTCATTCTAAAATTCATTATAACATATCTCAACTTAAGATTTTAGGAACATGTAAGGACATCACCATGAAAGTATGAAATTCTTACTTGCATATTTTTACTTAAAATCTTAGGATTTTGATCACTTAAATCTTGAAATTTATTGTTCGATAAACATGCAAGTCTACTAAGATTAATAAGTATCAATACTCATGGGCATGCAACAATTTTCATTTGTATTCAGGATATCTTTATGTTGGTCTTGATTTTGTATTCCATAACCTAATCACCTAGACATCATCAAAGTTCTATAAGCCATATGAATTCCATCTTCCAATCTTGAAGTATCAAAACCTTCATCCTAACATCCCAAACTAAATTAATGTTCTTATTTATACTAAACATAACTATGTTTTAAAACTACAATACGATTGTAGAACTGAAAGTTTATAAAAATTCACATTACATAATCATTATAAGCCCTCATACTAAAACAATCCATGTTTGTCCTATATAGTACGAATAGTTATATGCAATTATTAGTGTTCAAGGGGAAACTATATAACATAATCATATGGATGTAGTTACTATAATTCTAATTGGAAATACAGTAAACATTCCAAACCACATATCATGATTATTAGGAAAACCAAAAATGTAAATATCATCAATAATCCTAAACCATATCATGTAATAATCACTCAAGTCAAAAAACCATTTACTAATATAACAAGGCACCATTAAACTTCTTCAAAACTTTGAGAATGGTATGTATACCATGTATTAAGGTTTCTAGAAAATATTACATCCTTTAATATTCCAACTATAAGGTGAAATACCCAGAATACCTCCATGTTGGTTTACCCTATAAAAACATAGATAAAATATCGTATTTGAATGATCAAGACAAGACTAGTATGCTACATATAAAAATACACCTTCCATAAAATATTCATTAATTTTCAATGTTGTTTTTTTAATGGAAAAATCATTGAAATAATATAACTCTTGGTACACAAACTGTAAAGATGTGTACACATCAAAATAAGTTGTTGGAGTTAACTTTAAGAATTAATACATTGAAAAATCTTTCTATTGGTACCTTACTCATTGAAAATGGATAAAGATGTATCATGTTATGATTTTTCAAAGATGATAACTTGTCAACTATTCCTGCCTATCTAGATCTGATCCACTCATTGTGATTCATATAGATTGGATCTCACCTAGGGTAGCATCAACACCTCTTGGTTACATGCTTGGATCTGACTGGTTCAGTAAACAAAGACATGTCTGGTGCTTCACTTCCTCGCATTACTCTATTTCACATGTGGAAACAGAGCTCGACTGCCACCTTACAACTCCTTCTCCAGTGACGCGATCTCTTCACTTGGGTCACCACTTCATAAAGTGAGACCAATAATTACTTCGGTTGGCCTTCTCTATATTTGGAGATGTCACCATGGTCTACGTGGCTAGGATCAAGGATCCTTAAAGTGCTGCCCACACAACCACTATTGTCACGCTCCCTCCTCGTCCTCTTTATTATCCTTCTCTTTCTCTATGCTTCAATCAAAGTGTTGGTATTGAGTTTGTCTCACCATGGCCTTATGAAAATTGAGGCTTTTGTGGCCTCAATGCCTAGATCGCATGAAAAGAAATCCTTTTCATTCGTCCAATGTTGAAGTCTCTTTTTTGGAAGAATAAGACCCTAAAATCTTGTTTTCATTAAGTTAGTTTATATTCTAGTACTGCTTGGATAACTTATATTTGTCATCTCCATCATCCTAAAATTCTGAAAATTGAAACTTTTTTAGATAACTAGAGGGAAAGTTATATTCTAATATATCTCTTCATTAGTATCATTTTATTAATTGTATTATTCAAAAACCATATTATAGTTGTATTTTAATGAATTAATACCTTAATATCTATCAAAATTCTGATAATATTGTGGGATATCCCTTCCATATCAAAGGATACTAAGTAAAATTTTATGCCAAACTCATATATGGATTTCAAAATAAAATTCCATTACAATCTCTTTGTTTAATATAAATGATCCACATTCTTCTAAATGACAATATAATTGTAAGAATTGGTTCCCTAGGAATACACCACTAATATTTATAAAACATATTCTACATCTCTATATCATAAGGAACATAATACAAATCTTAGTTTCAATAATTCATACATATATGAACCTAATTTGAGTAAATACCAAAATAACACTTCGTAGAAATATTATTCTCTTATTTTCAGATTGTCAACAGTCTCCAAATTTTCATCATATATATACAAACCCTAATTTTCTAGCAACAAGTAAAGCATCCAATAGTGGTCAAATTACCAACATGTGCCCAAAATCAATATACGCATAACATGAATTTAATATAGGATAAAGCATATGGAACTTGGCTTACTATCCTCCAACTTAATTAGTAAGAGTTCTTCTTAGTATTGGTTCAATTCACATGGAAGGTTATAAAAAACTTTGTGTGTTACAGTACTACCCACCTTATAGGAAAATTGTCCTAGAAATTTTACTAGTCTACCCACCTTGGGGTTTCACATATTTTGAACTCCCAACAATTGTGATAAAGGCTGGTAATACATTCTAGGTGTGGGCTTCTCATGACTAACTAGTCACGTCTCACATCACTGCATATACTAGTATTGAAGGTTGAGATCTGACTCACATCAACCTCATCTAGCATGGAAAAGAATATAGCTTGCCCCTCTTTAAAGCGACCTAAATTAGAATTTTGGTTTTTCTTTTGAATATGACTCATG
The DNA here is from genome assembly GCA_963693085.1 of Alisma plantago-aquatica. NCBI lineage: Eukaryota > Viridiplantae > Streptophyta > Magnoliopsida > Alismatales > Alismataceae > Alisma > Alisma plantago-aquatica. Next base: position 862,324,183 of record OY856413.1, read on the forward strand.
TCAAGTTAACTACCCTTTGTATGCTTTCTAGGTCTTAATGTTTATATGATAATATTTAAATGGCCATATACTTCAAAACATTAATGAACTTCTTCTTTTACATTGGATACATGTTGGATTGTCATATACATATATGACACTTCACTAGTGCACATGTCCCAAACCGCTTTCACTCGAGGGGCAAGACACACATATTGTATGCTTTTACGCAAATCCCATTGCCTCTTCAAAATACGATAAGTTTGTTTCCTATATCACAAACATGCGTAAAAGAGAGAGAACATGCTTTAAGCAAATCTAGAGTTCAGATAAAAGTCAAAAGTAGTTTGACAGACAACCCTAATTCATATTTCAACCTCTATTTCTTCAATAAACTTATATCTTCGTGAAACTACCTTTCACTTACTTATTCTTTACCTAGAGCTACGAATTATCTTTTTAAATATGTACTCTACTCTCACTTGGCTTGCTAGTTGGGAGTTGTAAAGTAAGAACATGAAAATTCATCTGGTGGCCAAATATAAAGTTTTATGATATCATTATGTAAAGTCCTCCCTAAGAAAGCACATGCACATAATGGAAGCAATATTGAGTTATCTATAGCATGTACACTTAAGAGGGCATTACATAAAATTAGCATTCATAACAACAATATAATCAATAGTACAAACTGAAAATTTTAACATTCTCATAATTGTTCTTACAAAAGGAACATAGAAGTCGAACATCCTTATAATACAAATATATATCTAACATTTGTAGACTAAGTCTATTCTTAAATCCTAGAGTTAACAAAAGTTAAATTTATATAACTATGGATCATTTTATAGTTGACACCCCATCAAGTATTGTTTTTCTCTATCCTTATGTTACAAGTCTTTGGGTGCTACTTTATCTCCTCCTCCTCACCTATGGACATCTCGTCCCCATCCATACATTGAACAAACTTGACAGTAAGTGGAAGGAGATTCTTTTATATATATATATATATATATATATATAACTAGAGTAAAAGATGCTAAAAATATATTCTTAAACATGATGCACATGGAATTAACATTAATAATATATTCTTAATGTATAATAAAACTTGCATTATAAAATCACTATAAACCATCATACTCAAATAATCCATGTTTGCCTCATATAGTTCTAATTTGCCTCATATAGTTCTAATACTTATGTGTAATGATGGGTGACCAAGGGGAAACCGTAATACATAATAATATGGATATAATTATTCCAATTATGATTGAAAAAAGAGATAAAAAAATCCAAATAACATATCACAAAGATTAGGCAAACTAGTAATGTAAAATCTAATAACCATAAAATATATCACGCAATAACCACTCAGGACCAAAAGCCACATACTCATATAATGCGGCAAAAAACTTCTCTAGAATGTAAAATAGTATGTATACCATGTATTAAGGTTCCTATAAAAACATTACATCATTTCATAGTCCAACTATTGGTGAGATAACAATAATATTCCCATTAGGATTTATCCCAAAAACTTAGATAAAAGATCGTATCCAAACAGTCAAGCTTTATAATAGTGTTCTATATATCAAAATATGCCTTCAACAAAATATTCATTAATTTGCAAGGTAATTTGCTAATTTTAAAGCACAAATCATTGAATCATATAAGTTTTTGTAAACAAACTATGTATATATATATATATATATCTGTGTGTGTGTGTGTGTGTGTGTGTGTATGTGTGTGTGTATATGTATATATATGTGTGTGTGTGTGTGAACCTCAAAATCATATATTGGAATTATTTTTCTTAAGTACTAAATTCAAGAATCTTTTATAGGTACATTATTCATTAAAAATGAATAACCACATCTCATGTTCTAATTTTTCTCGATGATAACACCTTTTCAACTGTTCCTGGAAATTTAAATAAGATCTAGTGGACTTGATCCGTCCACATCGATGCCCACCCATGACTAGCATGGATCCATGCCTATATAAGAATGGTTCATCAATCAATGACTTGGCTGACCCATCTCTTCCTCATGCAAATCTATGCCATATTTGAAAATAGAGATTCATAGCCATCGTACAACCCCTACTCCAGCAACCCAATATCATCGCTCAGGTCACCACCGCTAATGCGAGACATGCATGAATTCAACTGAGCTTATCTATCTATAGAAGAGTTTCCACCATGATGTGAGCAGCTGGGATCAAGGATCCCCAAAGTGCATCCCTCAAATATGCCACTATCACTCACGCTACTCTTCTTATTTGTACTTGTTCTCTTTTCATGTATTTGATTAAAACAAAAGTATTGAATTTGTCTAACTAAGACCGTCTTAGAACCAAGAATTTTATAACCTCTACAACATAGATTGCATAAAGAGATCTCTTGTAACATCCCAAAATTTTACCCAAAAGAAATTAGAATTTTTAGTGTAGTTTGTTTTTTATTAAGAAAAAGTAATGGACTTACTGGAAATATCCCCAAATTATACATTTTGTTTACATTATGGACACCATTATCCTAATATGAAAGGCAATTTGACATAACTCTTTCTCTTTCTTAATAATGTCTTTAAAATATATAAAAAGATGATAAGTAGTCTCTAAAGTGTATAATAACTTTCAACCTCGAAATTTGGACTCAATAAATCCAATGAAACCCTTAAGTTTCCATGAATAAAAAGTAAAATAAGTTAGAGATGAGTCATGAATTCATTAAATGTACATGAGTAACACTAATCATGTTATAGTAATAACTCACAGATTAATCATAAAATTTGGAATGTAAATATCTAGAAGTGTTCTAGGTCCAAAAATACACTTGTGGTTGAAATTTTGAAGTCAACTTGACCTTGTTTGACCCTTCAAATGATTTTTTAAAGTTTTCATATAGTTTATTCTTGATTATCTCGATTATCTCCCAAATATGGCAATTTGCTATAGTAATCAGAGTATGTAGCATGTCACACCAAAAGAATTCTCACTGAGTCAGACTCTGACTCATAGAATCATCCGCGACCTGGGAGATCCACTCCCTCACCCGATTCCCAATCTAGTAGGACTCATCAGGGCATGATAAGCCCCCATCCATGAAAGTTGTTTCCCCTTCCTGTTACATCATGCGAGTAACCATGAGCAGTTTTCCACTCCTCAGACTCTCCTCAATCGCATGACCCTAAACATGATGGGATTCACAACGTAGAGTCCTCAAGAAACAAGAACCTTGATATGCCATTGGTTTCAAACTCCCACGATGTCACTGCACACATCCAATACCAAGCTAAAATATAACCCTTTGAGAACATTATCCAGACATCAAGCAACCAAACCTCATTCTTAGTTTTCCCTCTAATTCCCTACAACCCCACCTTCAAACTCCAACCCTCCTTCTACACTAATGACGATCTAAGACAAGATGACGGGGCACCTTGAACCTGTTAGACACATCATTGTGATTCTGGGATCCCTCAGGAAGCTTTTCCCATCATCAATTCATCTTGGCTGAAGGTACTTATCATACCCCACTTTTCTCAACGCCAGCAACCCCCAAATTCATTCTAGTTTTTCTGATAATCGATGTAGGGGATTTCTCCACAAAATGATTCCTTTGACAGTGAGGAACTCAGTTGGTTGCTATTTTTTTGTCCCTTTTGAGATTTAGGCATGCCCTTAACCTCCCCTCCATGGATCAACCATGGCAGTTAGGTGTTTTTCTCTTCCGATCACCTCATGTCTTGGAACACGGGTCTTTGTGACTGTGTGAACTTGATGGAGATGATGTCTAAGTCATTAGACATTATATTCAGCTAGAGTTGATCGTTGAGACCATGTTTTCTCTTTGAAAGAAAATTACTCGAAGGCCCCCTATTTCCTCAACCTAAATAGAACAACTAGAATCTTCTCTAAGATTTGGTAAGTGGATTCATTTAGTCTGAGTTAACAAGTTATGTGTCAAGGGTTTTTATTAGATTATGATTATGAGAATCAATTATATTGATATCAAGTATATATATCTAATGAATTCTTACAAGAAAATTGACTATGAATCAAATTATAGTAATGTCCTCATATATGAATATGATAATGACATGTACATCCTTATTAAGTGTGATTTAATGTTTCAAGTTGTTATGCTCAAGAATAATGTTAAGAATAAGATAATTGATTAATGTTGTTCCTTCCAAGTTATTCCCTTTTGGGCACATATCAAGCTCCTGAGAGCAATGTCATATTCAAGCTCTTGAGAGCAATGTCACGGATCAAGCTCTTGAGAGCAATGTTATCTATCAAGATCATGAGAGAAATGTTACATATTCAAGCTCATGAGAGCAACATTACATATTCAATCTCATGAGAGCAATATTATATATCAAGCTCCTGAGAGCAATGAGCACATTGGTGCATGTATATTGAAGCTCTTGAGAGAAAGGTTATGAAGAAAGACAATTTAGCCAATCCAAGATAGTGATGTCAATGATAAAGAGAAATATAGAAAAGTATCGAATGTTTATGATGTTGAATGCTCTTTTTCTCAAAAGTATAGTTTATTTTAAGTTCATGCAATGTTACTCAATGCCACTTACTCTTACGTGAATCCATTTTTCCTTGCGTTGTTGGGGGTGTGATTCTTGTAGGTAAGGAGAAAATAAGGACTATAGAAGAAGAAGCAAGAATTAGAAGACCTTCATGTGCAACCCGGTGGGGTTCCATCTACCTAGACAATCTAATTATTTTGATTAGAGTTTCTTAATGTTGTAAGTCATGTTTAGATGTTAGATGATATATTAAAGAAGTTGGATGTATTAGATTTTCCTTTTAACTATGTCTGAATCAATGCCAATGTTAATGTATGGCACTTGTTTACATTAATTGCAATGTTTACTATTCTTGTGACGTCCCTTTGAGCTAAAGTCCCCATTGTTATGGAAAACATGGGAGTTGCTTCTGCTGATATATGTATGTTGAAGGGGGTGTTACAATAATGGTATTAGAGAAAGTAAGTAGATGGCCACCAGGAAAAAACCAGATTCATGTGTTCTAACCCTAGGTATAGCAAAAGTAGGTGAAAGATATTAGAAACCAAAGTACATGTCTAGATGGAAGACAAATTTTTTTGATTTGGATTAGTGGTGTGCCTAGATGTTTTGGACTTTTATGTTAATTCTAGAATTGCATATAGCATGCTCTCTCTTTGTCCCATGTGTTTGTGGTAAGGGACACATGCTCATGGGGTTTGGTAGAGAGAGTGTTATATGCATAATCATGTTTGTCTTGCCCTTTCAAGTGCATGTGTATGGGACATGTGCGCAAAGGAGGTGCTAAGATAAGTGTAATAAGACATGCAACCTATGAATATATGCCCGACCATCATGTATCCAAAGGGATCAAAATAAATAAGACTTGAAATTAAAAGTTTGACACATATAGTAACCTAAACCTAATGATAATAGTAAAGCCAAGAATACATACTACTGATAGATAGATTGGTAGATACTAAATTGAAGTCAAAATGGAACCAAAAGCCTGGATTTGACATGCAAAACTATGAAATTTAATTAAGGGGTGAGTGGAACCCTAAGGTTGGTAGTAATCTGAGGAAATTTTGAGGAGGAAATCTATGTAAGGTGGGTGGAATTGTAACATTCCGGAATATCACCCAAAAGAAATTAGAATTTTTAGTGGAGTTTCTTTTTATTGGGGAAAAGTAATAGACTTAATGAAAATAGCTCCAAATTATACATTGCATTTACTTTATGGTCATAATTATCTTAATATGAAAGGCAATTAGACATAACTCTTTCTCTTTATTGATAATGCCTTCAAAAATAGATAATAAGATTATGAGTAGGCTCTGGAGTGTATAATCACTTTCAACCTCAAAATATAGACTCAATAAATCCAATAATACCCTTAAGTTTCCATGAATGAAATGTGAAATAAGTTAGAGATGAGTCATTAATTCATTAAATGACATGAGTAACACTACTTTTTATTTTCCCCTGGGGATCATCTTACTCTTCCTGCTCCCTCAGTGCAGGTCCATTTGCCTTCAGAGATTCCTCATGGCCCAATGTGGCTTCCTCCTTTACCAATTCAAGAAGAAAGTCCGGGCATTGTTGCCATCTTCATTTCTTGCCTCCCTGTAAGCGACTCCATTTGGCTATGCAATCGGCCACCCTATTGCAGTTCCTTTTCCTGAAGTTGAATTCAAGCACATGGAAGGACCGTGAAAGCTTCGTGATGTATAGGAACTCCTATTTATAATGGATCAGAGTCCTCGTTAGATTCATCAGCATCGCAATAGCTCCCTTGCTGTCTGATTCCACTAGCACATTGTTGTGTTTTCCTTGGCACGCCTGGCTGCCGACAATGATAGCTCTCAGCTCGGCTTTTAGGGTGTCTTTGATGGTTTCATGATCGTATCCCCCTTCCAGCCAACGCCCATCCTGATCCCTGATAACGAAAGTTTTGGACATGCTACCTCGCTTTACTACCGCATCTACGTTCAGTTTCACTTTTCCTGCTCTCGGAGGCCGCCACCGTGATTTCTCCTTTATCTCCTTGGATGCATCTCGTCCTGTTGGAAAGGATTTCCTACAAACATACACCTCATGATGGATAATCTCAAACAGCGCCTCAGTGTGACTCCTCTCACCCTAGAAAACCAGCTTGCAGCACTGGTTCCATATCTTCCAAATTGAGATGGCGACCCATATATTCCATTCCGGTGTGTCCGTTCTCTTCCTCAGGTTCGCGTCAATCCAACTGTTGAACGTTCGGGTTTGCTTCAGCTCTGTGTTAGTTGTTTTCTGTATGATCTCCCATAGCTTTCTGCTTTCTGGACAAGTGACGAACAAATGTAAGAGATCCTCAGTCCCACTCCCACAACGTGGGCATTGGGCTTCATCCGTGAATCCTCTCCTGAGTCTCACGTCATTAGACATAACTCCTACGTGCAAACTTAGCCAGAGGATGGTTTTAATTCTCTGTGGCACCTTCATCTTCCAGATTGTATTCCAGTGACCTGGGGTTCTCGCAGTGTGAGCCTGTAGCAGTCGTCGGTAAATCTCTTTAATTCTGACCTCACCTCTCACACTCTTTGTGTACCAGACTTTATCAACGCCTGCATTCGGGTCCGGCGGTGGTATGGACAGGATGGAAGTCGCCGTGTCTTCCTTAAACCACTGTCGGCTAAAATTTGCGTCCCATTCTCCGTTCAGATCAATCATTGAGCCTACTTTGAGCTCTTTTAGGTCCTCTGGTATCATCCTGCCTTCCTTAGTCTCAGGAATTTGCCCTCCTTCGACCCATCTGTCATCCCAAACATTGGTGTTCTCTCCTAAAAGTACGACCTTCCCTACTTCAGGCGCCAACTCTGCTTGGATCCTTGTAATAGCTCTCCACATCCTCAATGCACAAGCCAGTCCTAGATTCGTTCTGTGCAGGTATTTCTCCTTGGCCACTGTCTTCCATAACGCCTCCCGTCGTGACATGAAGTCCCAGCATGTTTTGTATAGAAAAGCTTCGTTCTGCACCCTCGCCGTCTTGATATCTAGGCCCCCATCTTCTCTATGAGTAGTGACCTTGTCCCATGCTACAAGATGTATGCCCCCATGTTTTGACGCCCCCTTCCAAAGGAAGGTTCTCACCACCTGGTCTATACTGTCACACACCCCCATCGGTAGGACGGTGGATTGCATTATATATATGGGCAATGTATTGAGTACATATTTGATTAAAGTCACCCTACCGACTAGCGATAACGACTTGTTCGCCCATGTTGAGATTTTGGCTTCAACCTTATTTATGGTGTCTAGGTACAAATCTTTATTTGCCTGTTCATGTAGGATTGGGACTCCCAAATGCTTGTCGATGTTCCCTGTCTGCCTGATGCCAATGATCCTGGTAATCGCCCTCCGAGTAGGGTTGGCCGTATTTTTTGAGAAGAATATGGTGGATTTTTCCTTTGCTAGCTTCTGCCCCGAGACAAGTTCAAATTTCTTTAATGTTGAGAGCATTATCTGGGCCTGTCGTTCAGTAGCTTCTCCAAACAGAATGAGATCGTCTACAAAGCAGACGTGGGAGATACTGGTTCCCTGTCGGGTAGCGTGAAAAGGTATCCATCTTCCTGACCTTTCTTCAGCAGCAATGGCTTGGCTGAGTCTATCTAAGCAGAGCATGAAAATGTAGGGGGACAGTGGATCACCCTGCCTCACCCCTCTAGTTGCCTTGAATGGTTCCAGGTTCTCGCCATTCCAAGTGATCGCTATCTCTCCCGCCTTGATGTTGTTCATGATGATTTTAATCAAGTTCCGTGGGATGGCTGTCCTCATGAGAGTTTCTTCAATAAAGTCCCTATCCATCCTATCATAAGATTTAGATAGGTCCACCTTCATTGCCATGGCCGTTCTCTTCCCCAATTTGATTCTCATGGAGTGTATTAGCTCATGTACTAGAATAATATTGTCGGTGATGTGCCTGCCTGGGAAGAAGCTGCTTTGTGTGGGGGAAACCCAGTCTGGTAGGTATGGTTTGATTCTTTCAACTAGGACTTTGGATAGCACCTTGAGTCCCACATTATTAAGGGTGATTGGTCTCAAATTGTTGCAAATCTCTGGAGTAGGAGTCTTAGGGATCAACACCAAGATGGAGTTTGCCAAGCTTTCGTCAATTGGGTGACCTACAAAGTATTTAGAAATCATTAGTGTGATAGAGTCTCCTAGGTGCTCCTAGTTCTTTTGTAGGAACCCAACATCCATCCCATATGGCCCCGGGGCTTTGATGGGGTTCATCTTCATCAACACCCCCTTTATTTCCTCCTTGCTTGGCACTCTGCCCATCTCGATCCTCCTACAACTGTGGGAATTGTCCTGCGTATGCCTCCATCGCCCTGACATTCCTCCTTTTCCGCTTCCCCGTGAACAGGTCATAGAAAAATTCCCACACCACTTTCTTTACCTCTTCTTCCTCCTCCACCCATACTCCAATGTTGTTCTGGAGCTTAGTTATTTTGTTTCTCCGTCTTTTAGCCTTCACCAAAGCTTGGAAATATTTTGTGTTGGCATCCCCTTCTTTCATCCAATCACATCTGGCCTTCTGCCTCCATTCCTCATCCTCCGCATGCAGGATTTCATTGTATTCCACCTGCAGTTCAGCTAGCCTATTCTCCTTAGCCTCGGTCCATCCTCGGTCCTGCTCAGCTTGCACTCTGCTCATCCCTCTCAAAAGTGTTCTCTTCCTATCTGTCAACTTCCTTCATTCCTCTGTAGGTGTCCATCTCAGGAACCGGAAGATCCTAAGCTCCAAGGATCTAACACGGAACGGTCCTAAGAAAAAGAACAGAAGCGCCTTGCTTGGAGTGCCTGTGATCCTCGCCTTGCTTGGACTTCCTGTGATGATCCTCCTTGTTTGTGTACTACCCATGGTGAATCTCAGACCCTTGTTGTTCCCTGTCTCCTCGTCCGGGATTACCACGGTGTTTTCGCCTTCAATCATCACTGCTACATGCTTCTGTGAATCAATTTCTTTTTCCTTTTGTGGTTCCTTGTTATGTCCTGTTTTGGTTTGACAATTCACCTCCTCAACATGCCGCTTCTTCTTGTTTGCCGCTTTCCATTGGCACCATTCGTACCCCGGTTTAGGACCGCCCTTTCCTGCCTCTGTCACTTCCTCTATCTGCTCCTCGCTGACCTCAAGTTCTTTGAACCTGTTCTGTGTTGCACCCCTGATGCCCTTGCCTGGTAATTCCTCCTTCCTCTGGCACCTAACGAACGATTTTGTATGCAATGTCTCTGTGAACTTCCCTAGCTGTTTCGGAGCCATGGACGACCCTTCGGTCTGCTTCCCCGCCTTCGCCTGGGCCTCTACCGCCACCTTGCGCGCAGTGCAGTCTTCTTCTAAGTGACCAATCTTGCCGCAAAACATGCATATGCTTGTGAGGTTCTCATATTCTATCTTGTATTTCTCCCCTTGTACAATGATTTTGGGCACCAGCGGTTTACTGGTGTCCAACTTTACTGCGATTCTAGCAAATAGGAAGGACGATCAAGGTGGAGTAACACTAATTATATTGAAGTAATAACTCATAGATTGATCATTAAATTTTCAAATTAAAAATCTTGAAGTATTCTAGGTCCTATATTACACTTCTGATTAAACTTTGAAGTTAACCCGACCACATTTGACCCTTCAAATGATTTTATAAAGTTTTCATATAGCTTATTCTCAATTAACTCAATTTTTTCCTAAATATGCAAATTTTCTATAGTGATCAGAGTATGTGCCATGTCACATAGAAAGAATCCTCAATAGGTTAGACTCTGACTCACAGAGTCATCCATGACCTAGGAGATTGATAAATATGTATTTATCTTTTTTATTTACATCTTTTAGATTTTTTTTAGGAGTGTTTTGTTATTTACCTTCTTAATTTTGTAATTAATTGTATTAGTTTAGATTTTTCTATTATTTTAGAATTTTAATTATATTTGGTTGATTTTTTGTAGGAAAATACTCAATGACTAATTTTCCTTGGAATATATTTTGCACAAAATCCCGCAGTGCCTGATTTAAATATATGCCTCATACCAAAATTGTCATAACTCTCACATCTCAAGGTGGAATATAATTAGAAAGTATGCGTTGGAAAGGGAATTGAATTATCTATAGGAAAAATATATTTTCGGTTCGTTGTCACAGTTAGGACTGGCTCAAAAAATTCACTCGAAGTCACTATTGTGGGAATCTGTAGCAAAAAGAATACAAGCAGTCATCATAATTAAAAACAATCAACTATTTTCTCTATTGACCAGATCCAGAAAGTTTTCATCCGCCTGCTAGGAGTCTTCTAGATATTCTTGTATCTAGGGTTTCCACCCCTCCCCCCATAAAAGGAGGGGGGACTCCACTAAGAAAAGGGCCCCCAAGTTATTTTTGTATGCAATCAAAAGTGGAATTCTATCATTTCATCTTAGTGTAATTTTCCTTTCAAGAGTAATAAAGATCAGTTCTTTTACAAAGTTATTTCTTTTATTTTGATTTTGGAACTCCTTTCTCTGGTTCTTCTTTTTCTATGTTTCTCTTGGAGCAGGAGAAAAAGCAAACGAGTCATTTAATCATCATCGCCTTAGACTCTATGGAGATCCTAAATTGTGGTCTATGACTCCTTTGCTTTCTTTCCTAGTTTCTCCCATCCTCACCATGAGTAGAGAGTAGTTTCCTTATCGAGGAGAGGGGAATAACCCCTTATCCATGTGTTAACCGGATCAAGCTTTTACATGACTATTGGGATGGATTGTTTTTGGTTTAGAAATCACAGATTTAAACGACATAATTAATCATTTTTATCGCTTGTTACTCCCGGTGGATGCAACCGTGGAACCTGGGAGTTAGAACGCCTAAACTGATTTCATGAGAATTCATATGTGACCGTGGAAAAATTCTCTTTAGGATGAAGAACAAGGATACGTGAACACCAGGACAAATGGATTCACGTGAAGTTCTTCTTTTGCGTTTTATTTACAAATAAAGTACATACATGCTTCTTTCTTATTGTCGTGTATCGTTTGATTTTATTTTCACAAGGGCTAAGGTGGTGAAACTCCTAAGCCTTGATGCCTTCCTTCTTAATTTCAAATTGTTCTTAAACGTTTGTGTTCAATTCACCTTTTAAATTTCAACACTTTACTTTTGTTTAGATAATCTTGTGTGCTAACGATTTCCTTCCTTTACTCTTTCTTGTCTTAGAATAATCCTTTTTCTTTCTTTGCATTAGTGTAGCCTTTTATTCTTCTTGCAATTTACTTTCTTGCATTAGATAAACCAACCCCCTCAAATCGAACTTTATTTTTTTATATTCAAAAATATCAAAAATAATTACTTTCAAAAATGAATCGGGATTAAAAGAAAACAATCTAAAAAACATTGTCCTATGGCATCGACCCTTCTATGCTATCCTTAACCAAAAAGTAAAACAAGGATTAAACTCTAGGATAATTATTCTAGTGAATTGGTGTGCAAACGATGCATATCAATTTTGGCACCGTTGTCGGGGACAACATATCATTTTCTCAAACCCCGAAAATTTTTTAAATTTTTTTTTTATTTTTTTATGCCTTCTGAGTAACATTTCGGAAGTGTTATCTCCTGATTCTGCTGAGTTTCCATTCGACCAGTACATTTTTTTCTGCAAATGAATATAACTGTATAACTATGCATGTGCCGCCCATCGAACGATCTGACACTGCCAGTTTTTGATCTCGAGCCATAAAGAACTTTCCATCGCTTAAATCGACAAAACCGACTTAGGATAGACGATGAGGAGGTTGCTCATAGGATTGAGTAGGCACTTGCCGCTCAAAGAGAGTTGATGATGGCTGAAGGTGTGACTAAAAAAGCCAACTTGTGCGCAACCTATACCACAGAGCAAGAGGCTATAGAAGCCGCTTAGAGGGAGGCCGAGAGACAAAAACAACTTAAGGATTTTTCCACTCCAAAAACCGGATATGCACAACACCCAGTTGTGTCACCCATGATCTCAACCCCTCAATTCAAGATCTGCACTCAGTGGATCATGATGCTTCAGGCCAATCCTTTTTCTAGGACCAAGGGTGAAAGTTGTCTCAAGATCACCTCCAACGCTTCATAGACCTTAGCTCCTTGACTAAAATCCCATGCGTTTCTGAAGACGCCATTAGACTTAGACTTTTCAAATACTCTCTTTCAGGGGAAGCCAACAGTTGGTACAATGCCATGGAGAGTGAAAACCATGTCACCATTTGGGAAGTACTTCAAACAAATTTTTTAGATAAATACTTTCCCCCTTCCCTCACCTATGAGATTAGAGGACAAATCTTGTTATTTTCAATGGTCCCAGGGGAAACCTTAGGAGAAGCTTGGGAAAGATTTCGGGAACTCCTCTGTCATTGCCCTCATCATGACATATAACAATCTCAACTCATTGAGATATTTTATCATGGTGTTGATGATGACACCAAGAAATTTCTTGATTCCTCATCTGGAGGAAATTTTATGTTCCAAAATCTAAGTAGCGCATGGGAGGTAATTAAAAGAGATTTTGAAACCTAGGGTAGACGAGGAACCAGTGGGGTCTTAAAAGTGGCTAAGGCTGAGGTAAACCTAGACATTCATACTATTGTCGAAGCTCTTAAATTAATCTCTTTGAAACAAGACCACTTAGAATCATCCTTTAATGCCTATGAAAGACAACCCCAACAAGTGAGGCATGTAGAATCTCTATGTGGGATATGCCAAGGGTATGATCATGCCACCCTCAAATGTCAATATCTCTACAACACCCATGTGCAGTCTAATATTAGTCAACAAGTGGAGGAACTCAACTCTATCTATAGTATCCCAGGTCAAGCTTACTACAATCCAAACCAAGCCAGAAATCATCCCACATTTCAATATGGAAACTCCTCAAGAGCTGAAAACTCATCTCAACTTCCCCCTCTACAAAGACCTCCACAACCCCAAGCCAACTATCATCCACCATCAGGTTTTCCATATAATAACAACCAAATGAATTTTGGGAACCAAGGAAATTTAATGTGAAATTTCCAAAGTTGTGGCCATTATCAAGGAAAACAATATCAAAGCCTTCATCAACCTCCACCTTAACCACAATAGAATGTCCCCACTCCTTCAACTGGTGATAAGGTAGTTGCCTTAGAGCAAATAATAATAGCACATCAGAAGTCTACTGATGCTCAGTTTGCCTATCTTTTTTCTCAACAAAAACCCCTTGCCAACACATTTGCCGGCCAACCTGAACCCAATCCCAGGCATATAGAACAACTTAAGGTTATTACTACCAGATCCAACCTTACCACGGAAGAAGAAGGAAGTCCCCCACTCATAGATTTTGACCAAGGGGGTGACGAAGAGGTATTTGTTGTCCCTCATACACTGAGATCACCTCCCCCATAAGAGGAGAGCCATGTATATAAGTTGCATGTACCTTTTACCGCTCGGTTGAGAAATACCCAATTAGACTCTAAGTTCAACAAATTCAAGGAAATTATGAGAAAGTTATGCATCAACATCCCACTTTTGGATGCTATGACTGATCTACCCAAATGGAAAAAATTCTTCAAAGCCCTTCTAAACTGTAAGCGCACTACCGAAGAATTTAAAATGGTAAAATTGGCTAGATCTACATCAGACATCATCCAAAGTAAAATGCCAAAGAAATGCAAAGACCCAGGATCTTTCAGGATCACTTGTTCTATCAGTGACTCTACCATCCATTCGGCCCTAGCTGATCTTGGAGCTAGTGTATCTATCATCCCTTTGAGCATGTGTAGAAGGTTTGGTCTCACTGATGCTAGACCCACTCTGATGCGTATTCAACTAGCAGACTCTTCCATTACCAAGCCTCTTGGTATAATTGATGATGTGCTGGTCAAGGTCAGAAATTTTTATATACCATGTGACTTTGTGGTACTTGATATAAAATAAGACACTCGCTACCCCCTCATCTTTGGTTGGCCATTCCTCTCCAAGGCCAAGGCCCTCATCGATATTGAGGTAGGACTTCTCACACTACGAGTGGGAACAAAATTCATAAATTTTCAAGCCTCTGGGGGTAGCATGAAGTACACCCAGGCGGAAGAAGTATATTTCCTTGAATGCATGGACCAATTCAATAAGATGCAACAACGTTTCCTTAATTCTGAACCACCACATGTGATCGAGACCTGAATTTCTCTGGTGGACAATCAAGTTGGCATTCAAACTGCCCAAGTCAGCCCTATCAAGATGGACATTTCCCCTCCCACTATTCATATTGGGGGCACAACCAACATCACCACAAAGGAAATTCCCCTCCCACAATCCCCTCAACCATCTATGACCATACCCATTTCCTCTCCTCCCTCTCCCTTTGAGGCACCGCTCTATGATAATTTCCAAATGCCTTATGAGCCACCACTACATATCACTACCCAAGCAGTGCAACCAAATGTCATTGATAGATACTCCGACTATCATCCCTTCATCCCAAACCCCATTGACATTAGTGGACAACATATGATCGAAAAATTGCAATTCAGTCAAAACAATGCTCCTTATAATAATTATCCTTATACAAATGAGATTCAATGTGACTACTCTCCACCACATGCCAAACCATGGGGACCTAACTATCTTGATTTCAATTTTTGTCCTTGGTATACTGATGTACACCAAGCCATCCATGATATATTTCAAGACACATAGGCAAAGATGATGGAGCGGTTCTAAGAAAATCAACCAAGTCACTACCACAACCACACCTCCTCTGCTCCTCCACCGCCTTACTATCTTCCACCGCCGTGATCTTCATCCCTCCATCTCGGGTTTGGGTTTTTCTCAGGATGAGCAAAAATCTATGTCTAGGGTGGAGGTGGGTGGTACCATTCTATCCCACCCTCCTATCTTTTTCTTAATTGCTTTATTTTCCCTTTTCTTCATTTTTCATGTAGTTTCTTTAGTTTATGGCCTTTATCTAGTTCACCAATATAAATAGATATTTTTCATTGTACCCCTTGAATTTAGTAAACATTTTGCAAAATCTATTACAAATTGCCATTTCTGAAACCACCATGTCACCTAGGACCCCTAATAACATCACTCCTTGCAATAGTTGGCAAGTCATAAGGAATCGATCAGAACCAAGAATAATTGTTCCCTATATTTAGAACAAATGGATTATCTTGTTATAAAACTTGTATGATGTGAATTATAGGAATATTCTAACTAGAGCAATGACACTCTAAAAAAATGTTGAAAGTTATAAACACAAGACATCTCTTCATTCCCTCTATTTTTCTTCTAGAAAAGAGAAGCAATGAATCACTGCCAGACAAAAATCAAGTCTGGGGTGACACCCTTCCCAAAAATAAATTCCATACCCCAAAAAGGGGCGTACCATCAAAAGATGCCAAAGCGCACAAGAAAAAAATTGTGAGCAATGTAGTCACAACTCCTCAAATCAAAGTCCCGAGTCGAATAGAGGAGGGATCTAAGAAAAAAAATCTTTTGTTATTTTTCTTTACTTGTTCACACTCCCTCTT